>OX030959.1:10688323-10690977 GCA_943735955.1 Piscicola geometra | reverse complement strand
TTCATCTGTCCTTCATCCATCCCTCTATCCACCCTTTTCATCCATCCCTTCATCCACCCTTTTCATCCATCCTTTCATCCATCCCTTCATCCCCTTTTTCATCTGTCCCTTCATCCACCCTTTTCATCCATTCTTTCATCCATCCCTTCATCCACCCTTTTCATCCACCCTTTTCATCCACCCTTTTCATCCACCCTTTTCATCCACCCTTTTCATCCATCCCTTCATCCCCCTTTTCATCTGTCCTTTTCATGAACTCTTCTCAATCTTTCCTCTGTTCATATTTCCAAATATTAAAAAGTTGATCACATTTAAATGTAGCTCCAATTAATTTTTATAAAAATACTAAAATAATTGAATTTGTATGCACTTCTGATCCATCTTAAAATTTACACACTGACCACGTGCTCTGGTGTATTTCAATGCCATTCAGTCATAGAGGCATTCGCTCATCATCTCCACGCTCAGAATGCTTTTGTTGCTGGCCTTTGGAGATCTTCCTAGCCACTTTACTTTTGAGTGTTGTACTCTCCTAATGAAGATGCTTTCGACCTCACCAACTCACTCCCAATGTAACTATATATGCCCTAACTAATCAAGTGATTAACGTACACACCATTTTATTTGTTGATTTCACACATGCAACTTCCTTTTTGAAAATAGTGGCTGTGCAATCAGGGCTGTACACGGCGTGTCAAACTTATAAAAATAAACTTTTGAAAATGATTTTTTTGAAAAGCTCTTATTGATCTTAGAAAACGAAGCAATAAAGATTTTATTTCTTGATGAACAGAAGCGAAAGCTTGAAGGGATTGTGAAGTGAGTACTGAGGCGGTGTGAGGGGATGAGTCGGATGAGTAGGAGGGCTTCAACCAGCAAGAAAGCATCGTGCCTCAGAGTTGCAGTGATTCGCACCTAACTCAATCTTTTTAGTTAAATTATAACTATTTTTCGACTAAAAAGAAGTAGTTTAACTAAATAGTTATAAACCTATTTTTGAGAATAGTTAACTAAACTATAAAAAATAGTTAAACTTTTCCAAACTATTTAACCACTATTTTTGGATTGACTTATTGACAGGCAGAACCTGAGGCAGCATTAACACTGTAACATTCCTTTCCAACCGATCACATTCCACCATTTATTTAAATCAACTTTCTAGTATCCTTCCCATCAACTCTAGCGTGGTCCAAGGCTCAGTTCTTGGTCCATCTACCTTTATAATCAACGCCTCTTCACTTCAACCCTATCACCCTTCTAATTATATTTTAAAATTCGCTGATGACACTTATCTCATTATTCCATCATCTAACACCCACACCATCCAATCAGAGCTTGACTCCCTCTCTAAGTGGGCCAAGCTCAGTAATCTCTCACTTAACCTCAAAAAATCATTTGAACTCATAGTCCACAAAAGTTATAAACTCATCACACCACCAGCTTTACATCCTTCCATTCAACGCACGTACAAACTAACTATCTTGGGTATCACATTCACTGACGCCCTTAAAATTTCACCACACATAGATCACATTATCAATAAATGCTTTCATACTTTTCATGCCATCAAAACAATCCGTTCCCATGGACTCTTTGGTGCCAAACTCTTTGACATCACTGAGTCCCTAATCATCTCTCACCTTAAGTATGCAGCTCCTTCTTGGTCTGGTTTTGCTAATCAGCCACACATTGAGCAACTCCAGTCCCTAATTAATAAACTCATTAGACTTAACTACCTTCCCTCTCTCTACCCATCTATCACTTCTATGTTTACCACTTTAGACACTAAACTATTTTTTTAAATATCTAATAACTCTGACCACGTTCTTCACCATTTCTCATCCCCCCTTAAAAAATCTCCTCATAACTTAAGACCCCGAAAACACAATTTTGATACCCCTATATATACTACGCTTGAAAGTAAAACATTCCTCCCTCGTCTTCTTAAACATCACATTCTATAATTTACATGTTTATTTATATTATCATCTCTGATTCTTATTACTTATTTATTTACTTAATTATTACCATATTCACCATATCCTTTGTATTGTATTATTTTTTCAAACCATTATCATTAGCATCAGTGTCCTATAATTATCTACTATTATCTTGTATCTTATGCAACATGTAACATGGCCTGCGTCTGTCAAACCGTGATCAATAAAGACTATAAAAAATAAAAATAATAAAAAATATATAAAAACATAAAATGCCATGGAAACCATTACTAGCCATTACTTTAAAATAACTTTTAGAAATAAATTTTAATACAAATAATAATACAAAGGAAAGACAAAAATAGGTTCAAAAGACTCTTAGAAATAACACCTACATTTTATTTTAAATGTCATTTGTAATTAAAAAAACATGTTGCACAATTTTGAACAGTAAATTCAGTAATATTCTGACTTTAAAATAATTCTATTGTCTTATATTTTCAGTTTAATTTCATATATTGTCAGTTTAACTTTATATTTTGTCAGTTTAACTTTATATATTGTCAGTGTAACTTTATATATTACAATACATTACAATACAACGACGAGTATTATTAACGTGGCGTAAACCCAGACGGGCTTCAAGACCACTTAGTTATGGGAAATTGGATAATAATATTAATAATGATAGATGAATAAATGGTAAGTATAGGT
>OX030959.1:10563323-10683323 GCA_943735955.1 Piscicola geometra | reverse complement strand
ACGCCTTCATAATTTGAGATTAATAAGTCAATTCAATAAATACATACGATTAGATAACTAAAAGCAAGCATTTATATATCATTTTTCTAGTAACACGTTAATTTAAAAAAATTATAATTGAATTATGTAAGTTTAGTAGAAGTGTCTGGAATTGAACTGGCCAGTGTGATTTTGAAAGTCTTTTTGGCGTTCAATAACTTGCCCTGGTTTCTCTGTGAGAAGTATTCAAAGTTAAATTATCTTAATGAAATGTATAAGAACGTTCACACACATACACACACATACATCTAGGATGTTGTTGAGGAGGAATGGAACCATTCCAGCAGCGTAATTGAAGGCTTTCAAATCGGCCTCCTCCACCATCTGCAGCGTGTAGGCATCGTGGTACACCTTTTCTCCGCTTGCGGAAATCTGGAAAAGATAGGTATAGGTGAGTTTTTATTTAAATTATATTGTTATAAAGTTATAGAGTTATAAAGAAGAGTTTTGAATTGTGCATAAAGAAATTTAAAATATAGCAATTCATATAAACTAACAAAAGACACTAAAATACCAATAACAGCACATAAAACTGAGCATTTTTATACATCACACCATTCTGAGTGATGCAGCGTCCCATCGCAGATTTTTCAAAGACTCTCCACTCGCTCCATCCGCTTCCCGCAACTGTCTACGTACGTACTCTTCGTCTGTTTTGTCGAAGGAAGCGTCGTTGCTGAAGGTTTTCAATTGCGAGTGTCAAAATAACGGAAAAAGTCAAAGCTTAGAAATCATGTCTCTGTTTTTTTAGTTTCCACAGTTGGGGAGACGCTAATACAGCTTGAAGTTAATGATGCTTCATCGAATCTATAGAAAAAAAATTACAACTGCTTTGCCGTTGACGAATGGACATAGTATACTTTTTTTCATTTCTACTTAATTTTTTTCACCACCACTGTCACGTTTTATAAAAATACATGGTCTTTCTTATCTAAACTTTTACAAAAGAACTCTCCTTCTCCATCTTTCTCTCCGGATGACTATCTTGAATTTTAAACTTATAAAATATTAGATCTTCGTCTAATAATAGGCCTAAATCATTTTTTACTAAGTTTAATTCTGAATCTTTGTCATCCTTCTCTCCTATCACATTAAACCATCTTAAAAATTTAATTCATTTCATGTCTCCCACTTCTTGTTCTCTAGAGCTTATTAGACAAAAATCTAATATCAGATATTTTATAAGTTAGAAATTAAAGATAGTCATAGAATTGTACTTGTAGGAGATGACAAGTACTTCCTTGCCAGTTTTGCTTTTTCATGTTGTTGCAACTAAACAAGAGGACAACTTTCAAAGCTTCTGTTCTACAATTAATCTACAATTGTTCTACAATTATTAACTTAGTAATCTTCATCTTTAGAATCTGAAATTACATATGTTCCTAGTCTCTTATTTGATGAAGGCTGTATAGTTTTGGAGGTTTTTTCCTCTTCAACACTTTCATTTAGATGTTTCAAGTTTTTTTATTATATTTCTATCCTATAGTTTTCTGTATGCATTCAAAGTGGCTGTGGGGTCAAAATATACCCTAGCCGTCGTTCTAGGGTTAGGAACATTTGAAAATTTTAAATCAGGGGCGAAACGATGTTGCAATTTATAACCAAGTGGGAATGTTCATCCCTGGCCACTCACAATTCAAGATGCTCAGCTCTTCTTCTTCTTCGATTATTTTCTTAACCATCAAACCGTTTGTGTTATCTACCCCATCCAATTCCATAAGATGTCCATTGAAATCCCCTCCTGTATTGTTTGCGTCCCTTGCCAACCTAGCTATGCATGAAATTCTTCTTTTATTTGCAACCTTATCCACTCCCTCGCTTCTCTGATACCACCATGGGCGGCGATCCTGGGGGGGTCCTGGGGTCAGGATCCCCCCACTTTTTTGTAGTGAGGGGGTCCACCTTAATGTGAACCCCCCCCCCCCCCACTTTTTTCCTTTTTTGTATTTAATAATTCCTATTTTTATTTGAGAATAATCGTCAAAAATGGCATAAAAGTGGATGTTTATACAGCAGTGTTGTTCCAGTTAACTGTAACTGTAATTGAAATGGTAAATTAACTGAAAAATATGATTCAGTTAACTGTAACTTTAATTCAATGCATAACTGTAACTGAAATAGAAACTGAAAAACAAGAATGCTAACTGAATAGTAACTGAAAAATATCTATATAAAAAATGAAAAGCGCTACAAAATAAATTATTGGCGGAAAAACGTTATTGAGCAATAATACGATTCATTTATTTTATTCTTGGCGTCCGATTACATTAATTTAATGTTTTACACAGTTAAACTTTCTGACAATTTCAAGTATAAACTTTTTTTATAAAATGTTTAAAGTGAATAGCGGTCGAAAACAAGAGAGTGGCGTATGGGCCTATTTTATTTATGAAGCCTCATGCGACAAAAGCGAATGTCAGGTTTCAGAAAAAAATGATAATGATAAGGAAAAAGAAATAAAGTGCAGACAAAAACTTTCGGGAAAAAATGCAACTAATTTGATGAACCACTTGAAAAGGAAACATCCAGCATGTTTTGAAAAAATGAAAAAAGAAGAGAAGGATGCACAGAATAGTCGTGGAACAAAATCAAAAATAGTTGAAGAAGTTAAAAAACAGTTAACACTAGAGCAGGCAACAACTCCGAAGAAAAAATGGCAAGAGGATTTCCTTGAACTTCGGCTTCGTCAACGACTTCTGGTAAATATATTTGCAAATACTGGTATGACAACTTCCTTTCTTAACAATGAGTATGTGCGAATATATTTGCAAACAATCGACCCACGCTACACTTTACCCGGTAACACACTGTAGTTGATAATTATTTACGTATTTACATTTTAAATATTATTTACCTAGTGATGAGCATAATTTATAAGCCATTTAAATAATTTCAATTAAACAGTCGTAAATACATACAATTTCTATCCTTTAGGTTCAAAGAAAATGACTTCTTTCATAAAAGATTATAAGAACAATGTAGAAGATCGAATTCTTAAAGATCTTCAAACTGGACATCGCGTTGTCATTAGCATGGATTGCTGGACTAAGAAGGGTCTTACACTTTCATGTCTCGAGATCTCAGCATCCTTTTATAATCCATCAATGCGTCGTGCGATTCAGGTCCTGCTAAATGTTCATTCTGTGTCTCCCCCACATACAGGAGAAATGTTAGCACTTAAATTATTGAGTACCCTAGATTATTGGGGAATAAAACATTCAAATGTTATCATGGTTGTTACTGATAATGGTAGAAACATGATAAAGGCAGTGAAATTTGCATCAGATAAATTGCCAAATGCAAGTGATCAAGAGGTTGATGATGCTTCAGAAGAAGAAAGTGAAGATGAAAGCAAGAAAGATGAACTTGATGAAATGACTGACCCGGATGAGCCAAGCCAACTAGACCTAGAATGTGCAGATATAACAAATTTGCACTGGTTTCCCTGCTTGGCGCATACATTGCAATTGGTCATAAAGGAACTTTATAAAATTAAATCTTTTTGCAATTTAATTGAAAAGACAAAAGCAATAGTACGATTTATGAAAGGTTCTCCAGTTGCTAGTGAAAGATTACTTCAAAAATGTGGTTTAGTTTTGTTAAAAGATTGTTCAACAAGGTGGAATTCAGCTTTAGTAATGATCAAACGATTGTTATCTGTTCGTGTTTTTGTTGAAGAAGTTCTTAAATAAATGAAACATGATTCGTTAAGCAACACAGAATGGGGCAAGTTGCAGGAGATCGTACATCTGCTGGAACCTTACAAGATTGAGACTGATAGGCTTCAAACAGACACAATGTCTCTATCTCATGTAATTCCATCTCTAATGAAGCTGACTCTTCACTTACAAGACTAATCACTACCTAAATGCTTCACTTCTCCATTAATGACATCAATTAGGACTCGCTTTGGAAACATCTTAGACACAACAAATATTAATTATGATCCGTTGCCTGCAGTAGCTAGTTTGCTGGATCCAACGGTTTGTACAGTCAGAGATGACATGAAACTTCTTCACAGTGCGGCGCTAAAATACATTTCTTCACAGGTTAAACTTAAAATTTTATATACTTAACTTACATTATATTAATATTTTTTTAAAGGTGGTTTTAAACAAAGAAAATGGGAATTTAAAACAGAGCAGCGTTTAAGTGGAGCCACCACTGAAACGGTTTAAACTTTTGTCCGATGATACAGTGAAAAGAATAAATGTTGATTCTTCAGTGGGCATTTGTAAAACATTGGATAACGAAATATCATCAGATTTAATAGCTAGCACAACTTACTTGAAAGGAAATGGTTTATATTTCTGGACAGAAAATGAAGCGCAATACCCAATATTAGCTTCTTTTGCGCAAGACATTGTTTCAGCTCCCGCTTCACAAGCGTATGTGGAGAGGGTGTTTTCGGTGTGCGGAGACCTAACTGCAGAAAAAAAAATCGCCTCAGCAAAAATCTAGAATTGAAGACATATATGAAAATGAACAGCGTATATTATGAATAATAAATTTATATATCTTTTAAATTATTTGACTTTTAAACATTAATTTGGGCTGTATTATAAATAAAAATTCATTTTTTCTCCATCTTGATTAACTGTAACTGTAACTAACAAAAATAACTGAAACTGAAATAGTAACTGAAAAATTAAAATTTGCATAACTGTAACTTGAATAGTAACTGAAAAATTAAATTTTTCATAACTGTAACTTGAACTTGAACTGAAAAATCCGAACTGGAAAATTACTGTTATACAGTGATACATTGTGAGTTTGTGGAGTTACAGTGATAACTGTCTAAAACATAAATATTCTTTGCTTACTTATATACTCCTTCACCTACTCTTCTTTTTATATTTATGGATTTAAATTAATAAAATATATTTAAAAAATTAAATTTCTGAATTTACAATTTTCGCAAGCAGACATTCAGAATGCTTTTCAGAAAATATCGGTTTTTGCAAGCAGGCAGATTTACATTTTTATAAAAAATTTATTCATATTGTGCTACTTATTTTGCATGGACGATATTCATAGTGGCGTTCTGAGGTCCACTTCAAAATCGACCCTTTCAATTTTTTAGATGAACCGAAGTTAATGAATTTCAAAAGGCTTCGAACATTAACTAAAGTTTTGGTTAAATGAGACTACAAGTTTCATATCACATAACTGCCATAATAAAATGCTGAGGCTTTTAGCTCCAGACACCGCCTTAGAGACACTGTGTTAGAAACACTGTGTGCACTGTTAGTGCCGAACCAAGCCAGTTCGGTGTTGTGGTTGACGGCACACAAGACTGCAATGGGTTAGAGCAGGAATCGATATGCATTCGTTTTTTTGATGAAGCTCTGAATGTTAATACACAGTTTATTGGTTTATTCAGCCCACCAGACACGATTGGAAAAACATTATCTGCTGTAGTAAAAGATGTTCTGATCAGAATTATGCTACCTATAGAATATCTCAAAGCACAGACTTATGACCGCGCTGCTTACATGAACGGCCGATATAATGGTTGTGAGGCTATTATCAGCAGTGAGCATCCGCTTGCATTGTTTTTCCACTGTTCTGCACAGTGTGCAAATATTTTTGCCCAGCACACAGCTGCCGCAAATCCCTTTGTGAACAATTCACTTCAGTTTGTCCAAGAGTTAGGTGCTTTTTACAATCGTTCAGGGAAGGTCAAGAAGCAGTTTAGTGATGCTTTAATGTCTATTATTATTGCTTTTCCTGATGAGCCACTGAATAAGAAGTATAGTATAAAACTTCTTTGTCCTACAAGATGGCTGACCAGAATATCTACAGTGTCTTCTGTGCTTGAACATTATGAAGTGGTACTTGTTAGCTTGGAATCATTTGCTTCCATTGGTACTGCTGATGAAACAGCTGTAAAGGCTCGAGGCCTTTTTTTCAACAGGGCACTACTGCAATGGCTCTCAAGGTACAAGTCGTTGCAGTCAGCAAGTGCCACGGTCAGTAGAATCAGTGGCGCAACCAGGGGGGGCTGGGGGGATGTCACAATTTTTCGAAAATCGATGAGTTTTTTTTTGGGGGGGGGGGGGGTAATCAATTTTTCAATATGCCATAGGACAATGATAATTTCTCTGGATGGCCATCGGGTCTTTATCTCACAAAACATTTCATATATCAACACAGAACATAGAGATCCCACCAAAATAACACTAACATGTCACAAATTCTGAGAAGAAATAGTGCACCACTAGACCTTAACTACACTTTTAAATCTTTACACTTTTCATATGTAAATTTTTTCAGCCATGACACAGTATATAAAGAATAACGCAGTTAGACAAAATAACTATCGAGCATTTAGAATTATCCAACCTTCATGGAAAGGATGCTGAAACTGTGCAAAGACAGCTCAAAAGCACATCAACACATCAAGTTTACGTGTGGATCAGTCTGATCTTATTTCATGTATCGAACTGCAAGAATTCTTTTGAGCAACAAGCCTTCAGCCCAAGTTGCACTATATGCTCGATGTTGCTCTGACTTTGCCAGTTACTTCATAAGATGCAGAAAAAGCATTTTCTAAATTTTGGCTTATTAAATTTCATCTTAGGACGACTGTGTCTGCTCGTCGTTTGCAAAGCTTGTTTGAGAATATCTGCTACCAAAACCGCTACTGCACTTCTTCCAGTAAATGAAATGGTGAAAAGATTTTCACAATATGATCGAAAAATTATTTTGTAACTGAGAACACATCAAAATTTAGTTGAAACTGAATATTTTAACAAAAATTATAGACTTAATTATCAAACCTATTTTTTTACATTTTACCTTAGTTTAAAAAATGATAACGTAACTCTAAGAATACTATGCAACTTAGTTTGTAGTTTTTCTTTTGTATCAATAATAAACTATCTAAATTCTTTATCAATTATAATTGGTAGTTTTTATTTAGGCCATTTACCGCCGCTACCCGAAAAAAAAGTTAACATGAATTTTACATTTAGACTTGCATTATATGGTTATAAGAATAACTCAAGCAAAATTGAAAACAATTATTTTACAAGTTTTAATGGAGCAAAATGTTGCGAAAACGCAGCGTGAGCGGGAAGTGTGACAGTGTGCAGTAAGAAATCATAAATAAATTGGTTCAAACCACATTTATTAAAACAGAAATAAATTTCAATTGCAAATAGTTCGATAAAATTATGACTTCTAATTATTTTATTAGTTATAATAATAATAATTATTATTATTTTTTTTATTTCAACAAAGCAAATTATTTAACGTGAATTACAACAGCACTCAAACTGTCGTGCTGTTTCAAAGACGACATTGACGACGAATGTTATCTTTATTTTGATTTTATAATCAACCTATGAGAGGTTAAAAATTATATTTTCTTCAATAAAAGCTTCAAGTGTGAAGCATTTGCGATTTTAAAAAAAAATTTCTAAATATAAAAATTAACATTTATCTTCAAAATTTAACTTTTAATTATAATTTTATAAATTTCATAATACATTCACATTAAAATAATAATTTTATCATAATGAATGACTAGGCTTATTAAAAATCATATGAAATCATATTTCGTCAAAGTTGCGAAAACGCCCCATTGATTTTTAAAAGCATTGAAAACGTTTTACAAGTTATTTTGAAGATTAAAAAAATTAATTCAAGTATTAACTATCTTTTCACCTTGAAACTAAGACTAAATTTGTATAAAAATACTAAAATTGAAACATTATCTAAGCGAGGAAAGATTGTTTTGAGAAATTTTAAATGCGAACAGAAAATAAAAGATTATAAATAATAAAAATAAAAAATTTGAAATTTAATTCATGAAATTAAAATGTAAAATTTATTGTACAAAATATGTGAAAAAACTCGGTATTAAAACAGCAAGAAAACATAAAAATTGATGTTGCAAAACGCAACAGTTGCGGTAAATAATTATTTTTTTCATACTAAAGTTGAGCCCCCCCAGCATTTTTGGCTGGTTGCGCCCCTGAGTAGAATGATTGCAGCGACTGATTCAGTTGTGCAAGAACTGCGTCGCCTACGATGAGATAGACAGTTTAACGCTATTTTCAGAGATTTTAACAGTATGGTTTTGGCATATGATCTCGAGCCAATTGCTGTACCTCGGGTGCGAAAGCCGCCACAAAAGTATTGTGAGCTGGGCCCAGCTTATGTAGCAACAACACGAAAAGAAAATTATCGAGCAGCCTATTACGCTGTCATAGACATGCAACTCACAGAAATATTCAATCGAGATTCTCTTGGTTTGCGTTCATACTTGCAGCTGGAGACAATGTTGCTAACTGGTAGAGTGAACCATGAAATTTGCAAGCAGTATCGTGAGTTAAATGAAACTGGTCTTTGTTCACAGTTAACTATGTTTAAAGACCAGTATGAACATTAGCACAAACGCAAAAAATAATGCAAGCTATGATCACGGAAGTCAGACATCTGTTTCCTTAGGTTGAAAGATTAATCAGGTTGATGCTTGTGTGTCCAATAACGTCATGTACTGCAGAAAGATCTTTTAGTGCTTTGCGGCGTCTTAAGACTTGGTTGCGTGCACCTATGACAAAGCCTCACTTGAATTCACTGGCCATTTGTCTTGCACATCAGGATATACTTGACAGTCTGGATTTAAAAAAACTAACAGAAGAATTTGCTAGTCGGTCAGACATTCGAAGGGGTCTTTTTGGAAATTGGAGTAAACGAGCTGTGGGGAGAGGGCAGGAAGACAGGCAGAGAGAGTATTTTATGTTATATAAATATTCACTGAAAGCCACAAAAAATTTCTCATTGTATATTTGTTTATAACTTTGGAAAATTTGAATCTATTTGTAATTTTTTAAACTATTTGACTCAGAAATGAATGGAAAACAAGATGTTATAACATTTATTTGATGGGTTGATGGCTAGTTGTAATTGAATTTATATAGATGACAATTAATAAAAGGTAATAAAATCGTTGTTTTTCTTCAAATCGCTCATAGTGGCAATAAAAAAGTATTTTTATTTAGTATCGAACTTTTTTTTGGCAATACAAATATCAATAGTTGATATAAAAATAATTTTCACTACAGTAAACAATACTAAATAGTATTGCTTATACTGTATTGGCCGATACCGGGTCTTTTATTCCAACCCTGGGGAGGACCCCCCCCCCCCAAGATTTTCCGTAGATCGACGCCCCTGGATACCACACACACCACTAGACCTGTTTCTCCGTTCATCCTCAACACCAGAAAATCTTCTTCTTGGTATTTGTTCACTACCTCTGCTTTCAATTCCTTCTTCACTAAAAACCCCACACCACCATATTTCCCTTCTTCCATCTCCCTTCCCACACCAAACCATTCTAAAAAGCCCTGTCCATCCACCATTTGATCTTCGTTAAGGTTTGTCTCGCACAGTCCACAGATATCTATATCATTATTTATTCTGAATTCAACTGCTTCTCGTTGTTTCCCTATATTTCTCAGTTTCCTTGCATTCTTGAAGACCACTTTGATTTCTCCTCTCCCCTCTCTACCTCCCCTTATGGAACTTAATTCTTTCCTCCACCTCCACTTCGTCTCCCTTTTTTCCATAGTTGTCCTCTTCTACATTCTTTCTTCGGCCCACATTCTTCAACTCTATTGCTCTTTTTTCTATCAACGCTCTCTTCAGCTTTTCTATCTTCTTCTGTCTTTTCTCCCATTGTTTTCTCCTTTCCTCTTCTCTCCCTTCCAAAGGGAGGTCCATCTCTAAAGAAACTCTTCTGTATCTCTCATCCTTCTTTAGAAGCATCTTTCTTTCCATTACCCTCCATTTATCTGCCTCTGACCTGAATTCAATTATCACAGGCCTGCACCCAACTTCCATGTTTTCTTTCTCTCTCATTCTCTCCACTAATACTGTTTCAATTGTCTCCTGAGTAATGACTCTGATTATCTCTTTCACCTTGACATCATCCTCCTCCCCCTCTTTTCTCAACCCGAACGTAATTATCCTCTTCTTCCTTGTCTCCTCTACTTTTTTTACATTATGACACTGTTTATCATTTTTTCAAACCCATTATCAACTTAATTTAACTACTCATTTTGTATCATAGTAGCTGACATTTATAAAAATAAGATTAAAAAAACATGTCAGGATTATTAAAGAATAAATATTCTGAATGCTGATAGGCAAAACAAAATACCCTAAATTATTAGACATTTTCGCCCATATTACTAGTTCTCTGACCAATATTATGGCAACACTTTTTTATTAAACAATTTGAAAATATTTGTAACTTTTCAATTCTAACATGTTTTTGCATTGCAACCTCCATGAAATATTTTTTTTCCATACAGCTATTTATAGAGCTGAGCGTGACGTCACTTGGAAACTTGTCAAAACATATGTTTGAATTATGGTTTACATTTAAATAAGACTCGATTGTTATTGTTTATGATTACATATCTGTATATGTTTATCTAAAAACTAATAATAGTAACTCCAAAACGGATTTTCTATATTTCTGAATAGATTAAGGTTCATGTTTCAACACATTGGGCATTCCAAATTAATTACTTTTCTAAACTACAAAACCATTTAAATCGGTAAAATTAAGCCATTGTTGAAACATTTAAGAAAATAATCTGAAGTTAGTGAACTTTGTGAGGAAAATATTCTAAATCATTGAATTTTGTTATGAAAATAATCTGAAATTAGGGAATTTTGTTTAGTGTTTAATAATCATGAGAAATGTGAAAAATACTCATGAAAAGAGCTTAATGAAGATAAACCCACCTATATTCTCACTATTTTAACAAAGCAAATCTTCTATGATGAATTTACGTCAAATGAAGTAGCAAAAGTTTCAAGCATTAAAAACTTAAAAATTCAGTTTTGAGTATCATATTAAAGTAGTTAACATGATGATGGTTGTAATAAAAAGAAAATATAAGGATATTGGTATGATAGTATACCACTTTGTATTGCAAAAATGCCAGTCTTTACAAGGATCTCTTATAACATCAGCACCAGTGCCAAGAAGATTTTGCAAGGTCTCTTGAGAAATGGCTGCAGAGAAAAATGAAAAACCTGTCTGAAAAACTTCAGTCCTAAGCAAGGTCTTCTTCTACACTTCCATTCTCACCCTCTAAAGCAGCGCCAAGAAGATCCAGAAAGATGCTTTTGTAGGAATGATGATGCTGTATTAGATATGATGATTCTGTGGTGACGTTTAAGATGCTGTATTGGTAATGATGCTGTGACGATGATGATGATGATGATGATGTGGGTGAGGTTTGATGTGAAGAGTGGTAAGATAAGGATTTGTTTATCATCTTCATCTCTTGTTTTTGTTAAACAGGCCAGCTTTTCCTCTCCCAAGGGTGGGGCCTGTCTGAAAAGTCTCAAACCTCTCTCTCCACTCCTTTCTATCATGGGCATCAGTACTGCATGCCCCCAGGTATTTGAGGTCTTTCTGCACTACCTCTTCCCACGTCTTCTTTGGCCTGCCTGGTCGTTTCGTTCCAGAAACCTCCATTCTTCTAACCTTGTTGATCCATCCACCATCACGTTCCACATGCCCAAACCACCTCATTCTTCTCGTTTGCAGTACAGCACCAATATCCTGGATTCCCATCATTTTTTGGAGCTCATCTGAACTGATGAGATTTTTTGATTTGATGTTGCACATCCAACGGATCATGGCCCGGTCGTTGCGTTGAAGGCGGTTGATAGTTTCAGTGGTGACAGCCCAAGTCTCAGAGGCGTGTAACATTGTACTCCTCACACATGAGGTGTACACACGACTTCTGGTTGGAAGTGGAAGGTGTCTGTTCGTCAGTAGAGGAAGGAGTTGACGAAATTTTCCCCACGCACACTTGCATCGGGTTATGGCAGCATCCTCACAGCCTCCACCTGCAGACAGCATGTCACCTAAGTAGCAGAATTCAGGGACGACTTCAAGTTTGTCTTCATCGACAAGAACTTCCACAATTGGTCTTCCATCTATCGGTCGAGCTGTGCCTTGACAGCGGGCACACTTGTAGTTTTGGTCTGAGCGGAGGGAGCCTTTAATGCCTGAGCATCTCTTGTGCACCCAGGATGAGCAGCCGCTGCATAGAATGGAGTTTTTGCCCGTTCCTTTAAGGCAGACTGCACATGGGTACTTTCCCGATTTCTTGGTCAGCTCTAGATTCGCACCAGATACTAAGACTTTCGTTTTCCCCATATTAACTTTTAAGCCCTTTTTCTCCATTTCATTCTTCCATATCTTGACCTTAACAAGCAGCTCGTCCAGTGATTCAGCTATGGCTACAAAATCATCTGCGTACAACAGCTCCCATGGACATCCAGTGCGAAACTCTATGGATAACGCTTCTAGCACGATGATGAATAATAGAGGGCTTAGGACCGAACCTTGATGCACCCCTACACCCACTTCGAACTCGTCACTGAAAGCTTCACCAACCCTTACCTTGCTTTTCACCTCCGAATACATAGACTGCACCACTCTCACCAGCCACTCCTCGATACCGAGTTTACGTAATGCCCACCATATCACCTTCCTTGGGACACGGTCAAATGCCTTCTCAAGATCGACGAAAGCTAAATAGAGTGGTTTGTTGGCAGCCCGGTACTTTTCCTGGATCTGACGGATGATGAAGATGGCATCTGTTGTTCCACGCCCTGGCATGAAGCCAAACTGCATCTCGTCAATCTTCGCACGGATCCTGATCAGGTCTTCTATCACGCGCTCCAGTACTTTGAGTACTTGCTCTATCAGTTTCAAGCCCCTGTAGTTGTTCCTGTCGAGAGCATCTCCTTTCCCCTTGTAGAGGTTCACAATGAAACTATTTTTCCTTTCTGAGATGATGCACTCAGCAAGATCACGTACTGTAGACCAGCAGACTTGAGCATCTCAGCAACAATGCCGGACGGACCAGCTGCCTTGCCATTACTCATCTTTGCAATGGCTTTCATGATCATATTTGTGGTGATCGGCACACTTGGTCCTTCAACTGGGTCTTCTACCGGCAGATCTTCAGGGCACCATGGGAACTCTAGGTTCAGCAGACGCTCATAGTGCTCCTTCCAGGCCTCTTTCTTTGAGCTCTCACTTTTGAAAAAAATTATTTATATATTTATATATTCTATAGGTGTTTTAAATAATTGATTGATTGATTGTGATAGTCATCAACCTTCTGTAACTTTTTTGTATTTGTCTCCCTGGCGACTGATAATTAGTATGTAAGTTTATACGTTTAACTACATTAATTCTAATACATTATTTTTAAAAAAACTATTATAGAGGTTAATTT
The DNA here is from genome assembly GCA_943735955.1 of Piscicola geometra. Taxonomy (NCBI): domain Eukaryota; kingdom Metazoa; phylum Annelida; class Clitellata; order Hirudinida; family Piscicolidae; genus Piscicola; species Piscicola geometra. The sequence continues at coordinate 10,669,995 of OX030959.1, read as the reverse complement.
AAAACATTTCCGATATTATCATTCTAAATGTAATTAACTGTCTTTTAAAATAAATTGATATTTCATTATAAAGATACTGATTTTTAATTTTTATTGATTTAGTAAAATATACTGTAAAACTTTATCTTTCAATTTTAAAATCATTGTGAAAAATAAACTCTTAGTTTTAGTTATAGTTACGAAGGCTCCCTTCCTAATTTCAAAGTAAAAATATCATTAAAAACATATTTCAAAGAACACAATCACAACTTCAAAGTAAATTTCGAGACAAATAACTGATTTGAAGTTAGTGATTATTCTTATAATCTACATCAATTTAATGAATAAATTGAAAAAATCATAGTTTTAGGATTCTTGTCTTTCTAAATTTTTGAGTTTGAGTCATGTGTAGAAGAGTCATTCTGAAGACAGTCTGTCCTTCATCTGCAGAACTCATTTTCCTGGTGAAGTAGGTAGCCAGTGGGTGCTTGCAAGCTTTGCACTAGTGCTCAATCTGAAGCTCTAGCACTTCTTCCTCCAGATTATTCTTGTCTTCTATTTGGCAAGGAATGGCCGCAGCAAACCAATGTTTTTTTCTATGAAAATCTCTTCTTGAAGACTTTTTATTCAATTCTACCTTTTCAAAATAAGTTTTTCACGTATTGCGAATATATTAAATTATTTTAGTTCGTTTGAAAAAAATAATTTAAACTTAATTTTATTACTTTTCAACATTTAAAAAAATGTAAACACTATTTCAGAATTTTTTATATTTTATTTTTAGGATTTTTTATATTAGTCTATTTTTTGTGTAAAAGGACCTTAAGGATTAAGTTAACTTTAGTTCATATCTTTTATCAATATTTATTAATATTTTATTTGTCGTCTATGCTACATGTTCTTTGTTTATGTTTTTGTTTTCGAGTCTTATATAAATGTGTCCATTGAATTATTTCGCGCTAAAGCCGCCTTCAGTATATAATGAGAAACGTGTGATTATTCCTATTTCCTCACAATAATTTTAGATAATAAACTTGGAACCTGAGATAATAAAAAAGATTTTTTTTAATTAATTCAAACTTTCTAATAATGGATACTAAAGAGAAGTGTAATGATTTCAGCATTCCTGACCCTCTTTCCAACGTCTCGATTGAAGTTGAAGACAAACTTCTCCACGTGCACAAAGAAGTGCTTGCAATGTGGTCTCCTGTTTTTTATTCGATGTTCACTTCTGACTTCAAGGAAAAGAAGGAACAAAAGGTAAAAATGCCCGGAAAGAAGGTAGGAGATGTGATTGAGCTTCTGCAGTGTATTTACCCGCCTATGAAGCCTGTGACAGGTTAGGAGGAAGGTGGATTGCTAATGGAAACGGGAGGAAACAGAAGATATGCGTGGACGTAGAGATAAAGTAACCACGTTTGTATTGCATCATACTACATCATCATTTCATCACCCATCCACCACCCCCACTGCCACCTTCCCACAGGCTCCAATGTGGATATTCTTTTGCCTCTGGTGGAAGAATATCAGATAGAAGAAATTAAGAAGAAGTGTGAAGGTTTTTATCTGCCACCATAACTGCTTTTTATTTCATAAAGAGTCTCTACTTTCAAAGCCTTCATCTCTGCCCATTCTTTCATCACTCATTCCCTTATTTCCACAAACCACACAGAAGTCCTTTTCGAAGAGGAAGGCAGCTTGGAATTGTTGCTATTGGCACAGCAATATGGTTTCCACCACTTGAAGGAAGAGTGTGTTGAGCAGGTATGGGTGGGTTGCATGGTTGAGGGAGGGTGAAAGATAATTAGGGAATTAAAAACTAAACTTACTTTAAAACAAACAATATTTCTTTACTTATTTTATCAGATTCCTTTTCAATCTATCACCTTTCAAGCCACAAAATCATATTTCAATTAAATACATAAGCCATAAGCATGTCATCCCCAAGGTGAAACATATGAAACTATCCGAAATGGAAAAAGATCCTTCCTTTTACAAGCTCAATCATGAAACCGTCATCTTTCTTCTTAAGCGGAAGGTTGCTGCCTCAGAAGAGGGTGTGTTCGGAAAGTTTTTCACTATTATGCCCTAACACCTCATTCTCCTTGTGGAGCACTTCTTCCTCATTAACAACCCACCCTCAAACTCCCTTCAGGACAGAATCAACAAAGACATTATTAATTGCTTACGGATCTACCGAAACATTGTAATGGCGATATCTCAAGAGGCGAGAGACCATTTAGTTAAGATGCATAAATAGGTGGAGGTAGTGTTGAAAGAATCGGGAATATTGAACAAAATATTGAGCTCTCTCACCATTCTATTAAACGTTTCATTTTTTTTTAAATTGATAATTATTTTTGTATTTTATTTGAGAATTATATAAAAAGCACTTCTTCCCGATTATTATTTTCCTTCAGGAAGCTCTTACCACATTTCTCATTAAACTCTGAAACTTTCATGTCTTAGTTTAGTTTAGTTTAAGGAGTTAAAACCACGCAGATCTTTTGACCTCTATAATGGTTATAACAAAAAAAATAAAAAATTAAATTAAAATAAATGGAAAAAAAGCCAATATATATCTAATAATAATTATTGATGAGTTCTCTAACCTAACTGAATATGTCTTTTCCCTATCTACTCCTTTCTTCATCTTAGGTGACTTTAATCTTCATTATAATAAACCCACTAATAATTAATTGTACAAAATAGCTAACAATTAGTTAATAAATCGCAAGAGAAAAAATAATTGGCAGAAGATAATTGCATAGATGAAATAGCACTAAAAATGTTAAAAAAATTATTATATATTTTATAAATAGTTTTTATACGTTTTAAATATGGAAAAATATATTTTTACAATTTTAAACAGTATTTAAATTATTTTTTATTAGGAATAATTTTAATACTTATGTTGGGGAATTTCGACTAATACGTTCGACAAGTTTTCACTACGTATCTATGGATGGAACATATATACATTTAAACATGGCTCAGGCTACGGGTCCGGCACTTAAATGAGTAAAAGTTATGGCGTAAGAAGCAGCTTGAAGTGACACACAATCTTTGCCATGCTCCAGTCTTCTCTTACGCTCAGCCCTTTTAGAGCCTCTTCAACCGCAATTCTTTCAGTGTTCATTGGGTTACTCTTGGATTTGTATGTGTATTTGTTCCAGGTAATGACTTTTTGATCCCTTTGGTAAACCACCACCATGCTTTGCCACTCCTTTCACCGAGCCGTCAGTGTAGATGGTGAAGTCAGCTTCGCCTTCCTGAGAGATGGCGTCTTTCGCTACTTCAAGTTGGATAAGGTCAAGGTCGTGCTTGCTGGATTTGAGAGGGAAGTTGAACCAAGGCGGCTTGGGCTCGTGCACTGGTTCTTCTGGGAGAAGTGCCTTTGCCTGATGGAGTGAATTGGTCCTCCAGCTGTTTTGTTTCAGCTTCTTGGTGATGTGTCTCTCCACAAGTGCATACCCATTTGACAGCCCTTTTGAGGGAAGCTTGATCAAACCTTGACTTCATGTTGTCGATGTCTGCTTCGATAAATACTGCTTCAGAGGGCGTAGTAGCTGTGAGGGAAGTGAGAATTTTGGCAGCACGAAGTTGGGCCCTCTCAATCTTGGCGATGTGGGTTTTTGAAGTCCAAGGTGTCCATGCAGGGCTGGCGTATTCCATTATGCTTCTTTGCAGTGCACAGTACACACTTCTTAGTCCAGCTCTCTTCCATCCCCACTCCGTCCCCCCGAGATTGCGGATGATGTTGTCCCGTTTCCTAACCTTGTCCACTATCATTCAGGATGCTTTTCAGAAAATATCGGTTCACTTTTTGCAAGAAGACATATTAAAATTGTTATTTAAAAAATCATTCATAGGGCAATGTTCATAGGGGGGTTCTGATGTCCACCTTAATATCGACCATTTCAATTTGTTAGATGAACCAAAGTTAATGAATTTCTAAAAACTTCGAACATTAACTAATGTTGTGGTTAAATCAAACTAAAAGTTTCATATCGCATGACTGCCAAAATGAAATCGCTGATGCTTTTAGCTCATTCCATCATTAAAAAATAGTGGGCACTGTTAATGCCGAATCATACCAGTTTGGTCTTGTGGTTGACGGCACACAAGACTGCAATGGGCTAGAGCAGGAATTGATATGCCTTCGTTTTGTTGATGAAGCTCTAAATGTTAATGAACAGTTTATTGGTTTATTCAGCCCACGACCATTCTCTGCAGTAGTAAAAGATGTTCTGATCAGAATTATGTTTCCCATAGAAAACCTCAAAGCTCAGACTTAGGACGGCGCTGCTAACATGAGCGGCCGATATAATGGTTATCAGGCTATTATCAGCAGTGAGCATCCGCTTGCATAGTTTTTCCACGGTTCTGCACACTGTGCAAATCTTGTTGCCCATCACACAGCTGCCGCAAAATCCCTTTGTGAGAAATTCACTTCAGTTTGTCCAAGAGTTAGGTGCCTTGTACAATCGTTCAGGAAAGTTCAAGAAGCAGTTTAGTGATGCTTTAGTGTCTCTTATAATTGACTTACCTGATGAGCCACTGAATAAAAAGTATAGTATAAAACTTCTTTGTCCTACAAGATGGCTGACCAGAGTATCTGCATTGTCTTCTGTGCTTGAACATTATGAAATGGTACTTGTTAGCTTGGAATCATTTGCTTCCATTGGTACTCCTGATGAAACAGCTGTAAAGGCTTGATGCCTTTTTTCATCAGGACACTACTGCAATGGCTCTCAAGTTAGTTGTTTTAGTGTTTTCACTTCTGAAACAGTTAAACAAGTCGTTGCAATCAGCAAGTGCCATGGTCAGTGGAATGGTTGCAGAGAAAGGTTTAATCGAGATTCTCTTGGTTTGCGTTCATACTTGCAGCTGGAGACAATGTTGCTAACTGGTGAAGTGAACCATGATAATTGCAAGCAGTATCGTGAGTTAAATGCAACTAGTCTTTGTTTACAGTTAGCTATGTTCAAAGACCAAAATGAATACATAACTAACAAATTCCCAAACGCAAACGCACAAACGCAAAAAATAATGCAAGCTTTGATCCCGAAAGTCAAACATCTGTTTCCTTTAGGTTGAAAGATTGATCAGGGTGAGGCTTGGGTGTCCAACAACGTCATGTACTGCAGAAAGATCTTTTAGTGCTTTGCGGCGTCTTAAGACTTGGTTGCGTGCACCTATGGCACAGCCTCGCTTGAATTCACTGGCCGTTTGTAATGCACATCAGGATATACTTGACAGTCTGGATTTAAGAAGGCCAGCAGAAGAATTTGCCAGTCAGTCAGACATTCGAAGGGATCTTTTTGGAAATTGAAGTAAGCGAGCTGTAGGGAGAGAGCAGTAGGACAAGCAGAGAGGGTATTTTATGTTATCTGAATATACACTGTGGGCCACAAAAAACTCCCATTGTATATTTGTTTATAATTTTGGCAAATTAAAATCGATTTGTAATTTTTTCAAACTATCCGAAATGAATGGAAAACAAGATGTTATAAAATTTATTTAGATTCCTCTAATATGCATTATCTTCATCTAGTGTAACTAAAACAAGTGTGAAAATAGCGAAAACTGTAATGTAAAACACATATAAATGTAAAAACTTTTTTTAAAGTTTCAATTTTTGAGGTTACATTTTGACATTTGTTATTACCTATTTTTCGATATTTTCACTTTTGTTTCCGTTTCACAAGGTAAATGTATTACATATTAAAAGGGTCAAAATAAATGTTTATTAAATCTTGCTCCTTATTCATTTTTGAGTCAAATAGTGAAAAAAAAAACTTAAAATCGCTTTACATTTGCCAGTTATATACAAATATACGGCGGCATGTTTTTTGGACCCAGAGTGTTTATCTGTATGTTAGACTGGCTAACCGAATAAATTGTTTATTTATCTTTAGAGTTTCATCAAAAGAATGAATACAGTTTTATTCCTGGTCTACATAGTTAGTTATGCTATATATTTATGTTATATTGATATTCTAATTTTTAGTGACTTGACATTTATATATACTTCTATAATATGATGACTGTAAAAACCAGATTGTGAGGACATTTAATTATTATTCATTTATCAATTAATCAATAGATTTCTATAGGGCTCTTTCCTCAAATTCAAGAGCGCTTATTTATTATTGCATTTGACACTATTGAAAGGTAATTTCACTCTTTTATTGGGACATAGGCATAGAGATGCAAATCTGTGAAAATTTCTTTTTTTATAAAAAGAACTGATAAATAGATTTGTAAAAATAATAAAAGGATTTGGAAAACGTTTTCTTTAGTCGTTCATGAAATAATTGGAAGAAATATACAGGAACGGCGATCTGCGGAAAATCTTGGGGGGTCCTCCCCAGGGTTGGAATCAAAGAACCGGTATCGACCAATACAGTAAAAGCGATATTATTTAGTATTGTTTGCTGTAGTGCAAATTATTTTTGCATAAACTATTAATATTTGTATCACCAATCATTGAAAAAAAAGTGTGATAATAAATAAAAAATACTTTTCTATTGCCACTATGAGCGATTTGAAGAAAAAAATAGCGATTTTAGTTTCTTTTATTATTTTTAATCTATATAAATTCAATTGAAACTAGCCATCAACACATCAAATAAGTTTTATTACACCTTTTTTTCAATTCATTTCTGAGTACAATAGTTTAAAAAAATTATAAATAGATTTAAATTTGCCAAAGTTATAAACAAATATACATTGGGAGATTTTTTTGGCCCACGGTTTTTTTATAATCTAAATATACACTGTGGGCCATTTATATAACACAAAATACCCTCTCTGCCTGTCCTCCTGCCCTCTCCCACAGTTCGTTTACTCCAATTTCCAAAAAGACCCCTTCGAATGTCTGACCGACTAGCAAATTCTTCTGCTAGTCTTTTCAAATCCAGACTGTCAAGTATATCCTGATGTGCATGACAAACGGCTAGTGAATTCCAGCGAGGCTTTGTAATAGGTGCACGCAACCAAGTCTTAAGACGCCGCAATGTACTAAAAGATCTTTCTGCAGTACATGACGTTGTTGGACACACAAACATCAACCTGATCAATCTTTCAACCTAAGGAAACAGATGTCTGGTTTCCGTGATCATAGCTTGAATTATTTTTTGCGTTTGTTGCTGAAGTTCATTCTGGTCTTTAAACATAGCTAACTATGAACAAAGACCAGTTTCATTTAACTCACGATACTTCTTGCAAATATCATGGTTCACTTCACCAGTTAGCAACATTGTCTTCAGCTGCATGTATGAACACAAACCAGGAGAATCTTGATTAAACCTTTCTGTGAGTTGCATGATTGCAATGTCTATGACAGCGTAATATGCTGCTCGATAATGTTCCTCTGGTGTTGTTGCTACATAAGCTGGGCCCAGCTCACAATACTTTTGTGGCGGCTTTCGCACCCGAGGGACAGCAATCGGCTCGAGATCATATGCCAAAACCATACTGTTGACATCTCTGAAAATGGCGTTAAACTGTTCATTTGATCTTAGGCGACGCATTTCTTGCACAACTGAATCAGTCGCTGCAACCATTTCACTGACCTTGGCACTGGCTGATTGCAACGACTTGTTTAACTGTTCCAGAAGTGGAAACACCAAAACAACTCCTTGAGGACCAGTGTAGTAGTGCCCTGTTGAAAAAAGGATTCAAGCCTTTCAGCTGTTTTATCAGGAGTACCAATGGAAGCAAATGATTCCAAGCTAACCAGTACCACTTCATAAAGTTCATAAAGACACTGTAGATAATCTGGTCAGTCATCTTGTGGGACAAAAAGTTTTATACTATACTTTTTATTCAGTGGCTCATCAGAAAAGGCATTTATAAGAGACACTAAAGCATCACTAAACTGCTTCTTGAACTTCCTTGAACGATTGTACAAGGCACCTAACTCTTGGACAAACTGAAGTGAATTGCTCACAAAGGGATTTGCGGCAGCTGTGTGCTGGGCAACAAGATTTGCATAGTGTGCAGAACAGTGGAAAAACAATGCAAGCGGATGCTCACTGCTGATAGTAGCCTGACAACCATTATATCGGCCGTTGATGTTAGCAGCGCCGTCATAAGTCTAAGCTCTGAGATATTTTATAGGTAGCATAATTCTGATCAGAACATCTTTTACTACAGCAGATAATGTTTTTCCGATCGTATCTGGTGGGCTGAATAAACCAATAAACTGTTCATTAACATTCAGAGCTTCATCAAAAGACGAATGCATATCGATTCCTGCTCTAACCGTCAACCACAACACCAAACTGGCTTGATTTGGCATTAACAGTGCACACTGTGTTTCTAACGATAGAATGAGCTAAAAGCCTCAGAATTTCTATTTGGCAATCATGTGATATGAAACTTGTAGTTTGATTCAACCTAGAGAACGACCGAAAGTCGGTTCGGTTTCGGCGCCGAAATTGTCAATTTTCTTAGTTTCGGCAATTTTTCGGTTTCGGCTGAATCAAAATTTTCAATTTCGGCAATTTTTCGGTTTCGGCCGAAAATAATTTTGCAATTTCAGCTCAATTTCGGTTTCGGCCGAAATGGATCTCATATTTACCGAAAAACCGAAATTTTTATTTATTTATGTAGTTTATCTGATATATTTGTATCCTCAATCAAACTCGAACTATTAAGTTTAGGTTCGATTCTCATCTCTATTAGATATCTATTAAATATCGTGGTTGATTGATTTATCGGTGTCATTGTTAGAATAACATAGACAAGCATCTAGAACAACAACTATTCTATTGAAATTTAAGTTTATTGGCATACGTTTAATGATGATATTTAACAAAACATTTAAAAAAAAATATTTTCTTACAAACATTTTATTGTCAAAAGTAAGTATCTGTATATCCTCAATCGAACTCGAACTATTAACTTTGGGTTCGATTCTCATCTCTATTATATATCTATTAGTTATTGTGGTTGATTGATTTATCATTAGACTAATTAATCGAATGACATGTACAAGCATTTGGAATTCTAGATATCCTTGCTTAGATAAACAGTGTATATGAATCGAAAGCCCGAGAAGATTTGGCTTCCATACATTAATTCAAAAATAAATGCAGGCGTATCTTGAAGAGCCTAGAATCAACAGAAAATCCAATATTTTTGTGTATTGGCATTGCAGTCAATATTCATGTCTTGAGCCTGCTGCTCGAAAATACAAGTGTGGCTAGCGAACAACTATTTAGTTCTGCAGGGCAAATCTACGCAGATCGTCGCAGCAACCTTCTTGGTGAAAATGTTTAAAAACAGTTATTTCTTGCTTACAATATTCGTTTGTTTGAATTTAATTATTAAACCAAAATGGTCATCATTCAATACTATTTTATTATTTTAATGAACAATTACTTATGTAAACCATTTTTGTTGTTGAACAACTTTTATTTTTTGACTTAAAATATACGCTTGTTTGGACTTACTTATTAAACTGGCATTGTCATCCTTAAATACTATTTTTTTGTTTTTAATAAAACTTGGGGAAAATGTCGGTTTCGGTTTCAGCCGAAAATCTTATTAAAATTTCGGTTTAATTTCGGTTTCGGCCAAAAATTGAATTTCAATTTCGGCATAATTTCGGTTTCGGCCGAAATAAAATATCTGTTTCGGTCGGTCTCTAATTTAACCACAATTTTAGTTAATGTTCGAAGCTTTTTGAAATTCGTTAACTTTGGTTCATCTAAAAAATTGAAAGGGTCGATATCGAAGTGGACCTCAGAATCCCCCTAAGAACGTCGCCCATGCAAAATAAGTAGCACAATATGAATGATTTTTTAAATAAAAATGTAAATCTGTCTGCTTGCAAAAAGTGAACTGATATTTTCTGAAAAGCATTCTGGATGTCTGCTTGCGAAAATTGTAAAAATATATTACTGAATAAAAATTCTGTTTCATGCTATGGTTGACGATTATGCTTGTATTAAGATAGGAGTTGAGAAATAAATGTATTTGTAAAATTGAAGAGGGTCCATGTTAAGATGGACCCCAAGACCCCCCTAGCATCGCTGCCTATACATACTCACAATGTATTACTGTATTAGCATTTATTTATGCCATGGTTGACGAATAGGCTCGAATCAAATAAGAGTTGAAAAATGTGTATTTTAAAAGAGTGAGGGGGTTCTTGTAGAGGTGGACCCAGACCAGGAGTATTTAAGTAAGAAAATAATATTTTTGTTTTAGACAGCTATCACTATAACTACACATACTCACAATGTATTACTGAATTAAAACATTTACTTTTATGCCATGGTTGACGATTATGCTCATATCCAAATAGAAATTTTTGAATACAAAAATAGAAAAAAGTGGGGGGGTCCTGACCCCAAGACCCATGATCGCCGCCCATGATCAAAGTCCAGCTTTGTAATGAATATACATAGTTGTTTCCATATGAAAACATTTTATTGATTAAAATAAAACAAATGAAAAATAGAGTCTGTATAAATTGTATTTAAAACATAATGATGAACATGAAAAAAGTAACTAATGAAACTAAGTCCTCCCTAGTTCCCAACAAGTTAGAGAGGCTCTTGGAGGGCCTCACTAACTAAGATTGAATATCTTAGAATATCTTTAAAAAATCTCTGGTCGCAGTCTTTTGAAGTTCGCCAGTGTATTGTTGTTGTTCAAAGCTGGAAACGATTGACTGAGAGACTGAGACTGAAATGTTCGGTTACCAATTTCAAGAAATAAAACTCAATCCAACGATTAAAATATAAAACATAAGTTTTTTTTTAACAACTGGTAATTTAAATAAATATATTTAATATTATACAATTAGAATATCTTATATCGCTCTTTTTGATACAGAAATAAATAAAGTCACGTGATACTTTTCTTTCTATGTTGGATAATTTGGTTGTAGGTTAACTGCACACAAAAGAAAGCACACTGCATGTGTTAAATGCACATTTGGTTTTGCACATTTCTTCTTTTTTTACAGAAAAAACGTTAATTTAGGGTTAAGGTTAGGGTAAGGATTATGGTTAGCGTTAGAGTTAGGGTTTTCAGAAAAATCGCACTTTAAGAAGAAATGGGCAAAATCAAATGTGCATTTAACACATGCAGTGTGCTTTCTTTTGTGTGGAGTTCACCTATAACCGGATAATTTGAATAACGGTCTCTTGCATTGGTGATTAATAATCTTTGAGCGGCTGCCAAAATGGCAGCCGCTCAAATAAATTTGTAGAATAAACGGTTTTGGGTATAATATATTAAAATTTTAGAATCTTAAGTCTAAATAAAAATTACATTTAATTAATTAAAAGGTTTTTGGTGTGAATGTTGGTTGTTTTGAATCTGTCGAGGAATGGCCGCAGCAGACCAAGATGGCCGCAGGGAATCAAGTGAGCTGCGACATAAAGAAGAAAACCTTCGATAGCAGTAGCAGTTCCAGTGCTGGCAAGGACTTCTCTTTCACCCTCTATCGCAGCCTCGGCACCAGTGGCAAGACAGAAAATTGACAAGAATGATGATTGTGTTTTATGGTTTTGAGGATGATGTGGTGATGATTGTGCTGTGGTATGAGTGTTGTTACTGTAGTGATGATTGAATTTTTTTTGGTGGTGATAATGATTTTTTGGCAGTGATTATCATGGTGGTGTGGGTGAGGTTGGATTATTGAGGTTGATTGTTTGTTTTTTTATATTTAAATTGATATATATACATATATTGGTAGTGGTCTAAAAACCGTTTTATTTAACAAATTTATTTGAAGAGCGCTTTTGTTCACTTAGTAAAGGGCGCTATACAAATCATTAGTGATTGATTGATTGAGAGGGCGTATCTATACAGTCAATACAATCAATACGTATATATAGACTATACTACTTGTTGTTTGAAGGATATCTATGCTTTTTGCACATTCTACAATAATAAAAAAGCCGGTAGTCGAGCACGTTCGACCTGAAATTCCTGTTCATTAATTTCGATCAATCAATCAATCAAATCAATTTCTATACGCTCTTTACTCAAATTCAAGAGCGCTCGTAAATGAATTTGTTAAACAGATAAGTCTTCAGATCCTTACGAAAAGTAAATAATGATTAAGAAGTAGTTAAATTAGGAGGTAAGGAGTTCCAAATATATGGACCTGCATAATGTGATGATAAATAGGAGTACGGCTAACGATTCTAGCTGCATAATTAAAATGGTTTTAAAGTACTTTCAAGTAAATTATAATAGAGTGAATTACAATAGTCAATTCAAATCTTTAAAGAAGGGTCATCTAAGTAAGGTAATAATTGTCTAATACCTCTGAGATGAAAATAGCAAGATTTAGTAACAAATAGAATTTGGTTTGATAAGGTTAGTTTTGAGTCAGAAATAAATCCTAAGCTACGAATATGATTAGATGGAACAATAATATAAGAGGAAAAATTTCATGGATCATTAATTAGTTTACCATTTTTATCAAAAAATATAAGTTCAAATTTTAGTGGATTCAATTTTAAAGACATTGAGCTAGACCAGTTTTCAATAGATAATAGACATAAACAAAGTCATGTGTAGAAGATTCGTTCTGGCAGTCTGTCCTTCATCTGCAGAACTCATCTGCCTTGTGAAGTAGGTAGCCAGTGGGTGCTTGCAAGCTGTGCATTGGTGCTCAATTTGAGGCTTTGGCACTTCTTCTTTTTGAAATAAGTTTTTATTGTAGTCCGTTAGATTGGTTGAAGATTTTAGTTCCGAGAGCAAGATAAATTTAAAACCAAAAAACAAGAAAAGATATAAATTATAATAATTATTATTATTTGAAGTTTAAAAAAACTAAATTATTAGATAAGAAGACAAACTATTTAACAAAATCATTAAACGGTTAAAGCGGCTGCCAAGGATGCAGATCCGTAGTCAACATTACATTCATTGTTCGAATCTAGTAGTGTATCTGGCGTTAGATAGGAGAACTTTTCCGCCAAATTTTGTAGATGCTGAAATCTTTCACGAATCACTACAATTATTCTATCTAACGAAGAAAGTAGATTCCGTTTAAACTTATTTTTATAAGACAAATTTGCATCTTTACTACCGTCGTCAAAAATGTGTTTTTTCGTTTTGCCCCTATGAGGTTCCATGGAAATACCAAGGCCCTTACACATATCTTTTGCATAACTTCTTTTTTTTTTAACAACAATTCGTTTCTTTGCAATCAAATAAATTTAGAAATCGAAGCAAATAAATTTAGAAATCGAAGCAAATAAATGCTTGTATGACCTCTTAGAAAAATAAAATAAGACATGAACTTCTTAATTAAATTCACAAATTAAAAAAATTGTTAATAATAACAAATGTTTTCATTGATTTACAAAAGAAATTAATTTAAGTGATTGGAAATTATAAGTGGTTTAATTATTTTCTTAAAATTAAGGGTTTGCTGTATATTCTTCAAATTCAATGGCAATCTGTTCCAGAGTAGGAGCCCTGCATAGATTGGACTATTTAGATAGAAATTGGTTCTTGGAGTTTGTAAGTAATAGTCAGACTTAATTCTCAATTTTTGTGTGCAGTCGGATGTGAAGGAATGTATTAAATGTGTAAAATAGGAAGATGTGTTTTTTATTATAAGTTTATGAAAAAGAATATAGGTTTTAAAGATGTATAACTGATGGATTGTTAAAATTTGAGCTGGAAGATACAGATGAGATATGTGGTCATGAGAGTGTAAATTAAACAGGACTCTAAGAAAATTATTTTGTATAACATTTAAAGGATGTAAATGAGTTTTGCAAGCAAGTCCCCATAAAGGGAGACAATAGGTCAAGTAAGGTAGAATTAAAGTAGAATAGAGTAACTTAATTATATGAGATGGTAAATTGTGTTTAAGTTTATGTAAAATACCAATATTTTTTGACAGTTTTTTTGATATATACATTATATGTTCATTCCAAGAAAGATTACTGGTTATATAAATACTTAAGAATTTTGTATAATCGACTCTCTATAATATAAGAATCAATTGTAAGTGTATAATTAATAATGTTTGTTTTTATTTTAGGGCCAAAAAGAAGGCTGCATGTTTTTGCATAGTTGATTTTGAGTTGGTTGTCAATTGTCCATTGATGTAACAAATTAAGAAAAGTATTTGTTTTTAAAATAAGATTATTAACATTTTTGTCTTGGAACAATACTGTAGTGTCGTCAGCATAAAGGACAAATTTGGAAATTTCGGAAAGATTCATTAAATCATAAACATAAATGTTAAATAACAAAGGTCCTAAAATAGATCCTTGCGGTACACCAGTGTTAATCTTTAGTGTGTTAGATGTTACACCATCAATGTATACATATTGGGAACGATTTCTTAAATATTCACAGAACCATTTGTGACATGTTCCACGTATTCCATAATGAAACAATTTATCAACTTCTACGTATTCTTCCCGTTTTTCTTACGTTTGCAAAGCATTCAACTTATGAGGACAAAGTTTTATGATCTTGGATCTGAAGTTAAACGACCACATGTTGAAAAATTCCGTTCACAGAGAATAGAACTTGAAGGTATACTAAACATAATTTTCGCTACTTCTTGTAGTATTGGAAAGTTGTTCGTTTTGCTCCAATAAAATAAACCATCTTTATAATCTTCAATTTTAGTGGGACGTAATCAATCAAATGAATTTCTACAGCGCTCTTTCATCAAATTCAAGAGCTCTCGTAAATAAATTTGTTAAACAGATATGTCTTCAGATCCTTACGAAAAGTAAATAATGAATTTGAAGTTATTAAGTAAGGAGGTAATGAGTTCCAAGTATATGGACCAGCATAATGGAAAGAACGTTTAGTAAAAAAGTTATTAATGGAAGGGATGAAATAATGATTTTGAGTGGATGATCTTAAATTACTTCTATGAGGGTGAGATATTAATGAATTGAGGTATATTGGGGATAGTGGGAAGTTTTTTAATTTAACATAAAAACACAGATTTTAAATATAATCATAAATTTGATGGGGAGCCAATGTAATAAGATGAGAGAGGGTGTAATGTGGTGATAAATAGGAGTACGGCTAACGACTCTAGCTGCATAATTAAATACTTTATTTAATGGTTTTAAAGTAGTTTCAGGTAAATTATAATAGAGTGAATTACAAATCGAGATAAAACAAGTGCAGAGACTAACATCTTTAAAGAAGGGTCATCTAAGTAAGGTAATAATTGTCTGATACGTCTGAGATGGGGAACGGACAAAAAGCCTCTCGGAGAAAAAGCCTTCGGATAAAATACCTTCTACAAAAAGCTTCCCGGAAAAAAAACTTCTTGGAGAAAAAGCCTCTCGGAGAAAATGTCTCTTCGTTAATATTTCAGTATAAATAAAACGGACTTTTTATATAAAAAACGGATTTTTTATAGATTCATTTCACAATTTTTAAATTAATAAAACGGACTAATTTTAAAAAAATTAAATAATTAAAACAAACTATAATTATAATGGACTTTATTTTTTTATAGATACGTTTCACAATTTTAAATAAATAAAACGGACTATATTTTTTAAAAACACATAACTAAAACGATTTATCAAATACAATACAAATTATTGGTAAACGGATAAAAAGTCTTCAGAATAAAAAGTCTTCAGGATAAAAAGTCTTCAAGATAATAAAACTTCAGGATAAAAAGTCTTCAGGATAAAAAGTCTTCAGGATAAAAAGTCTTCAGGATAAAAAGTCTTCAGAATAAAAAGTGTTCAGGGTAAAAAGTCTTTTGAATAAAGTCTTCAGGATAAAAAGTCTTCAGGATAAAAAGTCTTCAGGATAAAAAGTCTTCAAGATAAAAAGTCTTCAGAATAAAAAGTTTTCAGGATAAAAAGTCTTCAGGATAAAAAGTCTTTAGGATAAAAAGTCTTCAGGATAAAAAGTCTTCAGAATAAAAAGTCTTCAGGATAAAAAGTCATCAAGATAAAAAGTCTTCAGGATAGAAAGTCTTCAGGATAAAAAGTCTTCAAGATAAAAAGTCTTCAGGATGAAAAGTTTTCGGGATAAAAAGTCTTCAGGATAAAAAGTCTTTAGGATTAAAAGTCTTCAGGATAAAAAGTCTTCAGAATAAAAAGTCTTCAGGATAAAAAGTCATCAAGATAAAAAGTCTTCAGGATAAAAAGTCTTCAAGATAAAAAGTCTTAAGGATAAAAAGTCTTCAAGATAAAAAGTCTTCAGAATAAATTGTCTTCAGGATAAAAAGTCTTCAGGATAAAAAGTCTCCAGGATAAAAAGTCTTCAGGTTAAAAGTCTTCAGGATAAAAATTCTTCAGGATAAAAAGTCTTTAGGATAAAAAGTTTTCAGAAAAAAAATCTTTAAAAAAGTAAATTTTAGAGAAAAATACGTGATTAATACGTGATCCTTGAAACTTGAAGAATAAAACTTGACACTTTTATCTTATTTCTGCTTTATTTTTTTCGTTCAATCTCGAAATAGCATTTGAATAAATTTGACTTGGCTGTTGTTGTTTCGTCACTTTAACCATAAGGAAATAATGTTTAAAGAAGAATACGTGATCCTTAAAACTAAAAGATTGAAATATCATACTTTTATCTAATGTTTGCTCAATTTCTTTTTCAATCTGGATAAAGCATTTGAATAAATTTGACTTGGTTGTTGTTGATTTCTCACTTTAATCATTAGGTTTTCTGCTGGTTTTCGATCGTGATTATTTTTCCTTAAAAATTAATTTTTGAGAGGTTTTTTTTCTGAAGACTTTTTATCCTAAAGACTTTTTATCCTAAAGACTTGTTATCCTAAAGACTTTTTATCCTAAAGACTTTTTGTCCTGAAGACTTTTTATCGTGAAGACTTTTTATTCTGAAGACTTTTTATCCGTTTACCAATAATTTTTATTGTATTTGATAAATTAAAGTTCGTTTTAATTATGTCTTTTTAAAAAATATAGTCCGTTATATTTATTTAAAATTGTGAAACGAATCTATTAAAAAAATAAAGTATGTTATAGTTATAATTATAGTTCGTTTTAATTATGTTATTTAAAAAAAATATAGTTTGTTTTATTTATTTAAAATTGTGACACGAATTTATAAAAAATTCCGTTTTTTATATAAAAAGTCCGTTTTATTAATACTAAAATATTAACAAAGAGACTTTTTCTCCGAGAAACTTTTTCTCCAGGAAGTTTTTTCTCCGGGAGGCTTTTTGTAGAAGGTATTTTATCCGAAGGCTTTTTCTCCGAGAGGCTTTTTATCCTACATTCGTCTGAGATGAAAATAGCATGATTTAGTAACTGATAGAATTTGGTTTGATAAGGTTAATTTTGAGTGAAAAATAAATCCTAAGCTACGAATATGATAAGATGGAACAATAGTATGAGTGGAAAAATGACATGGATCATTAGTTTACCATTTTTATCAAAAATATAAGTTCAAATTTAAGTGGATTCAATTTAAAGACGTTGAGCTAGACTATAAAAACTTAAGGATGAACTATGAGACCTAAACTTACGCTCATGTCTACGTGCAACCCGTTTCAGAGTCGCACATTCACTGTCGAAGCACGGAGACCGTTTCGACAGCAGACGACATGAGCGCAAGTTTAAAGGTAAAATGATATCAAGAATTGAAGAAATAGAATCATTAAAATATATAAGAAACTCATCAACATCAGTGAAACTATTAAAACTAAAATACTTAAATAGTAGAGTAAATGTGTCCTTATTAAATGTTTTCCAGTTTCTGCTATACATTTTGATAGTAGTATTATTAAGGTTATTATTTAGATTATATTTGACGTTAATTAGATAGTGATCAGAAGAGTGAAACTTTTTGGTGGATATATCAGATATTATAGAAATAGAAGAAGTTATTAAAAAATCAATAGTATTTCCAGATGAATGGGTTGGAGTGGATATATGTTGTGTTAAGTTGAAAGTATTGAGTATCTGGATGAATTTGGAAACATAGGTATCAGTGGGTTTATTATAATGAAGATTAAAGTCACCTAAGATGAAGAAAGAAGTAGATAGGGAAAAGACATATTCAGTTAGATTAGAGAACTCATCAATAAATTTAGAGGTTGAGCCACTAGGAGGACGATATATGAGAATAATAATGAATTTGAGAAATTTGAAGCTACATATTAGGGTTTCAAAGGAGTTACTTTTGAAAGAAGTATCAAAGGAAGCAGAAAGTGAATTTTTATATACCAAGCAGAGAACACCATAAGAGGTATGCTTAAGAGAGAGTGGAAATAGTGGAGGTCTGCATGCATCTAAAATAAATCCTATAAGCAAGAGGAATGGCTGAAAGAAGGCTTGGAGAGTAATTGTGAATATTTGTACAATTCATCCTCTTATGAATTTAGTTCCTCGTTCATTATTATTAATTCTTCAATAATGTTGGAAATATGTTTTTTGACAACATTCTTATCCTCCACAACTGCACAAATAAAATCATTCGTATAATTTGGTAGTATAAAATTTTTATTATAATATTTACGTTATAAAAACAAACATAATAGGTCTAAATAACCATAATTTGTTTTTACCTCAACGGCACTGCAGCTTGGTCTGGCTGAACAAAATAGAATTAAATTTTCTCTAATGAAAGTCTTGGTATTTATTTCTTTTCTATCTCAAACTCTTTTCTTATTATTCTTTTATACTGGGGATGCATCAGACATGCTGTCATATGAATAAGATCAATGGGCATATTTTCTTTTGTCGAAATGATCAACTGAGAAATCATTTGGAAATTAATCATTCAAATTCAAAATATTAATATATAAAATAATAATAATATAACTGACCATTTTGATTTCATCTGACAAGTTTTCATCATCACCCATTTGTTCTAATCTTCCTAATATTTGCACTCGCTATAACAACTCCAAATGTAATGTTGGAGATTTTGACATTGACAATGCAATGGTGGCTTCGTTATACATTTCTATTGCATTTAATACTTATTTTAAGTACGGAGTATCGATGAAATAGAGATTTCCATACTTAGGAGTTTGCTGAAGAATAATTGTTAAAGAATCCAATCCCAATAACTTTTATTCCCGTTCCCATCCCGGAAAACTATTCCCGGTTCCCGACTTTTCTTGTCGCGAAATTAATTTTCGCAAGGTCCGATCTCTAATACCGACACACATAAAAGTAAAATTTTAACACTAAAAAAATATTATTATTACAAAAAGAAAATTAAAACTTTGCAGAAAATAACAAAAAGGCAAACAGTTAAAATCACTTTTTCATGGCACGCAGATGACATTTTCAACACTTTGCTGGATGGAAATATTTGCAAAAATGGGAAATTTAAATGGTTGTGTTTGTTAATTAAATTCGTCAGGTACAGTGGCGCAACCAGGGGGGCTTTTCGAAGGGTCTCGCATTTTTTCGAAAATCGATGAGTTTTTTTGGTGGGGGGAAGGGGGGTAATGAATTTTTCAATATGCCATAGAACAATGATATTTTCTCTGGATGGCCATCGGGTCTTTATCTCACGAAACATTTCATTTATCAACACAGAACATAGAGATCCCACCAAAATAACACTAACATGTCACAAATTCTGAGAAGAAATAGAGCACCACTAGACCTTAACTACACTTTTAAATTTTTACACTTTTCATATGTAAATTTGTTAAGCCATGACACAGTATATAAAGAACAAATCAGATAGACAAAATAACTCTCGAGCTTTCAGAATTATCCAACCTTCATGGAAAGGATGCTGAAACTGTGTAAAGACAGCTCAAAATCACATCAACACATCAAGTTTACGTGCGGATCGGTCTGATCTCATTACATGTATCGAACTGCAAGAACTCTTTTGAGCCACAAGCCTTCAGCCCGAGTTGCATTATATGCTTGATGTTGTTCTGACTCTGCCAGTTACTTCATCAGATGCAGAAAGAACATTTTCTAAACTTCGGCTTATTAAAATTCATCTTAAGACGACTGTATCTGCATGTCGTTTGCAAAGCTTGTTTGAGAATATCTGCTACCAAAACAGCTACTGCACTTCTTTTATCAAATGAAATGGTGAAAAGATTTTCACAAACTGATCGAAAAATTATTTTGTAACTGAGAACACATCAAAATTTAGTTGAAACTAAATATTTAAAAAAATTATAGACTGTTTAGGATCTCATATCAAACTTATTTGTTTACTTTTTACCTTAGTTTTAAAAATGATGACGTAACTTTAAGAATACTATGCAACTTAGTTTGTAGTTTTTTTGTATCATTAATAAACTATCTAAATTCTTTATCAGTTAGAATTGGTAGTTTTTATTTAGCCCATTGACCGCCGCTACCCGAGAAAAAAAGTTAAAATGAGTTTTACATTTAGACTTGCATTATATGGTTATAAGAATAACTCGAGCAAAATTGAAAACAATTATTTCATAAGTTTTAATGGGGCAAAATGTTGCGAAAACGCAACGTGAGCGGGAAGTGTGACATAATTATGTACAGTAAGAAATTATAAATAAATTGATTCAAACCACATTTATTAAATCAGAAATAAATTTCAATTGCAAATAGTTCGATAAAATTCAGACTTCTAATTATTTTATTTGTTATAATATTAATAATTATTATTTTAATTACAACAAAGCAAATTATTTAACGTGAATTACAACAGCACTCATAAACTGTCGTGCTGTTTCAAAGACGACACTGACGACGAATTTTATCTTTATTTTAATTTCCTATTCACCCAATGAGAGGTTAAAAAACTATATTCTTTTCAATAAAAGCTTCAAGTGTGAAGCATTTGCGGTTTGAAATTTTTTATCGATGTATAAAAATCAACATTCGCTACAAAATTCAACTTTAAATTTTATACATTTCATAATACATTAACATTAAAATAATAATTTTATTATTATTATAATGACTAGACTTATTAAAAATCATATGAAATCATATTATGTCAAAGTTGCGAAAACGCACCATTGATTTTTAAAAGCATTAAAAACGTTGTACAAATTATTTTGAATATAAAAAAAATTGATTAAAGTATTAACTATCTTTTCACACTGAAATTAAGACTAAATTTGTATTAATATACTAAAAATCGAACGAAAAAATTGAACAATTATCTAATAAAAAAATTAAAAAGTTGAAATTTAACTTATAAAATTAAAATTTAAAATTTATTGTACAAAATATGTGAAAAAACTCGGTATTAAAACAACAAGGAAATATAAAAATTGATGTTGCAAAACGCAACAGCTGCGGTAAATGGATTAAACAATTATTTTTTTGACTAAAGTTGAGCCCCCCCCCCCAGCATTTTTTGCTGGTTGCGCTCCTGGTCAGGTACTCGTTGACGTAAAAAGTCTGCTTCTTTTCTCTCAGAGCATGCGCGTATCGAGGGAGCAGCAAAGGGGGTGAGTCTTTTCTTTCATAACTTGGAAATATTCTTAATATTCTTAATAAGCAGCAAAATTTTGAAACCAAATATAATCATCAGTTGTTTCCCGTGTCATTTTTGTTTAAATGATTCACCTTTAAAGTTAAAATAACAGATGAAAGTCTTCGAAGATTTGTGCTGCATGCGAATTGAAGCCGCAGAATTGCAACATCATTTCGAAGACGGACCAATAAAGGCATTATATCGCTCTCCTTTCATCTTAAAGGAAATAATCATAGATATAGTATATATAGATACGTAGTGAAAACTTGTTGATGGCAATTGCGAACTGGTTCAACATACGTTAAATAGTTTAATTATTCCTAATAAATAAAAAATTTAAATGCTGTTTAAAATTTATTAAAAACATTTTTTACTATTTAAAATGTATGAAAACTATTTATAAAATATATAATAATTTTTTGAACATTTTTAGTGCTTTTTCATCTATGCAATTGTCTTCCAATTATTTTTTCTCTTGCAATTTATTAACTAATTGTTAGCTATTTTGTACAATTAATTGTTTTTAAAAATATAATAATATATTAATAATAATTATAACTCATAATTTCTTATCAATGTGCGGTTCCAGGTTGCAGTAATGACAAAAAACAGTTTTTTCACAGGTTTTTTCATAAAATACGACAATGCGGTGTTCATCTTATATTTGCACATAGCTATAGGCTCATATATATATAAATAATATGTATAAATAATATATATAAATAATAATATATGAATAATGTATATAAATAATATATATAAATAATATATATAAATAATATATATAAATAATATATATAAATAGTATATATAAATAATATATATAAATAATATATATAAATAATATATATAAATATTATATATAAGTGATATATATAAGTAATATATATAAATAATAATATATAGCGGAGACACGATGAAAGATCATAGTTTACGAACTTGAACAAGCTTGTGCTCATGGTGATTATGCCCCCCTACTCATGGCTGCATCTGGGGAGAGGCGAAGAGCCGCTTTTCACAACTGCTCCCTCTCACTGAGATTGGCATGCAGGAATTTCTGGGGTATTCCAAGATTAGTAAAATACAATAAATGTTCTTTGTGACAAAGTTGTGAAGCTTAAAGTAGTCGGGCGCTGAAATGGCTGCCTTCGTTTCAGAAGCTCATCTTGGAATGCAACTTCCATCGAGCGCTCCTCTAGAGTGACAGCATCGTCAAAGAAGCCAAAGGCAACAAGAACTCCAGGGAGATCTCAATTGAGGGTGTCTCTCAAAGGGGATGCAGTCGATTCAACCCATAACCGATTCACCCCATAAACGATTCACCCCATAACCGATTCACCCCTCAACCGATTCACTCCTTAGGATAGTTAAAAACGGACTTTATTTTTTATAGGTATTTTGCTAAAATAAAATAATAAATTATTATTTTTTAAATAATGAAAAATATAAAAAACTATAATTTTTTCAAATAAATGAAAAACTATGAAAAAATTATAAAATGAATAAATAAATTTATTTAAAAAGATAAAATAAATGGCAAATTATTTTTTAAAATTATAAAATATATCTAAAAAATATATAAAAAATTATAAAATATTTAAAAAATTATAAAATATTTAAAAAATAATAAAATATTTAAAAAATTATAAAATAAATAGATAATTATAAAATAAATAGATAATTATAAAATAAATAGATAATTATAAAATAAATAGATAATTATAAAGTAAATAGATAATTATAAAATAAATAGATAATTATAAAATAAATAGATAATTATAAAATAAATAGATAATTATAAAATAAAAAGATAATTATAAAATAAATACATATTATTCGTTGTTTGTTGCTTGAAAATATACTGCAAAAATAGGTAAAATCTACTTTTTAAAATAGTGTTTGAATTTCAAGATTAAAATCTAATTTTCATTCTGTTTAACTGCACAGACCAAAAGAATTAAAAAATATTACATTTTTCAGACACGAATAATGTACAAACACATCTATTTTTCGAAAAAAATTATTGTTTTTTGGGTCACTAGTTCATACATAAATAAACAATTTTTAGCAGTGTGGGAATATATATTTACTTTACGGTAAATAGTGCACTGTATACAGTTCAGATGAAAATAGTTAGTTTAACGGCTTAAAATACCAGATTGTTTGGACAGCCATAATGATCAGACACCATCGTTTTTAAATTAAAATTGTTTTTGAGTCTTTAGTTCGACCATACATTTTATAATATTATTACTAGTTTAGTTTGACTAAAAATAGAAAAACTAAGGAACAAATAACTCCAATATTTATCAGTTTTTAATTTTTTAGAATTGGTTAAAAAAATATCTATATTTTTAAACATTTAAAAAACAAATATTTAAAAGTGTGCAAATTTATTGGTGTTTAACGGTAGTCTTAGTGCATTAAGAAAATGTTGTTGAAAGTTAGAATATATTACAACTTTATAAGAAAAAAGTAATTTCTTGAAAAAAATTTTTATCTTTAAAATTTTTCACAGATACATTTTCATGAGACAATTTTTGTTTTTTCCTTTAAAAGTATTCCACGTGGCTCCTTCGCCATTGTAAGTAGCTACAGGACCTTGCATGATTCCGTTCAAGTGGCACTCAAAACAGGCTCTGAACCACCAGCCCCCAGAGTATCTAACGGCACAATTGAAGGGTCCATATAAATCGTTATCTCTGTCGTAAGTACTAAAGAGCATTCCGTTATGGTGAGTCATAGCATCTCCTGCGGTTCCTGAAAAGCCTGAAACCTGGTGGAACAACAAGGTTCAGGAAATTTATGAAATCTATTTCTTTAATCATAAAACCTTTATTCGATAAAAGCTAATCGTACTGAAAATCAGTCTTTTGAGACTTCATGGAACTTGCCTAATTCAATTGAAATTATATATATATATATAATAGAATAAACATTTTAATTATAGTTTAATTATTTTTGTGTTGTATTTATTTGAAATCCTTTTATGAATATCAAAGGAAGCTTTCAAATTAAATAAATTATAGAATTTTAAACAATTACTTTTTGACATTTCGTCAAATAAATCGCGATGAAAAGTCAAAATACCGTCAACTTGTACTTCTTCGAAGAATCAGCAACGAAGAACGAATCGTACAAAGCATAGCCGTATGAATCGTCCAAAGCCACCATCTCTACAGCTAATTTGTAGCTTTTCGAAGTGGTGAAGAAACTTATGTATTTGTTACCTGTGCATGAAATGTTTCATTTTAGTCAACTGTCCAAGACTATAATTTTAATGGCTCACCTAGCCAATGGTCTGTGTCAAATTCTCCAAAACATCTTCGTATTCTCTCCAGGAACGATTGAAGTTTATAGGAGCTAGCATTCTTCTTTGAATGAGCTTTATATAAAAAATATATTACTTCGTTAAAAAGTTTCAAAATAATTTCAAACAATTTGTCTAACCATTCCGATCACTGGTTTACCCGCGATGACAGAGTAATGGCAAAAGACTGGAATGAAACCATAAGTAGTGTAAAGGTAGTAGACCCTGTTGTCTTGGCTATCTTGAAGATCATACTCAGAGCAATCGGTTTTTCCTTGCATCAAGTACCATGTTATTAAAATATGAAATACTTGAAACATTTTTTCTATAAATTATAATGGTATCAAATACGTGATTTTCACTTCCCAACCAATTGAAGAAAATGGTGTAATATGGAATACCATTTACTTTTTTTTCAATAACTCAATTAGTTTTTGGGAAAGAATATTCAAAACTTTATTTGTACATACTATAATCATTCGTAATGATATGTCATTTGTAAAAAAACGATGTTTTTCATTTTTTTATATTAACTTATTTTAAGTGGTGCAAATGGAGCCTAATAAAAAATATTAGTGTAACTTGTAAGTGCCCGCAGCTTCATATGCGAAGTTATTCGAAATGATTTAATTAATATTTTGATAAATTACAACCAAATTCACGACCCTTCCTGCATCTAATCAACCACCCTCCCTGCACCCAATCAGCCTTCAATCACCTTTTTTTCTCCTAAAAAACCCTCAACTACCTTTTCTGTATCTAATCAGCTATTTTTCATGCACCCAAACAACCCTCATTAACCCTCTTTTCACTCAATTATCACCCTTCGGCACTTTTTCAACTTTTCTCCCTGCACCTAATCAATCATCAACCACCCTTTATGCACCCAATGAACATCCTTCTCTAAAATTAATCAACTCTCAACCACTTCCTCTGCACCCAATCATCCACCTTTTCGTCTCCAATTAATTATCAATCATTCTCCACCAAATCAACCTCTCTCTTTGAACCCAATCAATTATTTTTCTGCACTCAGTTTACTTTTAACCACCTTCTCTGCGCCCATTGAAACCTCAAACACCTTTCATGCATTTAGACATCTACTTTATTCGCACACAATCAACCACCTTCTTTGCACCCAATCAACCCTTAACCACACTTAATGCGAATAATCAGCCCTTAACCACCCTATTTGCATCAATCAATTTTCAAATACCTTATTAGCACTAAATCAACCTTCAACTATTCTTTTTGCACCCTATCAACCTTCAACCATCTTAAATGCACCTAATCAACTTTCATATACCCCCTCTGCTCTCAATCAACTCTCATATAACCTATCTAATCTCAATCAACCCACAACTGCTCTTCCTGCACTTTATCAACCTTTAACCACCATTTTTGCATCCAATAATTTGTCAACTACTCTCTCTGCAACCAATCAACCCTCATCTACCTTTCCTGCATTCAATCAACCCTTCACCTTTTTTTTCACCTTATCAACCTTCAAAGTTTCTCCCATCAAGTCAACTATCTTCACTGCACCCAATCAAACCTAGCCACCCTATCTGCATTTAATCAACCCTCAACCACCTTCTTTGAGCTCTCGATCACCATTTCCACAACCAATCAACCACCTTCTCTGCACCCAATTAACCTCAATCATTTTCTCTGCACCCAATTAACCCTCAACCACCTTCTCTGCACTCAATCGTCCATCTTTTCTGCAACCAATCAACTCTCAACCACCCTTCCTGCACTCAATCAGCTCTGAACCTTTGCAACTATTCAGCCCTCAACCACTCTTCTGCATCTAATCAACCACATTTTCTGCACCTAATCAACCCTTGTCTATTCTCTTGCACTCAATATAGTAAGTGCACATAGATTCGCTTGCGATGTTATTTATATTCACTACCATCCTTTCATCCAATCAATTCAAAACCACTCTCTTTGCATTCAATCAACCACCTTTCTTAAATCCAATTAACCACCCTTTTGGCGCCCAATATATCATCAACCTCCCTGTCTGCACTCGATAAATCCTAAACTACTCTCCCTGTATTAAAACGACCTTTAACTACAATTAACTACATTACCTGTACCCAATAAACCACCTTTTCTGCCTTCAATCGATTTTCAACCTTCTTTCCTGCACCCAATCAGTATTCAACCGCCCTGTTTGCACCCAATACACCCTAAACTACCCTTTCTATATCAAATCTTATCTATCAACCACTTTTTCTGCACCCAGTGAAATTTCAAACATCATTCATGCATCCAGAAAACAACTCTATAAGCACCGAATCAACCACATTCTTTGCAACCAATCAACTTTTAACTACCCTTCATATTTAAAATGAGCCCTTAGCTACCCTATTTGCACCCAGTAACTTCTCTATAAATAAATGGTTAGTCTGAAATCGAGATAATAAAAATGTGAATTATATAAATAAATTAAAAGGATTTTTTAATATTTGTAATTCATGTATTAAATTTTCAAAGCCCATAATTTTATTCATGGCTAAGTTATGTATAGGGGAAGGATGCACAAGACGTAACGATTTTTAAACGTAGCCTCATTGCTTTATTGCATAATAAATAATTTTAATTTATCCAGCCATTATATTTTTTTCCTTTAAACATGAACACTCAAAATTTCCATCTTGAGCAACTTGTTTCCCAACTGGAAATCTCAGTTCCCTATGATGAAATTATATTTTATTACATAAAAAATGTTATTTAAACGTAGTATTTATTGTAAAAGTTGTTTAGTTATCTAAAGAAATACACCAGTTTGTATTTTAATGTGAATTGTCAGTTAATCAAAGTTACTTAACAAAATTAAATTTAATTAAATTAAATTATAATTTGAGTTTTAAATTGTATAATTTTAGTTTTTAATTTTATAATTTTAGTTTTCACTTTTATAATTTGAGTTTTTAATTTTATAATTTGAGTTTTTACTCTTATAATTTTACTTTTATAATTTTAGTTTTCAATTTTATAATTTTTGTTTTTACTCTTATAATTTTAGTTTTTTATTTTATAATTTTAGTTTTTACTCTTATAATTTTAGTTTTTATTTTTATAATTTTAGTTTTTTATTTTATAATTTTAGCTCTTAGCTTACTTTATAATTTTAGTTTTTACTTCAATAATTTTAGTTTTTACTTTTATAATTTTAGTTTTTACTATTATAATTTTAGTATTTAATGTTATAATTTCAGTTTTTATTTTTATAATTTTAGTTTTTAACTTCATAATTTTAGTTTTTAATTTCAAAATTTCAGTTTTTAATTTTATAATTTTAGTTTTTACTTTTATAATTTTAATTTTTAATTTTATAATTTTAGTTTTTAATTTTATAATTTTAGTTTTTAATTTTATAAATTTAGTTTTTACTTTTATAATTTTAGTTTTTACTTTTATAATTTTAGTTTTCAATTTTATAATTTGAGTTTTTAATTTTATAATTTTAGTTTTTACTTTTATAATTTTAGTTTTCAATTTTATAATTTGAGTTTTTAATTTTATAATTTTAGTTTTTACTTTTATAATTTGAGTTTTTAATTTTATATTTTGAGTTTTCAATTTTATAATTTGATTTTTTAATTTTATACTTTGAGTTTTTAATTTTATAATTTTAGCTTTTAGCTTACTTTATAATTGAGTTTTTAATTTTATTTTTTTAGTTTTAAATTTATCATTTCAGTTTTTAATTTTATAATTTCAGTTTTTAATTTTATAATTTGAGTTTTTACTATTATAATTTGAGTTTTTAGTATCATAATTTGAGTTTTTAATTTTATAAATTCAGTTTTTAATTTTATAATTTGAGTTTTTAATTTTATAATTTTCGTTTTTACTTAAATAATTTGAGTTTTTAATTTTATAATTTTAGCTTTTAGCTTACTTTATAATTTTAGTTTTTAATTTTATTTTTTTAGTTTTTAATTTTATAATTTGAGTTTTTACTTTTATAATTTTAGTTTTCTATTTTATAATTTTAGTTTTTAATTTATAATTTTAATTATTAATTTTATAATTTTAGTTTTTAATTTTATAATTTTAGTTTTTAATTTTCTAATTTTAATTTTAGTATTTACTTTTGTAATTTGAGTTATTAATTTTATAGTTTGAGTTTTTAATTTTATAATTTTAGCTTTTAGCTCACTTTATAATTTGAGTTTTTAATTTAATTTTTTTAGTTTTAATTTTATAATTTTATGATTTAAATAATTATTTCCATTTCTTTATTGCATTACTATATTTATACTATATTATTATTCTTATATTTACTATAATATAAATAATAATTGTCGTTTTTGTATAGCGCCCGGACACGCAACTGAAGCGCTCTCACTACGTCGTAATGCAGTAAAGAAATAAAAATAATTATAATAGTAATGTTATAAAAGGAAAGCCAAGAGTAGCATGAAGTAATTATTATGAGTAATGAGCTAAGTTAAAATAATGAGTTTTCAGTTTGGCTGTGAAAGTCGAAAATTGGTTGATGTTGCGAAGTGCAGGTGGAAGGGCATTCCAAGTTGTTGGAGCTGCGTGACGGAATGCCCTTTTTGAGATGTTGTTTGTAGTGGATTATTGGTTGAGGAGAAGAGATGAAGTGAACGCAGTTATTTGTTTAATGTTTTGTTAGTTATGAGTTTGCTGAGATATGACGGTTTTGAAGTTTGAAGAATTTTGAATGTAGTGATGGCTATTTTGAAAGATATTCAAAAATCAATAGAAAGCCAGTGAAAATTTATAAGATTATCATTTGATGACTGAACAAGGTGATGACCTGGGTAATTGAGTGTGATTCTAGCAACCTTGTTTAAAACTGACTATAGACAATTTCTTTCTTGATTGGTGATATTATATAATAGCGAGTTACAGTAGTCAAGTCTGCTTAGTATAAGACATCGGGAAAGTGAGGCGGAGAGATCAGTTGTAATGAATGGCGTATGTGTTTGATTGCTTTGAGATGATAGTGTGATGATTGGATGATAGATGTGATATGTTTTTGAAAGTGAGTTTGCTGTCAAGGGTGACTCCGAGTATTTTGAGAGTGTTATTGATGGAGATGTTATTTAAGTTGATGTCGACAGATGATATGGTATTTGAACTATTTAGTTGAAAGATATAAAGAGTATATATAGAGTATATAGTATACATACTTATCAAATTCTAAATTCTCATTTTAAATTTCTTTTTAGGCCATCATTCGTATTTTACTTTAGGCAACTATGACCATGGTCATAACACGCCAATCACTCAATTTTTAATTTTACAACTTGCACACAATAAAACTTTATTGCATCATCTAATTACTAATAAAAATTGAAGTTATATACCTTCGCAAGTTGAGAAAAAAATGCGAAATGTTATCTCCCAATTCTTATAGAAATCAGTTTTTCAAGTATTCTAATTGATTGAGACAACTTTTAAAAACGAAACCAAGATATAAATTTGCATATAGGACGGATGCATAGATATGAAAAAAAACATTTTGTTAATTTTTAAAGCGCATAACTGTAAATAAGCTTATTCCATCTTTGGAACTGGTTCATCTTGAGCAACCTCCCCCTAATAAGCTCTGATTAGAGTTTTTTGTTATTTACCACGTAAATAAGAACGTGTTAAAAAGTTAATCTGTTTAAACTATTTTTTTACGTTTTTCTCCATTTTAAGTCGAAAATAATGCGTTCGTTTAGTATATAGGTCAGGGGTGCACAACCTTTTTCAGCCTGAGGGCCAAAATTACTGAGTCCCGGGCGCCAAGGGCCGCATCAGCGTGCACATAGATGACACAATAAAACAACTCAAAGAATGCAAATTTTTAATGAGCATTATAAAAAAATAACGTTATTTAAACATGTATGAATAACTAAATGTAAAAAAAACTCAAAGAATGCAAGTTTTTAATAAATGTCATAAAAAAAATAACGTTATTTTAAAATTTATAGGTAAATAAATTTTATTATTTTAATGAGAAGGTTGAAATGGTTGCAACAACATTGTCAATATTGGGTTCGAGTTCTGTTGTTACAAGCCTCAAAATCGAATAAAGAGTATCATCAGTCAAAGATGATCTCCGTTTATTTTTGTTTGTGTTCATGACTGAAAACGTTTGTTCACACACGTATGTGCTGCCAAATTCAGACAAGATTCGGCAAGCAAAATCTTTGACCGCTCCATATTTAACTGAACTAAGACTTCCATAAAAAGTTAAAATGGAGTTATGCTGAAACGCAAACTTTAATTTTGGTGAACATTGAAGATCTATGACTTCTAACTGACATTGCTCAGGTACGGATTCTACAACACAAGAGAAAGGGTCACGGATGAAGTTGAATAAATCTTTATGCTCCCTGAATGCATCAAAGCGTTCATTAAATTCCTTTAGTAACGCTTCACAACTTTCGTGGTATTTATTGAAGTCACACTGGTATTCCTTCTGAAAAGCTGAACAAATAGGAAAATGACATAAATTACCAGATTGCAGATTTGAACAAAACAGCCGTAGCTCTTGGTACATATCAAAGATGTAGTGATCTTTACCTTGAAGATGCAGATTCAATTTATTTAAGTGTTCTGTCATGTCTGTCAAAATTGCTAAGTCTGCCAACCACTGTTTGTCTGTAAAAACAGCTGTGTCTTTGCCTTTGGTAACAAGGAATTCACAGATTTCTTTTCGTAACTCAACAAACCTAGTTAGAACTTTTCCTTGACTCAACCACCTTACATCAGTGTGATATGGTATAAATTATCTGAATTGACGATGGTTAAGTCCTTTTGCTCATATGAAGTTCACTGATTTAAAAACCAATTTCATAACATTATCAAAATTTTTGACTAGTGTACACAGTGACTCTTGATGTATGATGCAGTAGTATGCACGGAGGGTGTCTGTTGGAATTCCTAAGTGTCTCAAATGTGATCGCAGATGAGCAACAAGTCCTAATTCTTTACCAGTCATGGCGGGTGCACCGTCAGTAGTAACACTACAGAGCTTTGGCCACTGAACGTTAAGGTTTTCAAGAACAGATTTCACTCTTCCAAAAATATCTGCACCAGTCGTACGTCCACGTAGTAAGGCCATTCCTGCTAATTCCTGAGCTAATTTACAGTTCTCATCCACCGCACGAACAAAAATCAAAAGCTGTGCTGTGTCACGTTATTTGTGCTCTCATCTAGGGCAATTGAAAAATACTTGCAAATGGCAAGCTTGTCACGCAACTGTTCACAAACGTCGTTGGATAAATCAACCACCCGGCGCTGGATAGTCATCCGTGACAATGGCACTATGTTGAACAGGTCTGTTTTCTCAGGACAGACTTCTTTGCAAATGGCTTGCATGCAGTTTTTGACGAAATCACCATCAGTTAATGGTCGAGACGATCGCGCAATAATCTGTGCTACAGCACAACCGGCACGAACAAAAGTCTTATTTTCATTAACTTTTGCTCAAGTTGATCAATTATATTTTTTCTAGCTTCGCCTTTCACATCATCAAACGTAGCAGCGTGTTTGGTTTCATTAAGTTTTTTGTAATTGTAGTCCTTCATTACAGTTACGGACTCGCGACAAATTAGGCACAAAGCTGTTCCGTTAAAATGCTGCATAAAATTTTTTGTTGTCCATTCTTCATTAAACTGACGATTTTCTACTTCAATTTTACGCTTTGACATTCTTACTAAATTAAAACAACCAGCGTGCCAACTCAATTATCGCTCGTTGTTGCTGTTCCAATTGTTTTTTATTATGGATGGGCGGATGCATCGATTTAAAATTCTGTTAAGGCCGCAAATAGCCAAAATGGACTAGTTGTCTGGGGGCCGCATCAAAAGACTGGTGGACTGCGGGTTGTGCACCTCTGATATAGGTGCTGGAGGCTCGATATGGGATAGGCGGCAGAAATTAATTTAAAAACTATCAGACGTCATAAAACTTCTATTACACGGGCCGACAAATTGAAGGGAATTTTACGTAAATAAAATATAAATAAAAGATTTTTCAGCAATTTTTTTTGCTGAATCTGAAAATACAATCTTTTTTTACACATTTCAATTTATTATTTTGTTAGACGTAATTAAAAATGTTGCTCTATTACAATGAACTACAGTTGAGCTTCTCTTGTACGAACTCTCAAATGAGTGGAATCTCCTCTTAGACGAACGATTTTAAAATGACAGATTTTATTAGCTTCAAAATCACCTTTCACGAACGGAAACATTTCTAAAGCGTAAAAGAACAAGCTTCTACATCAAATTTCACCCCTTTAAGTAGGGGGACGTAGGTAAGCAAAAAATCGAAAAATTTGAAATTCGTTACGTCCACTTGAACTATGGTTTACTAGGTTATTTTATGAATATTTAATATTGGAAGTTGGTACTTCGATCCCCCTCCCACACTCAATAAACTAAATCGAATATTTAGGCATAAGCCTCAGCGTTTTCAAGTAAAAATAATTCATTAGACAATTTAATTAAATTAAATTATAAGATAATAAAGTTACTTAAAGTAATACTTATAAATATGATGAAAAAAATATTTTTGCCGCCCACACTACACTGGGCTTCGGCAGTTGCATGAATAAACTTCTGCAATTTGTTGAAACGGATATAAGGATATATGAAGTTGTTAAAAATTTTATGGTAAAAATAAACGTTAAGAAAAAAAATTCTAGTGTAGTTGGACATGCACTTGACATGTGTCTTCAGCTGGTGGCTCCTGAGCTCAGCCAAACCTTGGAACCGATTTAATGAGTTTCTCCTCTACCTTGAGCAAAGAATGGTATCCAGTGGGCTGTTTGTTTACGAAAACAACAAATTCAGGTTTTTTCCAAAGCAACAACAATTCTTATTCACCACTTCCATTAACTCACTGAGTTCTCAAGCCAAAACCCACAGATAAACAATCGCCTAGCCTGTCTAGTCAGAGAAGTTATGGAACCTCCCTATTTCAAGTTGTTCTGATGGTGTTTTTTTGCTTGGATGTGCATTTGGTGTCAGAGGCAGCAGTTGAGCCCTTGGAGAAAGTCTATAAGTTAATTTTTTTATACAGCCCCTTCTCAAGACGGTTGGCAAAAAATAGACTAGGAAATTGATGAGAAGGCCTTACCTATGGAGTTCCCAGGCTTCTGAAATCGATGACACTCCTAATCACAACTTCGGAATGGAAAAGCAGTGTAGTTAGGTGCCATAGACTAAAGAAACTAGTAAAGTGAATGCAATCAGTAGATCCATCTTTCTATAAAAGATCC
Organism: Piscicola geometra; assembly: GCA_943735955.1. Taxonomy (NCBI): domain Eukaryota; kingdom Metazoa; phylum Annelida; class Clitellata; order Hirudinida; family Piscicolidae; genus Piscicola; species Piscicola geometra. Next base: position 10,636,030 of record OX030959.1, on the reverse strand, counting down.
AGCATCCTAGAAATGGACAGATCCCGTCTTTCGTAGGCTTCAAAGCAACGAGTCAAGCAGAAAAACGGTCAAAACTTAACTAATCTATAAGAAAGAAAAAAATAAAGTTGAAAAAAAAACGAAGTAAAAAAAAGAAAACTAAGTTTAGAATTTTTTTTTATTTTTAAAAAGCTGGTTTATAGAAAGAAGCGAAAAAGACTTGAACTTTTATGTCTGCTTAAATCAAAAAATGATCGTTTCATTGAAAATAAAAAAGTTTAAATTTTTTAAATAAATGAAAGTATTAAGCAAGAAAGATTAAAATATATAAATAAAAAAAAGTTTAAAAAGTTGTGAAAAATGTTTTTTTTCTAGTGAATAAAAGGTTTTACATCCCCAATTTTTAAATCGATGATTATGCCTCTTTCTCTAACTGTACTACAACCAATTTATTTTAAATATGTTTAAAATTCAAAACTGTAATGCTCCAATTTATCATAAAAATCTAATTAAACAACCCCCTAAATTTGGTCTAAGATCTTCGTCCTTGAAGCGTTCTTTTTTTTTTCTGTTAAACACTCTTTTGCTAATCGTTTTTTTATTCTCACCGTGGTATTTTTTTATTGGTTATTTTTACCCTTTATTTTACGTTCAATTAAGTTACTTATAGCTTTCCGTCGTGGCATGAATACGTTTTTGTTCAAAACGTCATGGCTAAGCGCTTTTTTTCGCTTCGTAAAGGGCACTTATAATTAATTAGTCATCGATTAGCGCTTAACATAGTACACAAAAGAAATAAGTAAGTTACCCTAGGTCATTAATTTACAAATTTTAGCTCTTAATAACTATGTTTTTTTTATTGTGGTTGTATTTTATGATTTTTTGTTTATCTGACATATATAATAAGAAATTATATTAAACTTTACAGAATATTTCATGTTTATACAAAAATTCGACTTGTATTGAAAAACAGTAAAACTTCTTTAATAAGGACAGTACTCGGGTCACCATAATTTGTCCTTATAAGGGAGGTTTCCTTTAGTGAGAAAAAAACGTATTTTTGACCAAAACTTTATCAAAACTTAATAAAACAAAACATTAATCACAATTTTTAAATTAAAATATTTTGTCCCTTGTTTTTTGGTTTTAGGCAATAGGATTTAAAAAAAATAAGTTTTCCATTTTCAAAAAACATTCATTGAGTTCAGAATCTTTATCTTTTAAACTGTATTTCAACAATCTGTTTGTCACCTTCCATGCTTCTCTGTGGGACAACGTTTCTGGTTCTTCCTCACTTGCATCCTCACTCGCTTCTTCATTTTTTTCTTCTTCTGAGATTTACTTTTTTTCTTCGATATTTTCTGTTGAAATATCCTTGTCACAAAGTGCAAATTCACTCAGTGTACAATTATTTAGCAGTAAAACATTAACACTTTCATCACATCATCAGCTGACACATTTACATTATAACTATCACTTTTAAAGAAGAAATAGTCTAGTAACAAGGACGTGCCAAAATGTGCTAATTATTTTTGTGTACATTAAAAAAAACCCATTTCGCTTGAAGTAGGGAGGGGGGGTCATAGTCATCGATTTCAAAATTTCAAAACGTTCATTTAGGACATGATTATCACTAACAAAACAAGAAGTTTGACACAAAAATTAATTTTTAATGTTACAAATAACCCCCCCCCCTCCCGCGATTAAAATAAACACACAAAATGGGAGAGTTAAACCTATTATTTACTATAAAAACACATTTTTTTAAACTTTTAAAATCTTTGTTGTTTTTATAAATATTTTAATCCTACTTTCATTTATATAACAAATTTTAAACTTCTATTTTTTCAGTGAAAGAATTATCTTTTGATTTCAACCGGCATAAAAATTAAAGTCTTTTTCGCTTTTTTCTATAAATCAGCTTTTTTAATTTAATTTTTTTTCTAAACTTAGTTGTCTTTTTTTTACTCAAGTTAAGCTTTGACTGATTTTTTTACTCGTTGCTTTGAAGCTTCCTAAAGACGGGATCTGTCCATCTCTAGGCTTAAAATATAGCTTTGGATATTCCATCATTTAGTGAGTATCGTGAATAGGTCAAAATTCGCTGCAGTCAAAAGAACTAAAGAAAAATGATATCGGAGATGTGCTGCTCTATTACTAATAAAGTATACCAACAATTTAATAATAATAAATAAACTATAACTACTGCCATTACCACCCAGTTTCATTTTTGTCCATAATTCAGATGTAGGCCGAGGCGAAGACAATTTTTGAATTCTACAACAATAAAAATTATAAGAAAAAAAGAAATGAACTGACAAAGAGTAATTTTGGAAGAAAAAGTTTGATAAAACTAAATAAAACTAAGAAAATTGTATAAGACAACCATATTGGACCCGCTTGTTACCTCGAACACTATTGAAATAGCAGTGTCATTTTGAAACTTGTCTAGCTAGAGCAATTTATTATTAATTTTCTGAAATGACTCACCATAGAAGCAAGACTGCATTGGAAAAACATTCATCTGAAAGAAATGCGATTTGTAGTTATAAATAATAAGTTTTAGTATGACAAGCCGACTTGATAGTGGGAACAGGAAAAGCCGTTTGACTGGGCAGCTTGAGAAATCGGTTGGTTGAGATATATACTTTTGAAGATTATAGAGCTCAAAACTTTATGATAGAAGGAAGTAATGTTGAGTGGTACAGAGGAAGGATAGAAGACTGGCTTGGAATTGTAAAGCAGGCATGTTTGAGTGCTAGATTCGTAGTTGAAAGCGACACAACCAAGAGTAGAGTTAAACCTATAATAGTCAATGGAACGAAGTTCGAACGTCTCAATGCTGAGATTTCCAACTTTTTGCTTGCTCGGTTCGGTGTCAATGGAAGAATTTGCAGAGCCGAAGTTGTATCTGAAACATAAACTTCCACACGAAGTTGAAGTGCGTATTTGAAAGGCAATGGCATCGGGGTCTTGTAGATTGCAAACTGGAGTACCGTTCTTTTTACACAATCGGTAAAGAATGCCTTCCGATTTGACGCCTTCTTTCAACCACAACAAGAAAACCACATTTAAAACAAAAAGCTTCATGGCCAATCCCAATTTTGGTTACTTCTTTATACGAAAAACTGTGTATGGAGATGAGAAAAGCTAAATAGGCTATCTGTTTGTGAATCTTTGTTTTATACTGTTATTAGAGAAAAAATATTTTTTTCATAACTTTCTGAAAAATTGTTTTTTCAATAATTGTATTGTGCAAAACTTTAAACAAATAGTTGTTTTGTTCATAATTGTTTAAAAAAGGTCAATAACTTGTTTCTTTCATAACTTGGCCATTAATGGAAAAAAACGTCGTCTTTGAATAAAACAATTATCATTTTATGCAATTTAAAGTACTTTTGTGAAGATATGAACTGGATTAATCGACATGATGATGACGATGATATGCGCCATTAGCAATGCCAGTCGATTTTTCCAACATGTTTATTATCAATAATAAAATATTCTAATTTTATATTATGATAAATAAAATTTTAAATTTTTTTTACGAAATTTTTATTTGTTCAGAAGTTATGCCACTTTTAAGTCACTTTTGAGTTATCTTCGCGGGATGCAGTCGATTCACCCCTTAACCGATTCACCCCATAACCGATTCACCCCATAACCGATTCACCCCTTAACCGATTCACCCCTTAACCGATTCACCCCATAACCGATTCACCCCATAACCGATTCACCCCTCAACCGATTCACCCCTTAAAATAGTTAAAAACGGACTTTATTTTTTATAGGTATTTTGCTAAAATAAAATAATAAATTATTATTTTTTAAATAATGAAAAAAATAATAAAAATATAATTTTTTTAAATAAATGAAAAACTATGAACAAATTATAAAAGGAATAAATAATTTTTTTTAAAGATAAAATAAATGGAAAATTATTTTTTAAAATTATAAAATATATCTAAAATAATATATTAAAAATTATAAAATATTAAAAATTATAAAAAATTAAAAAATATATTAAAAATTATAAAATATTTAAAAAATATATTAAAAATTATAAAATATTATAAAAATATAAAAAAAATTATAAAATATTATAAAAATATATTTAAAAAGTCTTAGGGGTCACCCATGGATGACATAACAGTATTATAAGATGATATATCGAAGCTGACATATAACTGCAAATCGTCAGCATAGGATAGGGAGTTGAGAGAATGAGAGGAAATGATAGAAGATAATTCAGAGACGTATAGAATAAAGAAATAAGGACCAAGAATAGAACCTTGAGGAACACCATATGAGTAAGTAGATGGGGTAGAGGTAGAGTGATTTAAAGAAACATAAACAGACCTATTAGATAAATATGACTTAAACCATGAAAACAAAGAATCATTAATATTTAACTTATTTTCAATTAATAGTAGCCAAGGGGTGGCAGCGGGGATAAGCTCCCACTGCCTATAAAGTGCTCCTTTACGGCGTGCGTCTCTGTACCGCCTCTGACAACTAAGTCCAACTCCTGGCCTGCTCGCGGCGGAACTGCTTTTACTGACAGAAGAAGGGGCGAAGGCGGGTCACTGGCGCCTTACAACCAGTCGCTTCGGGCAGATGGGGCTCGTCAGTCCGGGAAGGCAACCCATCTAGGAGAAGGAAAACTCTGACTACCAACCGCTGCTGCCTTGCAGGCTATCCATTCATGGAAAAGGCTTTGGGAGTGAACCCCGAGGAAAAATCAGAAGTCGGAGTCCCTAAGGCGGTGGATCGTCATCTATGATGTCCTTCCGGCAACTCCTGCAGCCAAGTCGGCTCTAAGCGTGGTGCTTGCACCCTCTTGGGTCTAGTCGACGAAGCCGAGAGGGGGATCCTGTTGTTTGGGCAGCACAAGACCTCCACACGCTTTGCCCAGGCTAGCGCCCTGGAGATGTTCACTCCAGTCTCGCTTTGCGGCGAGAGCACAAACAAGAAGACAGCAGTTTATGGGTTATAAGTCCCTGCTCAATTGACGTAGAGCTGGACGCCACGGGTTGTCTTCAATGGTGGGAGGGACCCTCGCAGTCCCATGGTAACTACCGCTCGTCCTGAGCCGGGCAGCCCGCGGGCAATAAGGTGTTACCCGTCACGGCCTGCCTGCTTCAGTGGGTGCCTGGAGCTTAGAGCACAGCTCAACAAGCAGGCCGTTATCTTCACGCACCAAACAACTACAAATACAAAAAGATGGAGATTCCAGCTCTCCGTATCGCAAGCTGGAACGTACGTACTATGCGCACTGAACTGAGTGATGACCTTCGTGAGATTGAAGACCTTCGCAAGACTGCAGTCATTGATCATGAGCTGCACAGACTAAACGTTGATGTTGCAGCCCTACAAGAAACGCGTCTTCCAGAGTCTGGATCCTTGAGGGAGGAACACTACACGTTCTTTTGGCAGGGAAAAGGAGAAGAGGAGACCAGGGAACACGGAGTCGGCTTCGCTATCAAGAACACCCTGCTTTGTATGTCCGAACCTCCTTCCCGCGGCACAGAGAGAATCCTCACTCTACGCCTTCTCACAGCATCTGGCTTTACTAATCTTCTGTGCATCTATGCACCGACCATGCAAGCCAGCACCGAGACTGAGGATCAATTCTACGAACAACTGAGCAGCGTTGTTGCCACAGTCCCTGCCTCCGAACACCTCTACCTTCTGAGAGATTTTAACGCCCGTGTTGGCTCTGACCACGACTCATGGCCAGATGTGCTGGGCCACCATGGCATCGGGAAAATGAACGAAAACGGCCAGAGACTCTCTGATCGCGTCAAAGATAAAGTTGCGCCCCAAGAGGCTCCACCTCTCCAAGAAGAAATGCCAGCCGAAAATCAACACCTATCAGACCACCCATCAGGCCAAGAACCAGGAGTTCATAGATCGGCTGGGGGAGCTGCAACACTGCGACCAAGAGCCTAATGCGGAAGTCAGATGGAACTCCCTCCGGAATACCATCTTCAGAACTGCTTTACTCACGTATGGTAAAAAGGAACACAAGAACACCGATCGGTTCGAAGCTATACAAATCATTACTGATTGATTGATTGATTGAAGTTGGTATGATAACAGAAGTCGGAAGTTTAGAAGTAGAGAGAGACAGATTAACAATGAAAAGAATTATAGGGTAAAAAATATCAGACAATTTTTTAATCAAATAAGTTGGCATTATGTCAAGAGAACAGGTAGATGTAGACATAGAATCAATAATTAAGAATAGGTCAAGTAGAGAAATTGAAGAATATTGACATTTAGTTCAAACTAATTTTAAATGATGGTAAAGCAACTTTTTAAAATAAAATAAAATTATTTTTAATTCCTTAATTAGTCATGTTTTTTTAAAAATTAATTTTTAAATGAGTCATATGGTATTGGGGTTGTTTATTACAAACTTTTGCTCGCCATTCCAGTTAGTGAAATGGTTTATACAACTCAATCTAAGTTGTTTTGTTCTTTTCAGGTAATATGAGGAATTATATATAAAATACTGATCGAATCCGTGTGCAAAAAAGATTTTTTGAATTCTGCAGTGGAGACTGTCAAAGAAACTGGTCGTTCAATCCGAAGTGTTTCTGCACAATACGGCTTGAACTTCATGATGCTTCATCGGAGCTATAAGAAGAGTTTAACAAGTACTCTGCCTTCAAAGAAAGAACACAATCGACAAATTTTTACTAATAATCAAGAAAAAAGAATAGCTGTGTATGTTGAAACTGCAGCAAAACTGTACCATGGCCTTCCACCAAAAGAAGTGATCAAGCTTGTGTATCAATTTGCTATGAAAAACAGTATCAGGTTTCCTGAAAAGTGGCATGGTGCTCAACAGGCAGGCACTGATTGGTTCTCTTCTTTTCTTAAACGAAATATTCTCTCTCAATACGAATTCGTGAAGCTACAAGTCTGAGCCGAGCCCCAAGCTTCAACCGGACAAACGTTGATTTTTTTTCCGACAACCTTGCTTTTGTTATGGACAGACATCAGTTTCAACCTCATGAAATTTTTAATGTTGATGTGTCTTGGAATACAACTGTTCAAAGGCCTGATCGAGTTGTAGCAAAACGGTGTACAAGGCCAGTCGGATCAGTCACGTCTGCAGAGAGGGGAACCTTGTCACACTAGCAGTAGCAATCAGCGCAGTCGGAAACAGCATTCCACCAATACTTGTGTTTCCACGTTTCAATTTCCATGACCACTTAATTCGAGAAGAACCAATTGGTTGCATAGGATCAGCCAAACCTTCAGGATGGATGAAAGAAAATGATTTTTTTTAATTTATCAAAAATTTCGTCAACCAGTCAAACCAAAACCAAACAAGCACGTTTTGCTACTGATGGACAGTCATGAGTCATATTTTTTAATTGATGTTATTGATTTTACAAAGTTAATGGCGTTATCCTTTTAACTTTTCCTCCGCATTGCTCACATAAACTGCAGCCTTTAGATCACACAATTTATGGGCCATTGAAAAAATTTGTTAATTCTGCTAGTGAAGGTTGGATGAGATCTCATCCTGGAAAAACCATGACTATTTATGACATACCTGGAATTGTTGCACTTGCCCTCCAACTAGCTCTAACTCCAACAAACATACTTTCAGGGTTTAGAGTAAGTGGGATTTATCAATTTAACAGCACTTTTTTTCGAGATGATGAATTTTTACCTTCTAAATACACTGATCGACCACAACCCTCTTCAAATCAGGCTTGAAATCAACCAATTTCATCACTCAGTCAAGTTGATAACAAGGCCTCATCTTATGCAGATCACGATGATGAAATAAAAATCGTGGCTGTGGTCAAAGCACTTGTGCCTCACACTCCACCAGAAAAAATACGACCATTTCCATCTGCAGAGCCTTTAAAAAAGAATAAAAATAGTCGAAAACGTCATTCTGCAAGCTTACAGACACACCAATCAAAAATTCTCTGCTTGAAAATAAAGGAAAAAAATAAACTTACCGTTAGAAACAATTAAACTTAGGCATTAAAAAGAACGAACTCCGCAACTCAAACAAAAATAAAAAGTTTAAAGGCAGAAAATGATCAAAATCATCTGTATGTAGTGGCAAGACCATCTGTGTCGTTGCGGGGAATCGTTTAATGAAGACTGGATTCAATGTCTGAAAGGCAAGAGGTGGTCACACGTGAAATGTACAGATGGCAGTGACTAATAACCCTAACACAAACACTTGCCATGACTGCGACAGTGATGAATAACTTAGAAGCTACTTTTTTATTTCATTTTAATTGTTCATTTGACACTTGTAACAGTCAACTCCGACTACTGTAACAAACCACTCCGTGCACGGACTCTATGGAATTGTGTCTTTTTTCATTAAGATTTAATAATAAACCAGTTTTTCTGTTTTAACTTATGACTTATAGAACTATAAACCTATATAACACGTTTGATAACAACTGCTTCAAAAATAATGAACTTAAAACAAAATTTGTTAAAATTTTAACATACAGCCCCGGGATCCCCTAATAGTAAAACATTTTGCTGATGACTTTTAGTGCTCTAACCAATATTATGCCAAAACTTGTTTATTGAACAATTTCACATAATATTTTTACATTTACATTTTTAATATTGATAAACTTATTTCAAATGAAGTCACAAAAGTTTCAAGCATTAACTGTTAATGATTAACAAAACTTTAAAATTATAATTCAACTATTTATATCTGACAAGTGAAATTCAGTCAAGACTTGATTACTCAAATTCAAATAATCAACAAGATAATTATATCAAACTTCCATGAAAATATAATGATGCTGGTACATTTTTGAATTGCAGTCGATTTACCCCTCAACCGATTCACCCCTCAACTGATTCACCCCTCATTGAGACAACCTGCATCAATTAATTAATATGATGACGAGCAATATCAGTGGTGATGCATCAACATCAGTTGGCCTACAAAAAGGCATTCACCTAAGCCACGACATTGTCAACGAACAATGCAATATCACCGGAAAAACGTTGTTACGGATGGTAATTGAGCGGTTTAATGCCAACAAAGCCGTCAGCCAATTTGCCATACTGGCAGATGAGACGTATCAGGGGCGGAACAACTGTCAGTTTGTATTAGAAGAACAAACATGATGTTAGCAGCCCAAGAATTTTTTTAGGACTGTACAGTTTAAAAGGCCAGAAAGCGGAAATACTGGCGGCATGTCTGATTAACGTTATGACACGATGCCAACTGTCCTTCAGTGAACTACATGGTCAAGGTTACGACGGAGCCAGTGCAATGTCCTGAGAAATTTCTGGAGTAGCTCAGCGGATGAAAGAACGCTCACCAAATGCTCGTTTTGTCCATTGTCTGGCTCACTGTCTAAATCTGGCGGCAGCAGAATCGGGAAAAACTGTACCATTTTGAGCGGCATTTTTGTTCCGCATATCGTGACATTTATCCGCAATTCCGGTAAACGCACAGACATGTTGAGAGACGTGCAAACTCAGTTTGTATACAATGAGAACGAGGAGCAACACGTCTGGACTCTAGTGACTAACCTTCGACCACTGTGCCCTACTAGGTGGACCGTACGAGCGTCAGCAATAAACAGCGCAAATTGCAACTATGTACACGTTTGAGCGTATAGTAGCTGATCGAAAAAAAATTTCTGAAGCAGCCTATACAGCACGTGGTTTGTTGAATACCTTGCATTCAGCGGAAACATACTTTAAATGTTCAGTTGCTCATCGTCTGTTTTTGCATTAACTGACTCGTTTGCTACGGCATTCAGAGTCCTACTATGACGATCTCAGAAGGGATGCGCCGTAAACGTCACGTGTTGAGCGAACTCACAATGTTAAAGAATCAATTTGAAATAATGTTTGATGCCGCTGTGAATGAAGCAAAGAGGATGGATCTGCCTCGTCGACGACGTGTTCCTGACAGCATTGTAGAAGGTGTGAACTGTTTTTATTTTTATTTGGTTTTTTTTCTGTATGTATATCATTTAAACTTTGGTTGCTGATACATTTTTATTCAACATCTCTCTTTTTCTTTAACTATATCTTTATAAGGTATTTTATGCACAGGTGACGGTGAATAGTTTCCGTTTGGTGATATAAAAGCATTCCAGCGTTTTCAATATTACGAGGCTGTAGATTCGCTATATAACACGATCAGCTGTCGTCTTGATGACCAATATTTAAAACCAACCCGCACGCTAGAACAGTTTCTTCGATCAGCTACGGTGGGCCGCAGATAGACGAAAACCTGCTGAAAGAAGTCATTTGTCTTCACCCACATCTCAACCGCATCAATCTCAAAAGTGAACTCGCTCTTCTCTCACATAACAACATCGCAGATAACATTCCGGCAATTATTGCCTGGTTTAACGATGCCAATATGAGACGTGACACTCACAAAACCATTTTTCAGCAGTGGAAACCCTGGTCATGCTTCCTAGCACCACTTCGTCATGTGAACGTTTGTTCTCCGAGCTGCGACCCCTAAAAACGTATTTACGATCAACAATGGAACAGAAAACACTGAATTCAATCATGATGTCCAATGTGCACATTGACTTGATGGACAGTATTATCATTTTCTCAGTGGCAAATGAGTTATATTTTCAGTATTATATTTTTGACTTTATAATTTTGAGTACATTTTGAATGTTTTCAATTTTATATAATATGAATCATTATACCACACGCCACACGCAATTTTGATTATAAATTTGTAGATTTTTATTTATTTTTTAATTTTTTTTAATAGTCTTTATTGATCACGGTTTGACAGACGCAGGCCATGTTATTTGTTGCATAAGACACTAGATAAGAGTAGATAATTATAGGATACTGATGCTAATGATAATGGTTTGAAAAAAAATACTACAAGACAAAGGATAAGGTGAATAGGTAATAATTGATTTTATAATTTTTCATTTATTTTGTAATTTTTCATTTATTTTATAATTTTTCATTTATTTTATAATTTTTCATTTATTTTATAATTTTTCATTTATTTTATAATTTTTCATTTATTTTATAATTTTTCATTTATTTTATAATTTTTCATTTATTTTATAATTTTTTATTTATTTTATAATTTTTCATTTATTTTATAATTTTTCATTTATTTTATAATTTTTCATATATTTTATAATTTTTTATTTATTTTATAATTTTTCATTTATTTTATAATTTTTCATTTATATTATCATTTTTCATTTATTTTATCATTTTATAATTTTTCATTTATTTTATCCATTTTCATTTATTTTATAATTTTTCATTTATTTTATCATTTTTCATTTATTTTATAATTTTTTATTTATTTTATAATTTTTCATTTATTTTATACTTTTTCATTTATTTTATAATTTTTCTTTTATTTTATAATTTTTCATTTATTTCATAATTTTTCATTTTTTAAATAATTTTTCATTTATTTTATAATTTTTCATTTATTTCATAATTTTTCATTTATTTTATTATTTTTCATTTATTTTATAATTTTTCATTTATTTTATAATTTTTCATTTATTTAATCATTTTTCATTTATTTTATCATTTTTCATTTATTTTATCATTTTCATTTATTTTATAATTTTTCTTTTTTTAATAATTATTCATTTATTTTATCATTTTTCATTTATTTTGTCATTTTTCATTTATTTTATTCTTTTTCATTTGTTTTATAATTTTTTCTTTATTTTATAATTTTTCTTTATTTTATAATTTTTCTTTTATTTTATAATTTTTCAATTATTTTATTATTTATTTTATTATTTATCTTTTTTTTGTTTTATTTATTTATTTATTTTGTAATTTTCCATTTATTTTATCAATTTTTATTATATCTTATATATTTTTAATCTATTTTTTACATTTATTTGTTTTTTAAATATTTTTGTATAGTTTTTCATTTATTTTTTATATCTTTTTGTATAGTTTTTTATCTATTTTTTTATATATTTTTGTATAGTTTTTCATTTATTTAAAAAAATAAAGTTTTTAATTTGTATAAAAAAATATAGTATTCAATTTTTTTAATAATTATATTTGTATTAAATAATTATATATTTTTTTAATAATTATATATTTTTTAAAACTAATTTTTTTGAATAAATTTTTTTTGATCAATTATATTTTTTTTAATAAAACAATTTTTTTATAAATAATTTATTATTTCATTTCAGAAAAATACCTTTGAAAAAAATTTCCGTTTTTGACTATTTTAAGTGGTGAATCGGTTGGTGGTTGAAGTGGTTGAGGGGTGAATCGGTTAAAGGATGAATCGGTTGAGGGGCGAATCGACTGCATACCACATTTTTACAACTTCCAAATCAAAAGTGCTTGTTGATTTAGTGGTGTAGCTGTGAGGATTGATTGCCATAGATTCTAAAAGCATCCATAGTCTATATTATAAAATCAATCATCATCAATGCATAGAGAAAATTCATTCCCCATCACTATCATCATCACTATCTCAGCAGTCTTTTTCATTAGCATCATCATCCTCACATACTCTTTCCGAGGGTTTTGTTTTTCCGTATGATCACGGATGGCCACAACACAACAACAAGAACTGCCACACAAAAAATAGAAGTCCTTGCAAAAACACAAATGCAATCATAACATTGAATGGAAGAGTGAATGAAACAACCTTCAGCACCAGTACCAAGAGAATTGAAAGATGGCTGCAGCGGAAAAAGAAAAACCAGTCACAGCAACTTCATTCTTTGCAAGATCCTTTTCGGTTCCTCCATTCTCACCTTCAACATCAGTGCCAAAAGAATCCAGAAAGACGCTTTTGTAGGAATGATGATGATGTATTTGGAATGAGAGTCTTGTGATAATGTTAAAGATGATGGTGATGTAGGTGACGATAACGATGATGATTTGGCTGAGGTTAGTAGTGAAGATTAAAAAATTATTTAAAAAAGAAATAAATAAGCTTTCTTTATTTTTCGTGTTACGATTTATCTCGCCCAAATATATACTGTGAACTATCATGAACTAACAAAAATTATTTAAGAAAAGAAGTAAAGAAGCCTTAGTTATTGTTCCTTTTATGATATTCTCGCTTCGGATAGTTTAGCCGCTTTTTTTATTGTTAGAAACCAAACACCAGCTGATTCAAAAACTAAATAAACAGCGCCATCGCTGTTTTTTATATTCCGCAGTCTATGTTTACGAATACTGTTTCAAACATATCCCCTAAAATATAAACAAGGAGACTTTTTCTCCTATAGGCTTTTTCTCCTACATTCGTTTAATTAGATTTGTAAGTTAAATTGGAGCAGTACAGTTATGAATCTTAAACATATTTAGGCATATATTAAAAGTCACTCTAGATCTCAAAGGTAACCAATGTAACAAACGAAGATAAGAAGAAATATGATAACATTTAGGAGCACGAACAACAAGACGAGCAGCACAATTAAAGACTTTATTAAGAGGAGCTAAAGTAGTATCAGGGAGGCCATAGTAAAAAAAGTTGGCACAAAGTTCAAAACGGTAACAACCGAGCGCCATGCCGCCATGATATACGGCGTATTATACGCAAACTTTTTATACAACCTACTACGATCCTTATTATATAGATCCACAAAAACAGATCATTATGAAAAATTTATACTATTCTTACCAAATTTGAAAAATCCATTCAGCCAAAATTAAAACTTAAAAAATGTTAGAGTTCCAATAGTTTCGAAACGGTTGGCGGACAAGTGTTCCGGTAGATAAAATCCCTGAGGATCAAAAGCGGATTAAAGCCCTGGTTAATAAATAAAAATGTGATAAATTTCCCGGTTTAAAAAAGTAAATATTATTAAAACTCAGTTACGAGAATTGTTATTGTTCGCCATAATTACCACCATAGATATTCTAGTTTTTAAATGTATGTACGAACTTAAGGTCTAAAAAACAATTAGTTTTTCTATGAATGATATTGCAAAAGTACGAAATATCTGGTACATCTGGTTTTACGGTACATATAAACTGTTGCGTGAGATAAAGGCTATCCTGATAAAATAATTTAGTGTCTATGGAATATTGAAAAGCCCATTAGCCCACCCCCCCCCCCCTCTCCCCAAAAAAAAAACTCATTGATTTTAGATAAAAATTGAGACTCCTCCCAGTCTAGTTGCCCCACTGCTCCACAGAAGCTCTGCACAATATGGAAAGAAGAAGGGTAGACCAGTGTTATTTTCGTAACGAAAACGACAATTCTGAATAATCGTTCCACGAAAACGAAAATAAAAACTAAATTTATTTTCAAAACGAAAACGAAAATAAAAACTATAATTATTTCCAAAACGAAACTGAAATAAAAACTATAATTATTTTCAAAACGAAAATTAAATAAATTTCAAAGTATGCCATAATATGGAAATGTATAATTTATATAAAAATAGATGTCTATGTTATAAACATTATCTTTGGGCTTTATGGAAGTAGCGCCATTTATAAAACGTTATTTTATTACCGCTTTGCTTTGTCAATTAAATTATCACTTATTTAATTCGTAAATTTGTTATTATATTTCAAATATGTTAGTACTCAATAATTTACGTACTCAATTCATATAATATTTCACTTGACTGTCAATTTTTGAAACTCATTTTAAACTCATTTTATACAGTTCTATTTTAATTTTTCATTTCATGATCAATTAATTTTGTTAGATATAAAAAATAGTGCTCAAAGTTGTAAATTAATATATTTTCAAAATAAAAATAAAAATAAAAACTTTAATTACTTTCAAAACGAAAACGAAAATAAAAACTATAATTAATTCCAAAACGAAACTGAAATAAAAACTATAATTTTTTTATGAAACGAAAATAACACTGGGGTAGACTTTAAAAACTTTTATATAAAAATAGTTTCTGATAGATTTCAGAAATTTTAGGATGTTTCCAAACATATCGTGGTGTTTGGCTACCAGCAAATTTTCTCTCTGAGGCCACACCAATGATTCCTAATTTTGAGCAAGCCATATAAATCCTTTATCGACGGAAGCATAATACTTACTACTCCCACGAGCAATTTGAATATACAAAATTAATTGGATTACGTTCGAACCTTCCCTGCATCGTTTTCATCCCAAGAGATTATGCCAGTTTTGTATATAAAGAGTGTCAAATCAGAAGGCCATTCTCCGAGTATTACTAGTGAGTTTTTAAGCATAATCGAAGTTTTAAATTTTTTATTAATAAGGTTTCAAATATAAATAACCTATGAGTGATTTTTTGTGTTTCGGGGACATAATCAGTTTGTATTGCGAGGAAACTGAAGGCTACGTTTACAATGCGCAAACAAGGTTTTATTTCATTTAAAAATTGAATGAATGGGATTTCAAATGGTTTAAAAAAGTTGAAAATTATTTTTCCATATTATAGTTAATAACAGTTTTAGTTAAGTAAAGTTTTTTTAATTAAAATCTTGAGCTGTTTTTATAGCTTTATATGAATCATTCCTTAGAAACGATAAAAATGGATTTTAAGTTAAACTTTTTTCTCAAAAACTATTCAACACTTGAACCATCAACAGTTCGGCTTTCAACGGTATATTTGTATACCAATGGCAGGACAGAGAAAAACCCAAGCAAGTACCTTGTCCCCAAGGTTAACAAAAACTAAACGCTTATTGTCTCTTTTGAATTGTTATTTATTACATATTAATTAAGCGTGCATTGTAATATTAGCACTTTTGTCATAATTTTTTTTAAACAACGTTTAGATTGAGTTCTTCAATTTTAAATTAAAATAAATATTTTTTAACTTATTAAATTATTAACTTATTTCATTTTTAACGCATTTGGTACATTTTGTAAGATGTTATGAAATTTCTAATTTGTATCAGAATAAATATGTGTCATAAATATTTTCTTCGAGTAGTTAATAAAACTAACGCAGTTGAAAAAATTAACGCAGTTGAAAAAATTAATGCAGTTGAAAAAATTAACGCAGTTAACAAAAGTAACACAGTTAACAAAAAAAGCGCAGTTAACAAAATTAAGATAGTTAACAAAAATTAATGCAATTAACAAAATTGACACATGTCAAGTGCATGTCCAACTACGTTAGAATTTTTTCTATAAACGTCTACTTTCACACTAAACTTCTATAAAAACTGAATTATTCTCATATCCGTTTTAACAAATTGCAGAACTTTTTTAGGGAACTGCTGAAGCCCAGTATATTGTTGGCGGCAAAAATATTTTTTTATAATTTTTATTATATTTTATAAATTATTATATTAATTAAACTTAGTTATGTGAAACTTGAGTAAATTAAATTATCTTATAATTTCTTTTTTCTTGACAACGCTGACGCTTAACTTAAGCTAAGGCTGATACTTGGGTTAAATTTTGGGTTCATAATAAGAACCAACTTCCAATATAAAATATTCAGAAAATGGTATAAGGATGTATCAAGTTTTACAAAGTTTTATGGTGGAAATAAAAGTTTAGAGAAAAACTTCTACTGTGTCTTCAGCTGGTGGCTTTTGAGCTCAGCCAAACCCTGGAACCGGTTCAATGAGTTTCTTCTCTCTTGAGTAAATAATAGTATCCAGTGGGCCCGTTTTTATACAAAGACAACAAGTTCGGATTTTTTCTAAGACAAAAATAATTCTTATTCACCACTTTAATGATCTTACTGAGTTTTCAAGCCAAAAACCCACAGAAAAACAATCGCCTAGCGGCTAGAGGTGCACAACCCGCGGCCCGCATGCGGCCCGTTTGATGCGGCTTCCAGACAACTAGTCCATTTTGGCTATTGGTGGCCCTAACAGAATTTTAAATTGATGCCATCTATTTTTAATAGTACTGTTCGCACATCTCTAATATAAAACGATTGAAACAACAACAAAGAGCGATAATTTAGTTGGCACGCTGGTTGTTTCTAATTAAATAAGAATTTCAAAGCGTAAAATTGAACCAGAAAATAATCAGTTTAATGAAGAATGGACGAAATAATATTTATGCAGCATTTCAACGGAACAGCTTTGTGTCTAATTTATCGCGTGTCCGTAACTGAAATGAAGGACTAAAATTGCAAAAGACATTATGAAACAAAAACGTTTGATGATGTGAAAAGCGAAGCTAGAAAATCTAAAATTGATCAACTTGTAAAAAGATTGTCATCTGAGCAAAATTTTTTTAAAAAAAAAGTTAATGAAAATAAGACTTTTGTTCGTGCCGGTTGTGCCGTAGCACAGATTATTGCGCGATCGTCTCGACCATTGTGACTTCGTCAGAGACTGCATGCAAGCCACTTGCAAAAATGTCTGTCCTGAGAAAACAGACCTGTTCAACAAAGTGCCATTGTCACGGATGACTATCCAGCGCCGGGTGGTTGATTTATCCAATGACGTTTGTGAAAAGTTGCGTGACAAGCTTGCCATTTGAAAGCATTTTTCAATTGCCTTAGATAAAAGCACGGATAACGTTGACACTGCACAGCTTATGGTTTTTGTTCGTGCGGTGGATGAGAACTGTAAATTAACTCACGAATTAGCAGGGATGGCCTCACTCCGTGGACGTACGACTGGTGCAGATAATTTTTGAGGAGTGAAATCTGTTCTTTAAAACCTTAACGTTCAGTGGCCAAAGCTCTGTAGTGTTACTACTGACGGTGCACCCGCCATGACTGGTAAAGAATTAGGACTTGTTGCTCATTTGCGATCACATTTGCGAGACTTACTAATTCCAACAGACACCCTCCGTGCATACCACTGCATCATACATCAAGAGTCACTGTGTACACTAGTCATTAATTTTGATAATGTTATGAAATTTGTTTTTAAATCAGTGAACTTACTACGAGCAAAAGGACTTAACATCGACAATTCAGATCATTTCTTGAAAACATTGAGTCAGAATATCGTGACACTGATGTAAGGTTGTTGAGCCGAGGAAAAGTTCTAACTAGGTTTGTTGAGTTACGAAAGGAAATCTGTGAATTCGTTGTTACCAAAGGCAAAGACACAGCTGTTTTTACAAACAGTGGTTGGCAGACTTAGCATTTTTGACAGACATAACAGAACACTTAAATAAATTGAATCTGCGTCTTCAAGGCAAAGATCACTACATCTTTGATATGTGCCAAGAGCTGCTGTCATTCAAGTTGAAGCTACGGCTGTTTTGTTCGAATCTGCAATCTGGTAATTTATGTCATTTTTCTATTTGTTCAGCTTTTCAGAAAGAATACTAGTGTGACTTCAATAAATACCACGACAGTTGTGAAGCGGTACTTAAGGAATTTAATGAACGTTTTGATGCATTCAGAGAGCATAAAGATTTATTCAACTTCATCCGTGACCCTTTCTCTTGTGCTGTAGAATCCATACCTGAGCAATGTCAGTTAGAAGTTATTGATCTTCAAAGTTCACTAGAATTAAAGTCTGCGGTTCAGCATAATTGCATTTTAACTTTTTATGGAAGTCTTAGTTCAATTAAATATGGAGCGGTCAAAGATTTGGCTTGCCAAATCTTGTCTGAATTTGGCAGCACATACGTGTGTGAACAAACGTTTTCAGTCATGAACACAAACAAAAATAAACGGAGATCATCTTTGACTGATGATAATGTTTTTTCGATTTTGAGGCTTGCAACAACAGAACTCGAACCCAATATTGACAATGTTGTTGCAACCATTCAGGCTCAACCTTCTCATTAAAATACTAACATTTAGTTATTCATACATGTTTAAATAACGTTATTTTTTATGACATTCATTAAAAGTTTGCATTCTTTGAGTTGTTTTATTGTGTGAACTATGTGCATGCTCAGTGGCGCAACCAGGGGGGCTGGAGGAGGCTCAAATTAAAGGGTCTCGCAATTTTTCGAAAATCGATGAGTTTTTTTTTTGGGAGGGTGGTAATAGGTTTTTCAATATGCCATAGAATAAAAATATTTTCTCTGGATGGCCATAAAGCCTTTTTCTCACGAACCATTTGATATATCAACACAGAACAAAGCGATCCCACTAAAATAACACTAACTTACTATAGGAACTACTGTCATGAAATCATAGAAATATTATTTATGCTATTAAGATGTAATCCGCGCTGAACTAAATATAATTTATTTGGGTGGCCTTCAATAACTGATTTCATTTTTGATTTTCTATTTCCAATTAAATTCGGACAGACCCACAAGAAAACTTACAGACTCTGTGGTATTGCAATCTGTGCCAATTTGGTCAATGCATAGCAATACAAAGACAATCCAACTATGAATAGAAGAATACTACGAAACCATCGATCTGGCTACTTATCCGATAACCAGTCGGTTCGACAACCCTGCCTTAGCTGCTCTTGAGGCTTTGCAGAATGGGATAATGACTTTCGGAGCTATGCCTCCTTCATGGAAAGGATGCTGAAACTGTGCAAAGACAGCTCAAAACCACATCAACAAGTTGACGTGCAGATCAGTCTGATCCCAATGCATGTATCGAACTGCAAGAACTTTTTCGGGTCACAAGCTTTCAACCCGAGTTGCACTATATGCTCGATGTTGTTCTGACTCTTCCAGTTACTTCATAAGATGCAGAAAAAGCATTTTCGAAACTTCGGCTTATTAAAAGTCATCTTAGGACGACTATGTCTGCATGTCATTTATTCTGAATATCGGCAAACAAAACAACTACTGAACTTCTTCCAGTAAATGAAATGGTTAAAAAATTGTCACATACCGATCGAAAAAATATTTTTTTAGCTAAAAAAACATCAAATTATACTTAAAATTAAAATATTTTAATTTTTTAAAAACTATTTAGGATCTCATATCAAACTTTTTTTGTACATTTTCTCTTAATGGAAAAATTAAAGACTATTATACTATGCAACTTAGTTTGCCGTTTTTTTTGTATCATTAATAAACTATCTCAAGTTTTTTCTACAAAAAATGAGCCCTTTCAGCCTTTTTTGCTGGTTGCGCCCCTGTGCATTCCGATGCGGCTCCTGGCGCTCAAGGACTAAGTAATTTTGGCCCTCAAGCTGAAAAAGGTTGTGCACCCCTGTCTAGTCAAAGAAGTTACGAAACTTTTCTATTTCAAGTTGTTCTGGTGGTGTTTGTTAGAGTGTGCACGTGGTGATAGGGGCAACAGCTGAGCACATGGAGTAAGTTTATAGGCTAATTTCTTTTATACAGCCCCTCCTCAGGACGGTTTCAGATAGGCAAAAAAGAGACTAGGACACTGATGAAGAGACCTTACCTATAGAGTACCCAATCAGTGAGCTGACTTCTGAAATCAATTAAACTTTTGTTCACAACCTTGGAATGGAGAAGTGGTAAGGTGAACCATAGACTAAAGAAACTAGTCAATTGAATGCAGTCAGTATATCCATCATCCTATTAAAAAGCCAGCAGCCTTTCGGAATCTTCAAAACAAAAAAACGGTCCAAACTTAACTAGAGTAAAAGAAAAAAACTGAGTTGTAAGAAAAATCAAAAAATTTAAAAAAGTTGGGTTATAGAATGAAGTGGAAAAGAATTGAACTTTTATGCCTGTTGAAATCGAAAAATGATCATTTAACTGAAAATAAAGCAGTTTAAAACTGTTATTATTAAATAAAACAAAAAGTTTAAAAAAATGTGTTTTCTAGTTTAACATCTCTCATTTCGTATGTGTTTTTCTCCATCGTGGATGATGGGGGGGGGGTTATTTTTGACATAATAACTTAATTTTTGTGTTAAACTTGTTTCATTGTTAGTGTTAATCATGTCCTAATTGAACGTTTTAAAATTTTGAAATCAATGATTATGCTCTTCCCTAATTTAAATAAAATACATCAATTTATTTATTTAAATTCAATAAAAAAAACAATTTTTTTTAAAAAAGTCTCGTGGCTGTTTTCAATGGGCCAGATGTAACTTGTGAATGTTATCACATTTTATAAAAAATAATTTAATTACTTCTTCCTGTTAAATAATCATTAATTATTATAACTTATTCAAGTGACAAGTATAATAAATAAGTTATGATTAAGTTTTCAGTGAGATCACGCTCAGCTGTTTAAAAGCTGTATGGTAAAAAGAACTATTTCATGCATGCAACAATTCAAAAACACGTTACTTTGGAAGCTAATGTCATCATTCCGGTAAGTTTTAGTGCAAACTAGAGGTCGGACCGGGTACCCGATCTGACCGGGTACCCGCGGGAACGGGAATGAAAATTAATTTCGGGACGGGAAAAGTCGGGAATCGGGAATAGGTTTTCGGGACGGGAACGGGAACGGGAATCAATATTCAAATCGGGAACGGGAAAATTCTGGAACGGGAATCAACTTTTAAATCGGGAACGGGAAAAACGGGAATAACAGTTATCTCATCGATACTCCGTACTTAAAATAAGTATTAAATGCAATAGAAATGTATAACGAAGCCACCATGCCAATGTCGAAATCTCCAACACTACATTTGAAGTTGTATTGATGAGTCCAAAGATTAGGGAGATTAGAACAAATGGGTGATGATGAAAACTTTTCAGATGAAATCAAAATGGTCAGTTATATTATTTTCATTTTATAAATTAATAATTTGAATTTAAATGATTAATTTCCAAATGATTGCTCAGTTGATCATTTCGACGAAAGAAAAGATGCCATTGATCTTATTCATATGACAGCATGTCTGTTGCATCCCCAGTATGAAAGAATAATAGGAAAAAGTTTGCGATAGAAAAGAAATAAATACCAAGACTTTCATTAGAGAACATTTAATTCTATTTTGTACAGCCAGACCAAGCTGCAGTGCCGTTGAGAAAAAAACAAATTATAGTTATTTAGACCTATTATGTTTGTTTTTATAACGTAAAAATTATAATAAAATTATTATACTATCAAATTATACGAATGATTTTATATTTGCAGTTATGGAGAATAAGAATGTTGTCAAAAAACATATTTCTAACAACATTATTGAAGAATTAATAATAATGAACGAAGGAAAAAGTTCAGAAGAGGATGAATTGTACAAATAATTACCTCCCAACAAAATTGAAGATTAGAAAGATGTTTTATTTTATTTGAGTAAAATGAAAATTTTTCAAGTACTACAAGAAGTAGCCAAAGTTTTGTTTAGTATATCTGCAAGTTATATTTCCTGTGAACGGAATTTTTCAGTATGTGGTCGTTTAACTTCAGACCCAAAATCATCTCTTTTGAAAGCTGAAACTCTTAACGGTGTAACCCGTGTGAAAAGCAACAAATACTTGATTAAATAACTCAAAAACAATAACTAACTCCAATACTTTCATTTCAATAAATATTTGAAATTTAAATCGTGTTTTTTTTTATTTTGTTAAAAGAAATATTCTCTGACTTTCAAATAATAAATTTTAAGAAATGTTAGAACTAGCAAGTTTGGGACCAGTGAAAACGGCAGCGAAAACGAATAAAAAAACAAAAAAGTTTCGGGAACGAGTCGGGACCGAGAATCGAGTTGTGGGAACGAGAACGGGAATCAAAATTCTGATGTTCCATCGGGAACGGGACGGGAAAACAAATTTCGGGAACCGAACGGGACGGGAATCAAAATTCTGATGTCTCATCGGGAACGGGACGGGCTGGGAAAACAAATTTCGGGAACGGGACGGGACCGGGAATGAAAAACCGTCCATGTCCGACCTCTTTTGCAAACCCACGTTAGTGGAACGGACTCTCAGCGTTTTACCACTCAGCTATTCCACAGCCCGTTTACAAAAATGTTAAAATATTTAAGTTGGATTAAATTAATTGCAATATTATAAATAATTAGTTTTGAAGAAAAAACTGCTTTCTTCTTCGTTTTATCAAATTCTATTAAATCGAGAAAAAAAAGCATTCAATGATGATGTTTTAGCTCCACTAAATGACTTAAAAAAATGTTTACATATGATTGTTTTAAAAGTTAAAATTTTAAAAAAATTAAAAAGAAGCATAAATACATTATGACAAAA
Organism: Piscicola geometra; assembly: GCA_943735955.1. Classification (NCBI taxonomy): domain Eukaryota; kingdom Metazoa; phylum Annelida; class Clitellata; order Hirudinida; family Piscicolidae; genus Piscicola; species Piscicola geometra. The sequence goes on along the minus strand of OX030959.1, from coordinate 10,613,109 downwards.
TATTAACATTAAAACACTATACTAAAAATTAAAATAGTACGAGTATAATAAAACATTGAAATAGCCATTATATACAACTAACGATCGTACCCTCCTTCATTTGGCTGGCAGCAATCCAGTTCCAAATTTGCATCCAGAACCGCTACAAGCTGAACAAAAAGTGTCGCAAGCTGCTGCAGACTTCAGCCGACGAGCCAGAGACACTACTTCTCAAGACTCAAAAAGCCCAAGCCAAGGTATCTCACTTCGATCTGTTTGTGACGATAAAACCCTCTGCTTTGATTTAAACATCGTGATTCAAAATCTTGATTATATGGTCCAACTGTGCAGTTAATAAGAATTTTTGCGTAATATGGTAATAATAATAACTCAATCGAAATTCAAAACAATTGTTTTTTAAGTTTTAGTGGGGCAAAAGGCATCGATAAAATATTCAATTAAACTTATTTTATTCGTTATAATAATAATTATAATTATTTTTATCACAACAAATCCAAATATTTAACGTTAATTTCAACAACTGGCTGTTGCAAAGATGACACTGACGACGAATTTTATCTTAATTTTGATTTCATAATCAATCTATGAGAGGTGAACAAATTATTTTTTCATCAATAAAAGCTTCAAGTGTGAAGCATTTGCGGTTTGGAATATTTTCTATAATTATAACAAATCAACATTCATCTACAAAATTTAAATTTGATTATTATCTTTATAAATTTCATAGTACATTAACATTTTAATAATAATTTTATTATTTTCATGATAAATATTTTAATAAATGACGTATTCACAAAGCGTCGTTAAGAGCTAACAGAGCATTTAAATTAACAGCACTGTTAATTTCAAGTTGTTTTAAAAAACCGGTATTCACAAAGCTCCGTTGGCGTAACAGACTGTTGAACGCATCATTTAAACCTATCATTTTTGAACAGTGCCTAGTACCACCGTTAAGCAATATTATGAATACTAAATAAAATGTAAAAAATAATCAATAAATAAAATAAATAAAATAAAATAAAATAAAATAAAATAAATATAAAAAAATAAAACAAAATAAAATAAATAAAATAAATAAAATAAATAAAATATATCAAATAAAATTAATAAAATTAATGAAATTAATAAAATTAATAAAATTAATAAAATTAATAAAATTAATAAAATTAATGAAATTAATAAAATTAATGAAATTAATAAAATTAATGAAATTAATAAAATTAATGAAATTAATAAAATTAATAAAAAGATTTAATTTATAAGATTAAATTAAAAAATATTAATATAGTTTCAAATATATTACACCCTATAATTTTTAACTATTTTTTTTTAATTTGTCGTTTATTTAATTATGCCGCGACTGTTAAGAAAAAAACAAGTTTTGAGGCGTTATCAATTTGTAGAGAGGACTTTAAGAGATAGAAATGACCCTCTTCAAATATTTAATGATGAGGAGCTCTTTCAACGTTTTAGGTTCAGAAGAGCATCACTGGTGTACATTGAAGGTGTCTTTAGAGACGAATTAACTGCCGACATAAAAAGAAATAATCCCCTTTCACCATTTCATTGCGGCACATTTCAGCAAGTAATTGGTGATTTAACTATAAATATTAGTCAACCAAGTGTAGGCCGAATAATAAAAAAATGTAGTGATTCGATCGTTAATAAACTTGATAAGTATATAGTTTATCCAGTAACTCATCAAGACACCATTAAAAAGGCATTTTATGACATTGCCAATTTCCCACATGTAGTTGGTCTTATTGATTGTACTCACATAAGGATTCAAAGTCCAACAGAACATGAATATGCCTATGTAAACAGGAAATCCTACCATTCAATAAATGTTTAATGTATTTGTAACCACAAAGGACAATTTATTGATATTGTCGCCAAATCGCCTGGAAGTACACATGACTCGAGGATATTGAAAGAATCAGCCATCGGCCAGAAACTAATAAATAAAACTTATAAAGGTATTATACTGGGTGATTCAGGTTACCCATGTTCAACTTGGCTACTCACTCCATACTTCAATCCAGACACATTATATAGGAAAAAATTTAATACCAGTCACAAAAAAACACGAGTTTTAATTGAAAAAATGTTTGGAAGATGGAAAAGAAGGCTTCACGTTTTGCATGGAGAATTATGACTCAATCCCGAAGAAGTGACCAAAGTAATTAGCGCCTGGGCTGTTCTCCATAATTTAGGCATATTGTTGGCTAATAATTGCATTGATGATAAACAAGAGGCTGATAATGAAGATGACAGTGAAAATTATATTAATGATAATGCATTTAACTATCATGATGATATTGCCTTTCGACATTTCAATTAAGTATTTTTTTAATAATATACTAGCAACCCCAATCGACTTATGCTAATGAGCAAAAGTGACGTTTTACAGTAAAATTATAGAAAAGTCTTAAAATTTAAGTTATGCGTAATTCTATCGAAATAAAAAAGCAAGTGCATGAAAGACAATTTCATTATCTTTTAAATGAGTTTTTTTATAAATAAATTATATATTATGTAAGCTTTCAAATAAAAGGATTTTAATCAAAATATCCCTTGAATCTAGCGTAACAGTAAAAAGCTATAATTTAGGGACTGCTACTTTTTATACGTACTTATTCATTTCTTATTTCGCTAACCAAAAAATTACGTATAATATTGAATTATACATAATTTGATTTGTCTTTAAATAATCTATCATTATATTTTTCTTAAGTTGAATAAATATTAAGTGAGAAGCCAGAAAACTCGAGGCAAAGCTCTAAATTTAGTAATTCGGGAATCAAAAAAGATAGATTTTACTTAAGAAAGTTATTGAAAAAGTATAGGTTATACTCAATAAAATTCTGTAAAAAAAGTTTCGAAAAAACATTTTTTAAGTATACGAAATAGATTTTAAAGTGTACATGCTTTCGACTTAACACAAAATTGTTAAGTTATTAAGTTAAAATACGTATAACTTTTTTTTAAACAAACAAATTAAAATTTGGTTAACGTATTTAAAATCAATAAATCAAAATCTACAATTTGAGTGTTTCAATTTAAAAAAAGTATATAATAATTAATAAGAATAAACTACTGTAAAGGTTGATTTCTTCCATAAGTGAAGCTTTTAAAATGTTAATAACTTTGTCATTTTGAAAGATTTAATTCTTTTAACTTTTAATTCTGATTCCTTGTATCAAATTAAATAAAACTAGTGATTTTCAACAATATAAGAAGAAAAAAACAAAAGTTATGACAAAAAAACAATATTTCTGTTTTGTGAGGGGGCCGTGAATTGCTTATAGATTATGACGTAAAAACGGTACAAAAAATGTGTTCTTTTTAAATTTTAAAATAGATATAACTTTTTTTCAAACAAACAAATTAAAATTTGGTTAACGTATTTAAAATCAGTAAATCAAAATCTACAATTTGAGCGTTTCAATTTAAAAAAATGAACACGTTTTAAAAATCGATTGGGGTTGCTAAATATACAATCAACAACACTAATATTTATATTAATTTAAATAACTCGTTGAGTAACGAGTAACTCGTTTTTCAGTTTTTCCTGTTCTAACAATAAAAAGTTGAGTTTCAAATCACAATTTTTTTACAGTATAATAGTTAGTTTCAGCAATCAATTTTTTTTCTCCTCTATCAACACTTCATTATATAAGTTTACTTGATTTATTTTCTGTTTTTTTTCTTGCCTTTATTATAATATTATTGTTATTATCCTTGTTATCATTGTTATTATCATTATGATTACTATTATTATTATCATAATCTATTTCAATGTCAATTTCAGATCATGATCTTTTCTTAGGGCCTTTTTGAGTATATCTTGAACTCTCTACTGGTTCAAATTCTTTTCCATCTTGAATTAAATTATGATAAGACTCTACCCCTACTAAACCATGGTATGGCGGAGAATTTTCCCCATATATTTGATAAATTTTTAAACTTATTGGAGAAATTATTGTTACTGGTCCACCACCAGTCTTGTGCCTTTTATCACAGATTTCTTTCTTTGACTTTCTCAATAAATTATCCCATAACCCTTTAATGTTTACATATTCCCTTTTTTGTGCAGAAAACTTGTTCACTTCATTAACAATCTTTAAAATACATATTTCAAAGGAAAATTTATATAAATAGAAATTCTGTAGATTCAAAACCTAGTAAATTTATAATAATTAATATTAATGATTTTTATAATAAATTAGATTAAAAAATCAAAAATTACTTCTTTCCAAGCAGCATTCTTTCTTTTTAATGCCGCAGTCTCTACACAACAAGATATTCTTACTTTTCTCAAAGAACTGAACTAAAGACCACTTTTCTTTATCATTAAATGCTTTGCTTCTTCTTTTTTTATCTTCTATTATACTTTCATTCATCAGAATTGATTAGTTAATATATAAATGTGTTAAATAAAAGCTACTGAAATATATCTCGTACTAGAAATGCAAATAATTTCAACTATCGCTCAAAAAAGAGAAAAAATAATATTTGTTTTGCTTAAAGACGTCTGCTACTAAACGACGAGCCTAACAGGTGTTTGTGAATACTAATTTAAGCGCTCTGTTTAGTATCCAATCAATCAATCAATCACTAATGATTTGTATAACGCCCTTTACTAAGTGAACAAAGGCGCTCTTCAAAAAATTTTGTTAAATAAAACGGTTTTTAGACCACTACCAATATATTTATATATATAAATTCAAATATATATAAAAACAATCAACCTCAATAATCCAACCTCACCCACACGACCATGACAATCACCGCCAAAAAATTACTATCACCACAAATAAAAAATTCAATCATCACCACAATACCAACACTCATACCACAGCACAATCATCACCACATCATCCTCAAAACAAAAAAACACAATCATCATTCTTCTCAATTTTCTGTCTTGCCACTGGTGCCGAGGCTGCGAAAGAGGATGAAGGAGAAGTCCTTGCCAACGCTGGTACTGCTGCTGCTATGGAAGGATTTCTCCTTTATGTCGCAGCTCACTTGATTCCCTGCGGCCATCTTGGTCTGCTGCGGCCATTCCTTGACAGATTCAAAACAACCAACATTCGCACTAAAAACATTCTAATTAACTAAATTTAATTTTTATTTAGACTTAAGATTCTAAAATTTTAATATATTATACCCAAAACCGTTTATTCTACAAATTTATTTGAGCTAACCAAAGATCCGATTAGTAACAGCATGTTTAGTCTTTTTGACAGAACGTTGTGTTAATCAGCTCGTTTAGTTAAGAGAGCTTTGTGAATACGGCCCCTAGGACCTATTAAAAATTATATGATATTTCTAGCACTCAATCTTATCCCACCACCATCTCGTTGAAGGTTCAATGTTTGCAAAGAGGGAGGTTGAGAGTCGATTGAGTGCAGAGGAGGGTTGAGGGTTGATTGAGTACAGAAAAGATTGTAAATTGGGTGCAAAAAATGTGGTAAAGAGTTGATTGGGTGCAAAAAGAGTAGTTGAAAGTTGATTGGGTTGAGAGGATGGTCGAGGGCTGAATGTGTGCAAAGAAGAAGGTTGATGGTTTTTTTGTCCAGAAAATATAGTTGATTGATCTAAAAAAAATAGTTTGATTGAGTGAAGTGAGAAAGGTTGAAGGTTAATTGAGTGCTGTCAGATAAAAACTCTAAAAGTAAATTTTGCTATACCTAAAAAAGCCAAATAGTCTAACATTTTAAATTTACTTAAATACTAGTAGTATTATACCACACGCTGTTCCATGATAGTAATTAGGAATGCGACGGATTTGGAAAAAATTCGAATTCACAGAATCCAAAATTAAAGATTCGGTTTAAACGGTTACAAAAATATTGTTTTTTTAAAACTCGTAGACTCATGTTTATTTGGATAAATGGATGCGTAACTTTCTTTCTCTATCTCTATCGAATTTTATAAATATATTTTATAAATATTAAAGGCATTTAATTAATTTTTCATGCTTGCTACTTGGATACGGATCCGTATGGATCCATTTTCAAGATTCCAATCCGGATCCACGGATCTCAAATATTCCCAATAGTAATACCAAAATCCTCGGCCTTGTAAAGGGGGAGGTTGCAAATGCACAAAAAGATAAGATTTTTACACGAAGCCTCTAAGCTCAATTGCATAACCATTAACGTAAATTGAAATTTATTCATCTATTATATTATAGAATATATTGATTCTTTGTCTAACTAAATGAACTCTAACATATTAAATAAAAAAGCAAGGAATACAACTTTGCACTAAAAAATTGCATCTTGAGCAGATGGGTTTCCAAAATAAAACGCTTAATTGCCTGAGATACAATCATATTGTATGTAATGAGAAATTTAATCGAAACGTTTTACTTATTGTCAAACTATCTTAATTAACTGAATATATGGTCTTCCTTATCTAAACTTTTACATAAAAACTCTCATACTCCATCTTTCATTCCTGATAACTATTTTGATTTGTTAACTGATAAAATATCCTATATTAGATCTTCGTCTAATAATAATCTTTTAGTAAGTTTACTTCAGAATCTGTGTTCTCCTTCTCTCATATCACATTAGGCCATCTTTCAAATATAATTAATTCTATGTCTCCCACTTCTTTTTCTCTAGATCTTATTCCTACAACCCTATTTAAAGAACTCTCTTTTTTATTCTATCCTATTGTTTTGGATTTGGTTGACTTATCTTTGTCTACATCTGAACTTCCTTCTGTTTTCAACTCTTTTTTTATTATTCCTAAAATTAAGAACCCTTCTCTTGATCCTGCATCCTTATCTAGTTATAGACCTGTATCTAACCTTTCTTTTCTTTTTAAGGTCCTTGAAAAAGTTACTTCTCAACAATTAATCTTCTATTTAGAAAAAAATATTCACCACTTCCTTCTTCTCAAGGTGGTTTCAGGATTGTCCACTCAACTTAAACTGTTTCACTTAAACTCTATTATGACCTTATTTTAACTTTTGATTCTTATGCATCTTCTCTCCTTTTAACTCTTGCTTTTTCATCTGCTTTTGACACTGTGAATCATACTCTTTTACTAAATGTTTTAGATTCTTCCTTTAACATATCTGGATTTTCCTTCAACTGGCTTAAATCAAATTTTTCTGACCGAACTTCTTATGTATCAATATAATCTTCTCGTTCTTCATCTGTCTCTTTATCTCACGGTGTTCCACAGGGCTCAATTCTTGGTCCCTTACTTTTTATTCTCAATACCTCGGAACTACCTAATATTATTTCTTCATCTTCCTTAGATAGTCAAATTCATGCTGGTGACTCCTATATTTAAACATTTATTACTGACTGCTCTCTTGACCTTGCTGTTAATGAAATAACCTTTCTGTTTTCACTCTATCGTTTCTTGGGCTTCATATATGGGCGCATTGTTTAATTCATCCGATGTACTCAATCCGTGCATCCGATGCGTTTTGAACGTTATTCAATTCATCCTGGTGTGTCGCGAAAGACGTTGTTAAATTCTTCACTACATATTTCGATGTACATCCTATCAAACCTACTCAAAGACGGATTGATAGGATTTATTGCTTCAAAAATAGAACTACATCCAATCAAAGCTACTTAGGTTAGATATAAGTAAAAAATAAAAAAAAATAAAAGTAAATAAGAATTTTATTAGTTTTATTAATTAATCAACCTAAATATTTTATTAAATTATTTTATTTATTCATTAAATTATTATATTAATTAAATATTAGAATATTTTTTTATAAAGGCTAGCGGTGTTATAACTTCTTTAACTAAATTAAACTAAACTTTTTTTTATTATTTTTTATACTGTTCACAGCCTGACAGTTGATGCTAATAAACAGTAGGAATTGAGGATGTGTGCTCCAAAACCTGTTAAGTAATAATTGTCGAAAATTGAGTTATCCTACCTGTTAGCATGTTTTCAGGAAGTGGGATTTCCAAAAGCGGTAAAATGGCAATTTTTAAAAAAAGCTTAAGAAAAATGTGTTCACCGTCAAAAACTGTTAAGTACGTGCATGCGTGACTTCCATAACCCGTTAAGTAGACTTGATTAATGAGAAAGATCTTGATTATTGACTATTTTATTCATAATTGATTTATTTTTATTTTTCAAAATAAAAAACATTTTATTTAAAAAAAGTTAATTTACAAAAAAGTTGAAATTTAATTGTTTAAATTTATTTATTAATAAAAATGCTTAATAAAAACATATGTGCTTTTTAAATTTTTTAAAATTTTAATATCTATTTCATTACGGGCACAAAATGATATAAAATATTAATTTTCATTCAAAAACCTGTTAAGTAAAATTACCATTTATTCAAAACGTGATGGCTGAGCGCTTTTGTTCGAAAATGTGTAACCGCTAATGAAATAAAAAAGAAAATAATTGGTTTGTATTAATTTTCAATAGTCTATGTTCTTTATAATTTTTATAGCGCATAACTGTAAATAAGCTCGTTTTATCTTAGGATCCGGTTCATCTTGAACAACCTCCGCTTATGTCTCTTGCACTTTTAAAAAATCAATAATTCAACAACCAACCACTCGTTGAATTACCCATATGTATTTTATAAATTGTTAAAATACTTTTTTCCATAATAAATTTATTAAAATTACTTACGTTACTGTGATAAATGTATTTTATAGAATGAAAACTGTAATTTAAAAAAAACAACAATTTTTAGCTATTTAGCAACGATCTACTAGCATTGCTTACACCACGTTTAAATATTCATCCTTTTTTTTAATATTACATCAAACAGCGTCATTCCAAAAAGCTTTTACTCAACTGCACCAAAACACTACAGCAACATGAAGCAATACAGTAAGTTCTTGCACACCAACTTCACCTCACCACAATAGTTTGCTTCCGACGCAGAAAACGACGACAACATCGCAGAGCAGAAGAGACAGCATGGCAAAAGAGTCCGCTACGGAGAAACCATTCAGGCGCCTTTTTTTTAAACATAATAATTATTATTTTTTTGAACATATGAAAAGTATATTTATTATTTTTTATTTCATTTTTATAAATTCGTTTTGTTAATAATTTTGTTATTTATTTTTATTAAAATTTTTATATTTTATTATTATTTCTTTTTTGTTAATAATTTTTAAACGTCATTTTCTTTTCTTTTTTAAAATTTTTTTATTCTTTTTTTATTTCATTTAATGTCTAAAATTTTTTAGCTGATTTTACATGAATTTGATCCCTTGAATTCAAATTGGCAGTAGTTTTTTTTCTAGAAAAGCTCGATTTTTTAGATATAAAGTTTTAACCGTTTTTATGTTTCAAGATTTTAAATTAAATTGAAGAAAAAAATCGCATCAATTAAATTTTTTTTATTATTTTAACATATTTGTATATAAAAATATTGAAAATATTGTCATAATTATTAAAAAAATTATTGAACATTTTAAACTGCGTTTTTAGCTGTAAATAAAGACACGCCAATCGTTTGGAAAATATTTTGAAAGATCAAATTTTTCCAAAAGTTCACAAGTTTCGTTACAAAACACAAATGTGTCATTTCGAGAACAACAGACTCATTTCTTTTTTAAGAGAAAAAATTATTTCAGATTTTTTTTCAAGTACATTTTTATCATTCAATCTAGAAGCTATTATTTCTTTTGACAAGTCAAGATTTCTGATTAGATCAATTAATTCATTCTTGTTGAAAGGTTGAATGACACTACTTCGTAATCCCCATCACCTTCAATAGTATCAGAGGCCACATCAAAATAAAAATATCTATCTTCAAATAGTTATGGTAGTTGGTGAAATGTTGGTATCGGCATTTCTTCTAAATGAGGAACCGGCCGTCTAGCAGTAACTAATTCAAGATAAGTCCACTTATTACGGTTATTAAGATTGATTCCAAAGATATTTATTTAAAATATTTAACAAATCTAAAAAATGGATTTGAGTTTTTTTCGAACCATTGGTATGCAAAACTTTATACTGTTCTTTTTTCCAGTATTCACTCTTGTAAATGTTCTTTACACGTTTTAAAGACCTGGTGTGGTCGTCATGTCTATTTTAATCCTTAATTTTAACACAAAAGTTACGAAGATATGCTTTCTTCATAAAACCACTCACAGTTGTTCTGTTTTCTTTTCATGTGTTTTATCAACAAATATAACAAAATACATCAGGATTATTTAAACAACTTTTTCTACATAAACTAATTATATTTATATTGAAAAGTGCAAATATAATAACTTTAAAAGCTATATTTTAAATTTAATGAAAACCTATAACGATTTCTATTTCGCAGTGTTATTAAATATTGCAAAATACGGAGTTAAAACTGCTGATAAAAATGCAACATACCTGAAAAACAAGAGCTGGTAGTAATAACTGATATAATTTTTGAAATCAGCACCTCAAATATAGTTAAAATAAGTTTTAAACTTCAAAACACACAAAAAAAATTTTTGTTGGTTGGTGTAATTTTACATTTATTTTTTAATATTAATTATTTATTAATATTAATATAAATAATTTTTTTTTCTAAATTTATTACTAATTTATATTTTTTTATTACTATTTATTTGTTTATTAATATTATTCTTTATTGATAATATTTATTATTATTAATATTCTATTATTTTTCTTTCATTTATAATTCATAATTTTTATGCATTTCTTTTTTATTGATAATTTTTCACATTTTTTTCCTGAATAATATATTTTTTAGTAATAGTTTTTATTTCCCTCATTTATATTTTTGGTTTTATTAAACTTGTGAATTTTGATTTTATTAAATTTCAAAATTTGGATTTTAAATTTTGATTTTTTAACTTTTCAATTTTTTAAAATTTTAATTTTTAAAATTTTGATTTTTTAATATTTTGAATTTTGATTTTTTTGAATTTTGATTTTTTAAAAGTTTGATTTTTTTTCATTTTTGATTTTTTTAAATTTTGATTTTTTGAATTTTAATTTTTTGAATTTTGATTTTTAAAAATTTTGATTTTCATCAAAAAATCCTCAATTTTTGAAGATTTGCAACAGAACTTCTTGGGGGTTTAAATTACTTGAAATTTTCAATAGTGTTACTTGCAATTTGTCACTTTACACAAAAAGTGTGTACTTCATTGAAAATGATTCAGCTTATGTCATTTGTTTCACACAAACAAATTTTTTCCCAAATTGGAACAGACAATAAATATTGAGAATATCCAATCGTCAAGAATTGCCCCGTCATTAGACCCATGATTTAAGATTTTTTTGGTTTTCAAACAATGAAAAAGTTGAAAAAACTAAGATAAGAAAACCTTAAAAACTAGACAGCCTTTACCAACAAAAGACTACAAACATACTTATCTTCAGATTCTGAAGAAACCCCTTGATTACTAAGTCAATCATTAAAACTCGAGGAGGCATATGCGTCTCTTGCGAAACTGGTAAAAAAGTACTTGTCATCTCCTGCAAGAACAGTTCCATGTGAATGTCTATTCAGCTTGTCAGGACACATAGTTAGCAAGAAAAGAGTCTCTTTAGATCCAACTAATGTTGAAAAACTTGTTTGCTTGAATAACTGGCTCAAAAAAGATGTGTGACAATTGCATTTTTTATCATTTATGGATTTTTAAAAATTTCTTTTTATATAAAAATGTTAAAAAATTGATATTACATTTTTTTAAAAATAATTTTTATACTGTTTTATAAAACATTACGTTAAAATACGATTAACGCCTGATTAAAATTTTTTATCGAACGATTAACGGCGATTAAAAGTTTTGATAGTGGAACAGCCTCAATTATATATTATTTTTATTTTATTACCAATTTTATTTTATTAAATTTTTATTTTATTAAATTTTTATTTTATTAAATTTTTATTTCATTAAATTTTTATTTCATTTAATTTTTATTTCATTAAATTTTCATTTCATTAAATTTTTATTTTATTAAATTTTTATTTTATTAAATTTTTATTTTATTAAATTTTTATTTTATTAAATTTTTATTTTATTAAATTTTTATTTTATTAAATTTTTATTTTATTAAATTTTTAATTTAATAAATTTTATTTTTATTACAAATTTTATTTTATTTAATTTTTATTTTATTTAATTTTTATTTTATTTAATTTTTATTTTAGTAAATTTTTATTTTAGTAAATTTTTATTTTAGTAAATTTTTATTTTAGTAAATTTTCATTTTAGTAAATTTTTATTTTAGTAAATTTTTATTTTAGTAAATTTTTATTTTATTAAGTTTTTATTTTATTAAATTTTTATTTTATTATTTTTTTATTTTATTAAATTTTTATTTTATTAAATTTTCATTATATTAAACTTTTTATTATATTAAATATTACATTTTTTATTTATTAAATTTTTATTCTATTGGCTTTGTAAATTTTTAATTTATTAAATCTTTATTCTATTGGATTTGTAAATTTTTATTTATTTTTTTAAACTTTTGAATCATTTTAATTTTTAATTTTATTTTAATTGATTTATTTATTAATTTAAGTAATTAATTTATTTACTTAAATATTTATTTATTTATTTTTAGTTATGTATTTATTCATTTAATTTGTATGTATTACATTTTTGTTTATTTAGTTTTTTTATATATAATTTTTTTTTACATTTTTAAAATTATTTTTTCATTTTTTAAATTTTTTATTTATTTTTATTATTATTTATTTAATTACTTTTTATTTATTTATTTACTTTTTATTTATTTAATATTGAAGAAATTTTTTTTTAGGTATTTATTCATTTAATTTTTATTTATTCAATTTATTTATTTATTAACTTTTTTATTTATTCTATTTTTTATTTATTTACTTTTTTCTTTATTTACTTTTTTATTCATTTACTTCTTTATTTTTTTATTTTTTTACTTTTTTATTTTTTAAAGTATTTTTTAATTTTTTTATTATTATTTAGATTTTTATTCATTTAATTTTTATTAATTTTTTTTTTTTTTTTTTAAAATTCTTTTTTACGTTTTTTATTTGTTTACTTTTTCATTTATTTTTATTATTTTTATTTACTTCTTTATTAATTTACATTTTTATTTATTTCTTTTTTTTATTCAATTATTTGTTTTTTTGAATATTTATTTTTCATTTCATTTAGGCATTAATTCATTTCATTTGTGTTTTTTAAATGATTTATTTATTTAGTTTTTTTATTTATGCTTTTTCTTACTTTTTTTTACTACTTTTTTTTTACTTTTACATTTTTTTACTTCTTACTTTTTTTACTTTTTTATTATTTTACTTTTTGAACTATTTTTTCATTTAAGTATTTATTCATTTAATTTTTATTCATTCATTTTTTTTTTCTTCAGTTTTTTCGTTATTTATTTTTTTACTTATTTATTATTTTCATTTTTTACTTTTTATTTATTCACACTTATATTTTTTTAATTTATTTACTTTTTTATTATAATTTGAATGTTTTTATTATAATTTGAATGTATTTATTTAAATTCATGTATTTAATTATTTATATTTAAATTTGGAGGTCCTCGGTTTTAGACGAAAATATACTCGTACATTTCTGAGTAGTTTGATTGCCCAGCGTTAATTGGCACGAATGACTTTGAACATACAAATGCACATACCGACAAGAGAAGGGGTGTGGCAGCTTGTGGAACAAACTTGGTTTAGAAGTTATGAGGCGAAAATGGAGGGAAAGTCACACGAGCAGAAGTGTTTTTGATGGGGGTCTCAGAAAGAGAGGATGGAGGGAAGAAAAAGAGCTGGTGGAGAAGATTCAACAGAAGAGGAGGGAAGAACGGGAAAATAAGATAGAAGAAAGTGAAGTAGTGAAAAGATACTGTGAAGAGAAGTCAGAGAGCCGAAAGTTGGAAAAATATGTAGATGGTTCAGATGGAGCGAAAGTTAGGGTGATGTGTAGGGGGGTTTGTTTGACAGTAAGGGATAATGCAAATGTAAACTGGAGATATGCGAAAGAAAATAGGAAGTGTGTTTGTGGGGAGGAAGAGAATGAGAAGCACGTATTGCTGGAATGTAGTTTATATGAAGAATGGAGAGAAGAGTGGTTGACAGCTTAGAGAAGGGAACGTGGAGAAGAGGACCCGATGGAAAGGGTCTTTGGTTACCAGGAAGAGGATCGGAAGCTGGATTAAGTGGCACTGAGATGTGTGGGTGTGATTTGAACAGAGGGCAAAGAAGGAAATATAGAGTGCCAAAACAAACGCACTATAAATATACTACTACAAGCAAATATCCATCTCTGTTAAAAAGGACTATCTACTTAAATACAATTTTCTGCTGACGTATTTATGGACCTTACTATAATTGACTCTTATAACAAAGAGATGTAAGTTTCGTTTCTTCAAAATCACGGAGTTTTTCTTAAAGAACGTCTCTGTGATGAAAGCCACCAGACGGTTTAAAAGGATGTCTGGAGGTGTCGAAAAAAAGAATGCAATCAAGAGATTCGCATCCAAAAAAGAACCCGTCTAGAAAATACCAGGTTAGAGTTTAAAATATTATTAAAACTAATTTATTGCTGGTCTTCAAACCATTTTACAACGAAACTTTGTTGTTGACTGAATGGGCGATCTTCGCCGAGTCGGTGCCTGGCGGCTACTGAGTATACCAACGGCGGGCTAAGTCTGCATGTCAAAATCGATGAGATGCTCTTTGCTTGACGTAAAAACAACAAAGGGCGGGTTCTTCCTCAGCAGTGGAAAAACGAAAGAGGCTCTCATGTATCAAATGCATGATTAAACTACGACCACCCTGCTGGAGACGATCAAGGCCTGCATCGCTCCAGGTTCAATTATCTTCTCTGATATGTTGAAATCATATCAGGGAATTTAAGGGCTACTAGGACTGTCATACACCCATCTCACTGTCAACCACAGCACCAACTTTGTTTACTCCGTCACAGAAGCTCATACCCAGACGGTTGAAAGTCTATGGGGGCAGCTGAGGCAGCAGAAAAAGCTGGAAAAGGGGGTTGCAAGAACCCATATTGATCAATATTTAGTAGAGTTCTTGTGGAAGCACAAGAACAAAAATAATAACTTATTTTTCCCAATTTTACACAATATTAGCCAGTTTGTTTTTGAATAATTTTTTTGTTTTACGATTCTAAATTCCTATAAGCTAATCTATAATCTTGAATAATTTTTACAAGCTGTCTTTAATCATTAAATCGTTTTCGGATACCATTTTCATTTGAAACCTAATTAATTAATTAGAATTAATGCACCTACGAATAAAATCTTGATCTTAAAGTTGCTTTCTATATATTAGAGTCATGTTTTTATATAAATGATGACCAATCTAAGTCATGCATATATTAACACTGGGCCAATCAAAATGTATGAGTATATGTTTGTGTGAATGTGGGAGTCTACAACCGAGAACATCCTCAAACGGTTCTACGCTGACTCTTTGTAGTGAATTCACCAGAGACATAACTAAAAGCCTTTGGAGACTTTTCACATGAACGAGATTGCCGATTTATTATTGCATTTAAAGTATAAAAATGAATATTAATTTAGAAACATTGTCTATAAAAACTTACATTATATCTTAAACTCATAAAAAATAACTCAAATTGTCTAATTCAAAGAGAACGCCAATCAAATAATATAGGATAAAAAGCTGCAATTATATTAATTAAACTAATCTCAAATCAAAGCATTTCTCAAAGCATTTCTCAAAGCATTTCAAAACACACCAAGAGACATACGATTTACAAATTTTGTCGAACAGTGTTATTAAAAAAAAAATATTAAATAAAAAATAAATTATTAAATAAAAAATAAATAATTAAATAAATAAATAATTATTAAATAAAAAACAAATAATTAAATAAAAAATAAATTATTAAATAAAAAATAAATTATTAAATAAAAAAGAAATTATTGAATAATAAATAAATTATTAAATAAAAAATAAATTATTAAATAAAAAAAATTATTATAAATGTAAAAAATAATTAAATAAAAAATAAATTATTAAATAAAAAATAAATTATTAAATAAAAAATAAATTATTAAATAAAAAATAAATTATTAAATAAAAAATAAATTATTAAATAAAAAATAAATTATTAAGTAAAAACTAAATTATTTAAAAAAAAAAAAATTATTAAATGAAAAAAAATTATTAAATAAAAACTAAATTATTAAATAAAAAATAAATTATTAAATAAAAAAAAAATTATTAAATAAAAAATAAGTTATTAAAGAAAAAATAATTTATTAAAGAAAATATAAATTATTAAATAAAAAATAAATTATCAAATAAAAATAAATTATTAAATTAAAAATAAACTATTAAATTAAAAATAAATTATTAAATTAAAAAAATTATAAAAAAAAAAATAATTAAATAAAAAATAAATTATTGAACAAAAAATAAATTATTTTAAAAAAAATAATTTATTAAATGAAAAAAAATTATTAAATAAAAACTAAATTATTAAATAAAAAATAAATTATTAAATAAAAAAGAAATTATTAAATAAAAAATAAATTATTAAAGAAAAAATAATTTATTAAAGAAAATATAAATTATTAAATAAAAAATAAATTATCAAATAAAAATAAATTATTAAATTAAAAATAAATTATTAAATTAAAAATAAATTATTAAATTAAAAAAATTATAAAAAAAAAATAATTAAATAAAAAATAAATTATTGAACAAAAAATAAATTATTAAATGAAAAATAAATTATTAAATAAAAAATAAGTTATAAAAGAAAAAATAATGTATTAAAGAGAAAATAAATTATTAAATAGAAAATAAATTATAAAATAATAAATAAATTATTAAATAATAAATAAATGATTAAATAAAAATGAATTATTAAATTAAAAATATATTATTAAATTAAAATAAATTAAATAGTTATTAAAGAAAAAATAATGTATTAAAGAGAAAATAAATTAAATAGTTATTAAAGAAAAAATAATGTATTAAAGAGAAAATAAATTAAATAGTTATTAAAGAAAAAATAATGTATTAAAGAGAAAATAAATTATTAAATAGAAAATAAATTATTAAATAATAAATAAATTATTAAATAATAAATAAATGATTAAATAAAAATGAATTATTAAATTATAAATATATTATTAAATTAAAATAAATTATTAAATAAAAAATAATTTATTAAAGGAAAAAAATTATTAAATAAAAAATTAATTATTAAATAAAAAATTAATTATGAAATAAAAAATAAATTATTAAGTAAAAAATTATTTATTAAATAAAGAAGAAATGATTGAAAACAAAATAATTTATTGAAAAAAAAATAAATGATTGAAAACAAAATAAATGATTGAAAACAAAATAAATGATTGAAAAAAAAATAAATGATTGAAAAAAAAATAAATGATTGAAAACAAAATAAATGATTGAAAACAAAATAAATGATTGAGAAAAAAAAGAATGATTGAAAAAAAAAAATGATTAAAAAAAAAATAAATGATTGAAAACAAAATAAATGATTGAAAACAAAATAAATGATTGAAAAAAAATAAATGAATGAAAACAAAATAAATTATTGGAAACAAAATAAATTATAGAAAACAAAAAAAATGATTGAAAACAAAATAAATTATTGAGAACAAAATAAATTATTGAAAACAGAATAAATTATTAAAAACAAAATAAATTACTGAAAACAAAATAAATCATTGAAAACAAAATAAATTATTGAAAACAAAATAAATTATTGATAACAAATAAATATAATTTTTCCCAAGTTTTTATATATAAAAAATGTTACCCATAAACCATAATTTTAAATTTTTATATATGAATATTATAGTTTTAACTTTTCAACTTTTTGTCATAAAATTAATGTCCTGTTTCATATACACATGAACAGTGCCCAAAAATAGTTTAAATGAGTTTTATTCTGATTAATATCTAAAAAAAGTCATCAAAAATCCATCTCTAAAAACACTAAAACAACAATAATAGTTAAAACATGTGTTCACGGGGAAGTACATCCACATAAGCACCACTACCACTTCCAGAAGAGACAAGAACAATATGCTGGTGAGTACACTGATACAATGTTAATTATATAAAAAATATAAGTAATAATAAAGATAATATTATGCAAGAATAAAAATTTGTTTTTTTCTTTGTTATTAAAAATTTTAATGATATTGAGACAGAATGTCACTGGACGAAATGGCACGGACGAAATGTCACGGACAAAATGTCACGGACAAAATGTCACGGACAAAATGTCACGGACAAAATGTCACGGACAAAATGTCACGGACAAAATGTCACGGACAAAATGTCACGAACAAAATGTCACGGAAAAAATGTCATGGACAAAATGTCACGGACAAAATATCTATAAAAACACATATACAAAAATGTTAGGGGCAACAGTTGAGCACTTGGAGGCTATAAATTAATTTCATTTATGCAGCTCCTTCTCAGGATCGTTTTAGAAAGGCAAAAGAGAGACTAGGACATTGATGAGAAAGCCTTAACTATGGACTACCGAATCCGTTGGCAGGTTTCTGAAATCAATGATTCAAAACCTGCAATGGAATGCAGTGTGGTAAAGTGAACCATGGACAGAAGAGATTTGCATTCTTCTCGTCTTTTTATGCAGAATTTTTAAAGGCGCTTGCTACTGGTTTTTTATTTAAAATAGTTAAAGCTGGTTTATAGAAAGAAGCAAAAAAGAGTTGAACTATTCTGCTGTTGAAATCAAAAGATGATCCTTTCACTAAAAATGAAAAACTTTGACGATTAAGCAAGAGTTGAAATTTTTTTGCCAAACATGGGAGGGTCCGGACCCGAGGACCTCCTCAGGATCACCGCCCATGGTTGTAACAATATTCAAAAAATCTTAATATTTAAAACTCGTGCAATTTTTGCAATATAAGCGATAGTATTTCAGTTGTTGTAGTTGGTAAAAGAGGTTAGACCGGGTATTCGCAGGTACCCAGATGACTCCCATGGGAACAGAAATAAAAATTGGAATAGGGACGGAAAAAGTTGGAAACCGAAAATAGGTTTTCGGATCGGGAAAAGTCGAGAACCGCGAAAAGGTTTTTGAGACGGAACGGGAATCAAAATTCAAATTAAGAACGGAAAAAAACGGGAGTCAAATTTCAAATCGGGAACTGGAAAAAACGGGTATAACAGTTATTGGCATTTAAAAAATAGGAGCATACAGAAAAATAGTTCTAAAAGCTTTCCCTTGATATTTGGAAGAATATTAGTTCTGGAGATTCAATTTTTGGAGTCACCATACATTATGTTTATGACAATAATGGAGAAGAAGAGCTTCAAGACAAAATTTGGGCAACAATTGCATTCAAATGTAAATCACGTATCCATAAATATTTTTTTAAAATGAATAAAGGTTAATTCTTCAAAATTCTTTAAATAAATGTTTATACAAGATAAATATCCACGTGTTTTATTATTTCAAATATTATTTTATGATTCCAGGAATGTTATTCAATCATTATAATTTTTTACCTTCACAACCGTTAATTATATTTTCAAAAAAATTTGCAAATTATCTACAGTGTAATTTTCCCAGAAATTTATTTTTTTTATTGTAAATATTGTATGATGTGAAGATGTCTTTTTTGAAATAATTAAATAAATGTAGGAAATATCTGAAAACTCAAAAAAGTTAGCTATAAATAGAAATGCGTTAAATAGGTTAAACAATTGAAGTTTAAATGTTAAGTTTTAGTTTTCACAAATCAATTTACAAATTTCAGCAAGCAGTTCTCGTCGACCGGGAATTAGCAGAAAGGTAAGTAGAGCCTATATTGCTCTAGAATTCCACCTTGTTGATAGCATTCATCCATCTCGTTAGATAATCATAGCGTACTCATGTGTTCTTTGACGGCAGCTTCTAGAGTGGCTCAGCAGACCGATCCTGGATCAACAGTCTCTGCTGTAGCGGCTGCAGGTGAAGTTGGATGAAGGATCAAAAGCCTGATTCTGCACTCATTTTTCTTCTTTGCCTTCGGGATTCCTTTTTTGATGCCTTTGTGGACAGTCTGGCGCCAGCCCCTCCGGTCATCGGCTAGCTCTTCCCATCTGCCAGGGTCGATACCCGTGAGTTTGAGGTCGCGTTTGCAGACGTCTTTGAAGCGTAGTTGCAGGCGACCAACTGGACGGTGTCCTGTAGCCAGCTCGCCATAGAGGATGTCATTGGGTATGCGACCTTCTTCCATTCGACGCACGTGACCATGCCAGCGTAAACGTCTTTGGCATAGAAGGAGGTGTATGCTGAGTGAGTTGGCTTGATTGAGTACGGCTGTGTTGGTGACTTTGTCTTGCCATGTTATGCCAAGGATGCGTCGGAGACAGCGAAGATGAAAGCTTTCGAGACGATCTTCTTGCCTGGCATAGGTTTTCCAGGTTTCGCTGCCATACAACAGAGTGCTGAGAACGCATGCCTGGTAGACTTTGAGTTTGATGTTTCGTTGTTAGACTACACACGTTTGCTCAATCTGGCCATGACGCTGGCTGCTTTGGCGAGCCTCTCATCAATCTCGATTTCGAGGGATAGGCTGCTAGTAATGACGGAACCCAAGTATGTAAACTTGTCAGTGGCCTCCCGCATCTGATTGTCGATTGTGATTGAGGGTGGAACAGGGATGTCTTGACCCATGATGTTGGTTTTTTTGATACTGATGGTCAGACCGAATTCCCTGCAAGCCTGAGCAAAGCGATTCATCAGCTGCTAAAGGTGAACTGCATGTCTCTGATGAGGACAGTGCGTCTTTGCTCTTAGACGTGCCATGTTCAGCAGTTTCCCGTCACTTCTGGTGTGTAAATGGACACCTTTGGCAGACTCTTTAAATTTAAAGTTTAACAGCATCGAGAAGAAGATACTGAATAATGTAGGCGCTAGCACACAACCCCACTCTTATGAAGGATTCTGTAGTGTTTTCGTACTAAGTTGTAATGTTGAGTAGCCGAAATAGGCCGTTCCTGCTAATAAGGTCGAATTCTTTAGTTAGGTCGATAAAGGCGATATACAACGGCATCCGCTGCTTTTTGCACTTTTCCTGGAGCTGACGCACGGAGAAGATTATGTCGACTGTGGATCTTCCCAATCTGAAGCCGCATTGCGATTCAGGATACACGCGACTTGCTAGGACTTGGAGATGGTTGAGGACAACGCGTGCGAAAGCTTTACCCACGACGCTGAGCAGTGAGATGCCCCTGTAGTTGTTGCAGTCGCTGCGGTCACCCTTGTTTTTTTTCAGGGTGACAATCTTGGCATTCCGCATGTCCTGTGGAATTCTACCTTCTCTCCAACATAGGCAAAGGAACATGTGAATTTGTTGTAGTAGAGACGGTTTACCGCATTTGATTATTTCTAGTGGGATGCCATCGTCTCTTGGTGCTTTTCCACTCTTCAAAGCATCAATAGCTTTGCTGAGTTCGTCCATGGTCGGTTCGACATCCAGCTCTTCCAAGACTGGCAAGTCTTCAATAGCGTCCAGTGCTATCTGAGTCACAGAGTTTTCTTTGGAATAAAGTTCCAGATAGTGTTCGACCCACCTTGCCATTTGCTTGTCTTTGTCTGTGATGTTCTCTCCTGATTTGGACTTTAAGGGTGCAGTCTTTCAACTCTTCGAAAGTGGACTGACTCGGGTCGCGTTT
Organism: Piscicola geometra; assembly: GCA_943735955.1. Lineage (NCBI taxonomy): Eukaryota > Metazoa > Annelida > Clitellata > Hirudinida > Piscicolidae > Piscicola > Piscicola geometra. Next base: position 10,591,457 of record OX030959.1, on the reverse strand, counting down.
GTATTCGATCAATGCCTTTCTCTTGGCGTCAATAAAAGGCTTGAGATCTGCCGTATTCGCTTCGAACCAATCGGTGTTCTTGTGTTCCTTTTTACCATACGTGAGTAAAGCAGTTCTGAAGATGGTATTCCGGAGCGAGTTCCATCTGACTTCCGCATTAGGCTCTTGGTTGCAGTGTTGCAGCTCTCTCAGCATATCTATGAATTCATGTTTCTTGGCCTGATGGGTGGTCTGATAGGTGTTGATAAGGGTTAGCAGCGGTTGGTAGTCAGAGTTCTCCTTCTCCTAGATGGGTTGCTTTCCCGAGCTGATAAGCCCCATCTGTTCGAAGCGACTGGTTTTAAGGCGCCAGTGACCCGCCTTCGCCTCTTCTCCTGTCAGTAGAAGCAGTTCCACCGTGAGCAGGCCAGGAGTTGGACTTAGTTGTCAAAAGACGCACGCTGTAAGGGAGCTTTCTACCACTGCCACCCCTTGGCTATGACAACCTTGGAACCAATTCCACCTTGCATTATTTATATTAAGTAAAGCTTTAAAGTTAATGAAAGGAACCGACCCATGTTTATCGAAATGCCATTCCCAATTAATAGACAAAACTCATATCGTGGAGCCATTTGATGCTTTAAAATTTTATTTTTACTTTAGTTTTTTAAATTATTTTTCAAGATTTGTCTAGTTTTCGCTAATTTCTTTTAGAAAGTCATAGGATAAGTTAGAAAGAGTTGTCTTCCCACCAAAAGTTTGGTCGATTGCCCTAGGACTAAATCTAATACGTGATGTTGACATCCTATGTACTGAGATCTAGGAATGCCTTTACCTTAGAATTTTCTCCGAATAACAACTTCATTTTTTTGCTCTAGTATTAATACTTGTAATATCACAATTTGAAACTTTGATACCACAAATGTTCTAACACTTCAGTTATTCAATTAAATATTGTTAAAGTTTTTAGTGCTGCAAAACGAACATCACGATGCTGATTTTCTAAAACAATTACTTGTATTTAGATGTAGACAAAGATAAGTTAACCAAATCAAAAACAATAGGATAGAATAAAAAGAAGAGTTCTTTAAAAAGGGTTGTAGGAGGAGAGTTTTAATGTAAAAGTTTAGCTAAAGAAGACTACCTATTTTTAGAATTGGAGGAAGAGAATTTCTTAAAAACGAAGTGTTTATTAAAAAAGAGAATGCGATAAAAAGAGAAATAATTTTGCTATTTATTCAAACAGGATATAGTGAGAGTAGATCGATAAGTTCGTTCATACTTGCGAACTAGTCGCTTAAAAGTCGTGCACTCACAATCATACCATGGAGATTTTTTAGAGGATAGACGATTTAAATGGAGCAAAACTATCTAAAAAGGAAGAAAGAGTAAGATTGAAATGGGTGGAACAGCCAAGTAGTTTATCTCATCAAAACGCAATCAATAGGGTTGCAAAGTGTTTGTTTTCAAAGTGCACCTAACCATAAGGTATTTTAGTGCATTGTGTTCGTCGTGTGGAGTGACGTCTCTAGCGCATAAGAACCATGGTTCTCAAAACCATTGTAGAACATGTAGAAAATAAACACATTGTAGAACTAGAAAATGGCCTGCGTCTGTCAGGCTGTGAATAATAAAGACCATAAAAAAATAATAACAAAATTTTACAAATGATGTTATAAGTTCGTTATTTAAAAGAGTTTTTATAAACAATTTCTGTATGTATGTTCTTAAATTCTTACATTTATTACATTCTTTACAATTCTTTGAGTCACAAGATTAAAAAAAACTAGTTTGTTATTTAAATTCATTAGGGCTGTTTTTCACATTAGTCAAGGTTGAATGTTACATATGCATTTTAAATGAAATAAAATAAACACATTTATTGTTTGAGAATTGTGAAATTCCTTTACCAAAGCCAGCTTATAAAAAAAATTAACGTTTGCCCGGTTGAAGCCTCATGAGTTTGTATTGAGAAGAAACTTTTCGTAGAAAAATGACTTGAACCTATCAGCGCTTGTGTTAAGAGCATTATTAGATCTTTCAAAAACCAGATTTCGTTTTCAGAGCATACTGATATGTATGTTTTTGACTTTTTAGGTGGGAGACAGTTTCGCTGCTCTAAGAACTAAATTTGCTATTTCCCGCTTCTGCTCAATAGTAAACACTTCTCAACGGCAAAGTAATTTCATTTGTTAAAATTTTCAAATAAAGCATAATAAATTTTGAGCCGTTTTAGGCAGAAAAACTTCAAATTGAACTTTGAGTTTCCTAGACATTCTCCACTGCATGATGTGAAACATCTGGTATCACGCGAATCCGATCTTTTTTTTCACATATAATTATTATATTACTTGAAAGTATAAACCATTTAACTGATTTAACCCTAACATGTGTTTTCGTGATAGGAAGTTGAGTAGCCGAAAACAGGCCGTTTTTACGAAATGCCTTGGTCGATGAACGGCATCCGCTGCTCTCTGTACTTTTCCTGAAGCTGACGCAAAGAGAAGATCATGTCGACAGTAGTTCTGAAGCTGCATTGCGATTCAGGATAAACATTGCTGATGTGATCATAGTTTCTAGCACCTGTTATGAGCCTAGCTGTGGTGTTGATTATAGAACGAATTTTCTGCAACTGTGTCATTGGCCACCTAGTAAGAATTATATTACCATAGTCGATTTGACTGAGAATTAAAGCAGACCTTAGAGTCCTTAGTCAATAACCATCTTATGGATCGAATTTGGCGTGAAGAAGCAAAGCAGGTTTGAGTCATCTTGTTGATGTGTTTCGTCATAAGATATTTTTTAAGATAAACTCCTAGGTTTCTGACACTTTCAAAAGGCTGACTAATGCGAAAAAGATTTTTGGGAGTCTGAACAGAGTTTCGACGGAATGAGAGCCAGATAACTTCAATTTTGCTTGTTAAGTACAAATTGTGGTAGCAACAGAGTTCGAGTAGTCTCTGGCTATTTTTGTTCATTTTTTAAATGCCATGGCGACCCAGCACATTTGGCCATATCTCGTGGTCAGTAAAGACGTTCAAAAGCAGTAACTGTGGCAACAACGCTGCTTAATTGGTCTTTATATTTGGCGCTGGCCGGCATGGTAAGCGCATAGATGCATATATGCTGTGAGAAAGCGCCGAGTGAGGATTCTCTGTGCCAAGGTTTCCCTGGTCTTCTCTTTTATTTTGCTAAAAGACTGTGCAGTGTTCCTTTTTCAAAGATCCAGACTCTGAAAAACGCGTTTCCTGTAGAACTGCAACGTCGACGTTGAGTCTGTGCAACTCACAAAGATCGTTAGTCATTCTGGTGCGCATTAGGCGCACATTCCATGCAATACGAGTTTTTATATCTTTTTATATATATTTGTTTGGTGTGTCTAGATAACGCTCTAAGCACCAAGCACCCACTGAAGCAGGCAAATCTAACATCCTATTTACCGCAAGCTGCCCGTTTTGGATGGGCGGTAGTTACCAGTGGGACTGTGAAGACAACCCGTGGCTCTACGCCAATTGAGTAGAAACTTATAACCCATAAACTGCTGTCTTTCTGTTTGTGCGGGACTAGAGTGACATCTCCAAGGCGCTAGTTTGGGCGAAGTATGTAGAAGCCTTGTTCTGCCCAGACTGGTTCAATGACCCGCCTTGGCCCCTTCTTCTGTCAGAAGGATTTGGACTTAGTTGTTAGTGGTACAGAGACGCAGGCCTTAAAGGAGCCTACTCCCCCATTCTGGCTATGACAACGATGGAACCAATACCATATGACTCATTTAATAATTAATAGTAAATAAACGCCGTTAATTAAAGCATGAAACATGTTTTAAACCTTTTTATGAAAAGTTGTTTTAAAGTAATTTGAAAAGAAAGTCAATCAAATACAAAGACTAATTTAGATATAACATGTTCAAGAACACGAATCCAGAAACTATTTTTTCATATCACACTCTTTTCCCCATAATTTTCAATTTTTTCTTATAAGAGTTGTAACATACAACTCCTGTAACATACAGCCTCGGTCTCCTCTTTTTCCTTCCATGTTCGATTTAAGATGAGACTAACTTCTCTTAATTAGAATCAACATTTAGTAGAATCTTATATTAATACAATTACTTTTTTTTACATAAATTAATTATTATAAATATTCTAACACATTTTTTTCATAATATTATAATGGATGCATTTGATTCGCCGACGGGTTCGGGTTAGGGGCTAGAAGTTAGGCTTAGAGTTTAAGGGTTTAAGAGTTAGAGTGAAGGGTTAGGATTGAGAATTGGAGTTGATTGGGGTTAGAGGTTAGGTTTAAAGTTATAGTTAAGGGTTTGAGTTGAGGTTTGGGGTTAAGAGAAGGAGAAGGATTAGAGTTATGGGTACAAGTTGAGACTTTGGTTGAAAATTGTGTTAAAAGTAATAAAAAGTTCGTGGGGTAAGTTTAGGAGTGAAGGTTAAGGTTGAGGCTTTGATTGAAATTCAAAATGTTTTAAATAAAATTATCAATTTTGATGATAAATTATCATGAATTCAACTGAAACATTTCGTCATGAATTTTTCACGTAAAATAATAAAAATTTGTAAAATGTACACAGAAAAAAAACACAATTTTTTTCATTATTTTTACATTTTCACAAATGATTGATGAGAAAAACTTATCAAATTTTTTCTGACGTTCAAATAATACATGTTAGGACTAGTAAGTTCAAGAACGGTGAACACGGCAGTGAGAATTAATAAAAAGAAAAAAAAATGTTCATTTGGGGAATGGGTCGGGAGCAAGTGAACAAATTTCAGAAACGGGTTGGAGCCAGGATTCAAGTTGCGGGAAAGGAGCGGGACAGGAATCATAGGGAACGGAACAAACCATGACATTTTGTTCGGCAAATAGGTCTCGTATCTTTTTGTTCGACAACGATTTTGATCAATAGATCTTTTATAGGTTTTTTTCTCACATTTTAAATAATAAAAGTTATTTTTTTACGTTTAGCGGTACATATCATTATATTAAAAATAAATTTAATGATGACCGGTTGAGAAAGTTAGTATTTTGATTCACAGATTGAGGTTAACATGGTTATCTTTTTGAAAAACTATGTCGTGTAAATATGATAATATTTTCACTAGGTCCATCTTCATGACTACAACGGAAAGCACGCACAGATAAAGATTCTCCCCAGGTACAAAGTCAAGACCGAAGGAGAATCAGTTTGTGAATTGTTTAACCTTCTTATTTTCTATTTGCAAGATTATTATCTATTAGGGTGTTGCAAAACAATATGTTTGAAAGTGTATTTGGCGTTTAACTTCGAGATTCAATATATACAAATCCGTTCATCTTTTTAGTAGAGCTGCTCCACGATAGAAAAGTTTCCAATGTTCAAATAGCTGTAGGGTAAAACAACGGTAAGGATATGTTAGAAACGGTACTCGTAAGCATGAACAGAGGAAAATAAAAAACACCTAATGACACTGTTTATTTATTTTTGATTCAGCTGATGTTTGGTTTTTAAGTTAAAATTTAACTAGAAAATATGGTCGCTTTTTGCTATTGTTAAAAATTTTAATAAAAAAGCGACCGTATTTTTTTTAGATTTCAACTATTCATATCTGACAAGTATAATTCAGTCAAGACTTGAGTATCAATATTCAAATAATCTACATCTATCAAACTTCCATAAAAATAGAATAATGTTGGTACATTTTTACAACATTAGGGAGTTAAAACCCACGCAGATCTTTTGAAATCAAGTGCTGGTGTATGGATTGATTGCCATAGATTCCAAAAGCATTCAAATTCTATATTAGAAAATGAATAGTCATCAATGCTTAGAGAAAATTCATCTACCATCATCATCATCATCTCAGTAATCTTTTTCATTAGCAGGTAAAGAAGCCTTATTTATTGTTTATTTTACGATGTACCTCGCCTCAGATTGTTTGCCGAAATATATATCTTCAAACAAATTATTTAAAAAAAGTGAAAGCTTTAGTAATTGTTCATTTTTACGATAAAATTTACGCTTCGGATAATTTACCAAAATCTGAAGAAAATATGACCAATATATGCTATTGTTAGATACCAAACATCAGCTGATTCAAAAAATAAATAAACATTGCAATCAGCTGTTTTTTATTTTATTCTGTCTGTGTTTAAGAGTACCGTTTTTTTGAACCAGTAACTCAAGAAAACAAGTCTTTCAGCTAAAGAGGCTCTTTTTTTGCTAACTGACAAACGGAATAGATGTTCACATGGAACTGTACTTGCAGAAGATGACAAGTATTTTCTTGCCAGTTTTACATGAACCAGATATGTTCTTTCCTATTGTTGCCACCAAACAAGAGAACAGCTCTCAAAGCCTACTTTAGATTCTGTTTTATAACGTTGAATTATTGAGGTTTTTTTTATGGTCTGTATTATTCACAGCCTAACAGACGCAGGCCATGTTACAATGTATCTGAGAACCATGGTTCAAATGCGCTAGAGACGCCCTCCACACGACGTAAACATCTCTCAATGCATACGTCGCAAACACCGCATCATATACACCAGGTATATGATAGTTCACGTTGCTTTACAGGGATTCGAATTGGCGACCTTTAAGTCCGACGTCTACCATCTAAGCCATCCCCGCTCCCAAGTATCTTCATCTTCATAATCTGAAGCTACACATGTTCGTAGTCGCTTGTTCAGTGAAGACTGTATAGTTTTGGAAGTTTTCTAATCTTCTACTAGTTTTTCCAACTTTCCACGTTACTTTTCTTCCGATTGACATAAGGATCATCTGGTGAAATGCATTTTTTTTTAAAGTAACAAGTTGTCTGTAACACTATACGGAATGTCACGTAATTTCCATGGCCAATGAGTTCTGTGGCAAATCTACAATAATGTAAATGCACTTTTCTCATTCTTTTTTTGACAGTTAATTATAAGAAAGTTTGTGTTAACTTGCTGACAATGTAGCCAATACAGTAAAAAAAAATATTTTTATAAATTTTAATCCATTAAAATGTTTATATGCAATAATTTTGTGATAATTCGTTAATTTTTTTCAATTCGTTAACGTTTTAATGGCGTTTTGATTAACGTGTTAATCGAAAGTTAACATAGATTAAACCACAGCTCTACTAACAACTAAACTATTAATAGCAGCAGCACCATTACTCATATCAAAAATAACAACAAAACAGGTTCAAATATTAGACCAGGTAATATTCGAGAGCGTCAAGTCTCCAGGCCAGTTCTTTCATGCAAGTGCCTTCTGGAAGATTGATAATTTCTCCGTTGGGTGCGTGCTTGATTTAAAAAGATAGTTAATACTGATATTTTTAATTGACTCATTTCCATCTCTTTTTGTTTGATACTCAACGATGTGCTTTGATGCTGCAAATTGGCGGAGTTTAGGTTTTAAAGCTACTTAAACCATTATAAATTTTCGCTGCAGCCTCTTGTCTACTATTTCTGTGTCTGTATGATAAGCTCTGTAGTTGCTACTTAGTCCAACCCACAGAACGCTTTTATTGTCATATCTCATAGAAAAATGCTTTCAAGTTAATGTCAGAAGGTTATACCTCGTTATTGCTGAATCCGTGAAGTTGAAAGATAGCCTATTTATTGTTTAAGTCTTTTCAAAAACATTTGAAATGCTTTTGGGAGCTAAGTTTTTCCAATTTGACTTGCTTTACTATTTGAGAATACGCTGAATAACGAATGGATTGATGTGAAAGCTGCCTTCCAATTAGTCCAAGTTTGCTTTCCAAACGTCAGACCTTTCTGAAATGCGTACATGATCCAGGATTCGTTGAAAAGAGCTTAACCTGGTACAAAAGCTGATTTGTAATTTCTAGTTAGCATGATGCTGTTCTATTCTCTTTTCAATAGTCTGGCCTGAGTCATACTTATGCTTTTTGAATCAATCAATCTCAAATTTTTCGTACTTTTCGAAGCTAACAAAAGCTTTTTTTGAGCCACTGCTGAGTGAATAAGAGAGTTTTTTTATGAAAAAAATATTTTTGCTAAATTTTTCTGCTGAGTAATAGGAGAATTTCTTTTAAATGCGCAAGTATTGTGTTTTCAACTGAAACATCTGGTTTAGTGTGTCTAGCATTACAAAAATCAAGAATTAAAAACAAATTTTAAATATAGAATAAGTTAGTAATAAGAATAATAATTTTCGTTTTTTTATAGCGCCCGGGCACGCACCTGAAGCATTATCACAACGTCGTAATGCAATAAAGAAATCAAATAAAAAAGGAACCAAAGAGTAGCATAGAATAATTATTATGAGTGATAGCGGTTTTGGTTAGCTCAAATAAATTTGTAGAATAAACGGTTTTGGGTATAATATATTAAAATTTTAGAATCTTAAGTCTAACTAAAAATTAAATTTAATTAATTAGAATGTTTTTAGTGCGAATGTTGGTTGTTTAGAATCTGTCAAGCAGCAGACCAAGATGGCCGCAGGGAATCAAGTGAGCTGCGACATAAAGGAGAAATCCTGCCATAGCAGCAGCAGTACCAGCGTTGGCAAGGACTTCTCCTTCACCCTCTTTTGCAGCCTCGGCACCAGTGGCAAGACAGAAAATTGAGAAGAATGATGATTGTGTTTTTTTTGTTTTGAGGATGATTGTACTGTGGTTTGAGAGTTGGTACTGTGGTTAATAATTGAGTTTTTTTATTGGTTGTGATAGTGATTTTTTAGCGGTGATTTTCATGGTGGTGTGGGTGAGGTTGAGTTATTGAGGTTGATTGTTTTTTTTTAAATTTTTAATATATATTTAAATTGATATATATACATATATTGGTAGTGGTCTAAAAACCGTTTTATTTAACAAATTTATTTGAAGAGCGCTTTTGTTCACTTAGTAAAGGGCGCTATACAAATCATTAGTGATTGATTGATTGATTGATTGATTGATTGATTGATAAGCCAAATAGAGTTTTCAGTTTGGCTTTGGAAGTCGAAAATTTGTTGATATTGCGAAGTGCCGGTGGAAGGGCATTACAAGTTGTTGGAGTTGCGTGACGGATTTTGAGATTTTGTTTGTAGCTGATTCTTGGTGAGAAGAATATGAACGCAGTTGGAGAGCGGGGATGTTTAGATGGTAGACGTCGGAGTTGCGACACAAAGGTTGTCTGTTCGAATCTTTGATGAACTATCATATACCTAGTGTATATGATGCGGTGTTAGCGACGTATGCATTGAAAAAAGTGTACGTCGTGTGGAGTGACGTCTCTGGCGTATAAGAACAAGGGTTCCTAGAACCATTGTAACATGGCCTGTGTCGGTCAGGCTATGACCATTAGAAAAAATATATAAATTGTTTGTTTGATTGATGTGTTTGTTAGTTATGAGATTTTTGAGATGTTAAGGTATAGAAGGTAGTAGAATTTTGAATGCAGTGATAGCTTTTTTAAAGGATATTCGGAAATTTATAGGAAGCCAGTGAAGATTATCATTTGATGACTGGAAAAGGTGATGGCCTGGGTAATCACAATTGAGTGTGATTGTAGCAGCCTTGTTTAAAACTGACTGTAGGCGATTTCTTTCTTGATTGATGATATTAAATAATAGCGAGTTACAGTAGTCAAATCTGCTTAATAATTAAAATATTCGCGAAAAAGAGACGGGGAGGTAATATATGGGCGCATGTGTTTGATTGCTTTGAGATGATTGGATGATATATGAAATGTGGTTTTTGAAAGTGAGTTGGCTTTCGAGGGTGACCAAGTATTAGAGTGATATTAATGATGATTTTATATGAGTTTTTATATGATTTTATATGAGTTGATGTCGACAGATGATATGGTATTTAAACTATTTATTTGGAAAAGTTTCATTATTTCGGATGTTAAACTGGAGGTAGTTATTGAAGAACCAAGTTTCCATTGTTTGTATTCAAGAGGGTTGGCTTAGATGGTAAAGTCATTGGACCTGAAACTTGAAGGTCGCCTGAGGCCAACCGTAAGCCATCATATACCTAGTGTATATGATGCGATGTTTCACGACTTATGTCATGTGAGTGTTGCCTTAGTTGCGTGCCTTGGCGCATTATAAATACGCATGTTTATGTCAGGTTATTAATAGCTTGGTTGAATGAAGAGTAATGATTTGAAGAAGTTGTATATTATCAGCATTTTTATTTATTGAATTGATTGAAGATATTTGAAACTGGTGAGATGTATGTGGTGATAAAAAGCGGTCGAAGAACAGAGCCTTGAGGAACCCCGTGTTGTATATTGGTTGGTGATGAAATATGTGTGCCTAGTCTAACTTAAAAATGACTATTCTATAAATACGATGACAGCCTGATTAAAGCTTCAACTCAAAACTCTTTATGTAGTCTGTTGATGAAGATGGAAAAACTGATACATTCTCTTACTCTCTAGAACTTTTTCAGGATTTCTTTTGCCACTTTCAAAGACACTACTCTCATGGTCAAATCAAGGTTTGAACAGCATATTATGTATTTTGGTTAAAGCTGTATTTTAATCTAGTTTATCGCGTTAACATGGTTTAGAGACTACTTAAGTGACAGATGTTTTGACATCCGCCTTAGTGGGACAAAATCGACCATGTCGGTTACCGCTGTCTGAGTCCCCCAAGGTTCAGTCCTTGGTCCTTTACTGTTCTTTTTGTACACTTGAGGTTGGAAAGAATAGCAGCTAGACATGAGTTTTTAATGCTGAAGACACCTAGATTTATGGTCATTAGGCTGACCTGCAAGAAAAGGTGTCGTCATGCATTGATGAAATTGCTGCTTGGATGGGTGCCAATCAACTGAAACTTAGCTCCAGCAAAACTGAAGTTATCTGGCTCTCATCCCGTCGAAACTCTGTTCACACTCCCAAAGATCCATTTCGCATTGGTCAGAATGAGATAATTCGTTTTGAAAGCGTCAAAAACCTAGGAGTTTCATTCGACAAAGACCTCACCATGACGACACACATCAACAAGATGACTCAAACCTGCTTTGTTTCTTCACGCCAAATACGATCCATTAGATGGTTATTGACCGAGGACTAACTGAGAACATTGGCTTCTGTTTTGGTTCTCAGTCGAATTAACTATGGCAATATCATTCTTACTGGGTTGTCAATGACACAACTTCAGTCCATAATCAGCACCACAGCTAGGCTCAAAACAGGTGCTCACATCAGCTTTGTTTTCGAGGAGCTCCACTGGCTTCATGTTGAAAACAGAATTGAGTACAAAAACATCTTGTTAATGCACAAGTTTCTGTGTAATGAGTGTAATTTGTCGAGTTGTATTGTCATGAGAGCAAGTCTTCCTCAGAGGGAAAGACTCAGGTCTTCCAGGTTAAAAGATGTAGTTCCACAGAGCTACAAACTTAAGTATGCAGGTGCAAGAAGCTTTTTTGTTGCAGTGCCGACTTTTTTGGAATAGTCTTCCCAATAGACTCAAAGCCCCGAGCTTGACCGCGACATTCAGCCGTTCCCTGAAAACGTACTTGTTCGACCGATCACAATAACTTACAAATTTACTGCTCATTTTCCATTAATCATTTTTTTGCTTCCCAATTTTATCTTTTTTTCATATTTTTACTAATGGTCAATTATAATTGTAAAATAAATAATACTAATATTATATATAGTTTGAGCTTTTTAGAATTATAACGCTGTTAATTTTATCGGAATTAAACTTTAAAAAAAGTATTCCATTGTTTTGCGGTACAGAAAATAGTTAAATACACTTCGTTGAGAAATATCCTTCGTTTTTAAAGAAAAATTTTGTTGAAAAATTTCTCATTGCAACGGAACTTCAAGGCGGTAAAAATATGTAACATGTTCAATATTGTTACCTGCAATTTTATCATCTCACACAAAAATTATGAGCATTAAAAGATAATCTAGTTCATGCAATCCCGTTTACACACAAATCCTAATCTCAAACTGGAGCAGAAAAAAGTAATTAGAATATCCCATCATCAATTTGAAATTTTCAAATGTCGCCAAAAAAGTGAAAGAGAATTAACACGAATGAGTTGAAAAAACAAATTGATAAAAAAATTCCAAAACTATACAACCTTCCCCAAACAACCGACTGCAAACATTTGTTTTCTTGTTTAAGGGCAAAAACATAGAGCAGCAAATCTGATTCTTGCGAAACTGGCAAGAAAGTACTTGTCATCTCTTGCAAACACAGTTCCATGTGAAAGTTTATTCAGCTTTTCTGGGCGCATAGCTTGTTTGTTTAAGTAACTGGATTGAATTAGATGTGTGAAATTTATATTTGTGATCATTTTGTATTTTTTAATGTGGATTACTTATATAAATGAATTATGATAAAACATCAATAGTTTCTATTACTTTTATGACTAAAAAAAACTCTTTTATACTATCTAATTTCAAATTAGCTGATAAAAAATTGCTTTAAAACAAGATTAACTTCAAATTTAAAAAAATTTTGTTTGAATTATTAAGAATAAAATCTTCAATCAAAGAACAGCGCTAATTGGTTTAAAAATCAACTTGTAATAATTTTTTTCCGAGAAAAGCTTAGATAAGCAGCGAGTTAAGACTAGTTTGGTTCGAAGTAAAGAAAAAGTAATTCAAAGTTGAATGATATACTGCATTGATAGTATTTTGTTCCACAAAGATCCGAATTGAACCTTGGAGTGCAGCCAGCCGGCTTCACAGTCGTCAAGTGCTACAGGCCTTCAGAAGAGCTCAAGACCTATATGAAAGTAGTTTTGTTTTTTTTGTTTTTTTTCGGTTTTTCAAAAAGTGTTATAGTTTATAAATAAAAACTCTCTGTTTGATGAAATATTATACTTTCTTTTTAAAATTTTGACTTTGAATTATTGACTTTTTATTACAACTGATTTGAAAAGAATTATTCTAACAACACCAGCTACAAAACTACAGGGAGGTAGTGTCATTCGCATGTTCCACAAAGAGCTAGAAGCATTTTTGGTGGCTGAAGGCTTGTTTGATGACGAAGTGACAGAAGATGGTGAGAATTCACTATTTGATACTTTCACAAGAATTAGTTCTATTGATTTTTTGAATTAACTTTATTTTGAGTTCTTTCAAACAATTTAAAGCTTATTTCGGCTATTCACCAAACACACTAAAACTAAACTAAAACACATAACACAACATACCATCATCATTCGCCAACACATCATAAGGAATAAGACCATTACTCGATCAATATAATTACACCAAAAACTATCTTTACTATCTTCACTCTAAATACATATGCTACACCACGCTCAGGGGTGGATCCAGAGTAGAGGTCGGACATGGACGCTTTTTCATTCCCGGTCCCGTCCCGTTCCCGAAATTTGTTTTCCCATCCCGTCCCGTTCCCGATGGGACATCAGAATTTTGATTCCCGTCCCGTCCCGTTCCCGCAACTCGATTCCCGGTCCCGACCCGTTCCCGAAACTTTTTGTTTTTTTATTCATTTTCGCTGCCGTTTTCACTGGTCAAAAACTTTCTAGTTCGAACATTTCTTCAAATCAATTATTTGAAAGTCAGAGAATATTTCTTAAAATCAAATAAAAAAAACACTATTTAAATTTCAAATATTTATCGAAAAGAAAGTTAGTCATTGATTTTGAGTATTTCATTCAAGTCTTTATTGCTTTTCACACGGGTTAAACCGTTAAGAGTTTCAGCTTTCAAATGAGATGATTTTGGGTATGAAGTTAAACGACCACATATTGAAAAATTCCGTTCACAGGGAATATAACTTGCAGATATACTAAACAAAATTTTGGCTACTTCTTGTAGTATTTGAAAATTGCTCATTTTACTCAAATAAACTAAAACATCTTTATAATCTTCAACTTTCTTCGTTCATTATTATTAATTCTTCAATAATGTTTGAAATATGTTTTTTGATATCATTCTTATTCTCCACAACTGCAAATATAAAATCATTCGTATAATTTGATAGTATAATAAGTTTATTATAATTTTTACATTATAAAAACAATCATAATAGGTCTAAATAACCATCATTTGTTTTTTTTTCTCAACGGCACTGCAGCTTGGTCTGGCTGTACAAAATATAATTAAATTTTCTCTAATGAAAGTCTTGGTATTTATTTCTTTTCTATCTCAAACTTTTTTCCTATTATTCTTTCATCCTGGGGATGCAACAGACATGTTGTCATATGAATAAGATCAATGGCATCTTTTCTTTTGTCGAAATGATCAACTGAGCAATCATTTGGAAATTAATCATTCAAATTCAAATTATCAATTTATAAAATGAAAATAATATAACTGACCATTTTGATTTCATCTGAAAAGTTTTCATCATCACCCATTTGTTCTAATCTCCCCAATCTTTGGACTCATCATAACAACTTCAAATGTAGTGTTGGAGATTTTGACATTGGCAATGGTGGCTTCGTTATACATTATTATTGCATTTAATACTTATTTTAAGCAAAGAGTATTGATGAGATGAAGTATTCCATACTTAGAAGTTTACTGAAAATTTTTGAAGAATTCAATCTCAATAACTGTTATTCCCGTTTTTCCCGTTCCCGATCTAAAAGTTGATTCCCGTTCCCGATTTTTCCCGTTCCCGATTTGAATATTGATTCCCGTTCCCGTCCCGAAAACCTATTCCCGGTTCCCGACTTTTCCCGTCCCGAAATTAATTTTCATTCCCGTTCCCGCGGGTATCCGGTCCAGAGGGAACACATTTTTTTAGTAATAGTATGAAGCGGCAAAATATTAGTGCGATTTTGTTTTCACTATATAATTATGATAAAATCTATAATAAACTGATTTTTTTAACTCTCCATTTTAAACAGTTTAACAATGTTTATTTGCACTTTCCTAAGACACAAACTAGTTTTCCCTTATAGTTGCAAACTTGTTTTTACATTACCTTAATATAAATGCTTTTTTCTTACACTTTGTGAGCTAAACTTTTCTACAGCTTCATTTACTTATTTCAGAATGTTTTCTTAAGTTTAACTGCCGTATTTATGATCCTATTTCTAATCGTCTTCGACCTATAATAGTCTGTAGGTAGGAGGAAAAAGCATATTAATTGATTTAAAATCCAAAACATTCACATGATAAACCCTAACATAACAAAAGTTAGACACAAAAAGTATTTTTTTATAGTAAAAATACCCCCTCCCCACCTACGATTGAAAACAAAACCACAAAATGCCTTCTATTTCCTAGGAAAACACATTTTGTAAAACTTTTCTACAGTTTTTTGAATTTTTTATATTTCAATATTTTTTGGTTGATACTTTCATTAATACTTTGTAAGTGTTAAAGTGAAAAAATCATCTTTTGATTTCAACAAGCACAAAAATTCATGTCTCATTTCAATAAATCAGTTTTTTTTAAATTTTGGCTTTTAAAAAAACTAAGCTTTTTTTCTTTTATACTAATTATTTTAACTTTTTTTTGCCTGACCGGTTGCTTTGAAGCTCTTGAAATACGGGATCTGTCTATCTCTAGGCAGCTTTTATAGCAGGGTTTCCCAACCGGTGGGGCCGGCCTCCCTTAGGGAGGCCAAATGATCTTTTAGGGGAGGCCAACTAAGGTGTTCTATTTACATGTATTTTATAAATTTATATAATTTTATAAAGTTTTGTTAAATCACAAAATTTTAATCATGCTAAAAACGATTTTTTGAATACTATATGAAAATTGTTTTTGCGTAACGGCTTTCCATATTGTATTTATTTGAATAATGATTTGCACATTTCTGTTTTCATAAATCCCTCATTTTCTTTTTGTCGCGTTTTTTGAGATACCCTGCATGAGTTTCTTTTTCAATAAAATAAATAAAATAAGACAATTAATTGAATAATTTAACTAAAAAATTTGGTCTGCTGTTACTGGTAATTTATATTTGTGATTTTTTAATTGTTTCAGTTCTTTTTAAAATATGTGTTTTTTTTCATTTTCAGTTTTCAATAATGTCGAAAAAACGTTGCTATGACGAAACCTACGTTGCGTTTGGATTCACGACTATTACTGAAAAAGATGGCACTGAAAAGCCATAATGTTTCTTATGCGGAGCAGTATATTGTAATGATAGAATGAGACCAGCAAAGTTAAGCCACCACTTAGAAACCAAACATCTTGGAAATGTCAACGACAACCTGGATACCTTCAAACTGAAGCGAGCTAGATTTCAAGCCACTGGAACATTAAAAAATGTTGGATTTGCTCAACCAAAGAAACCACTTCCTGAGGCTTCTTACAAAGTTGCCTATTTGATTGCTAAAAAAAGAAAACCACATACAATTGGAGAAACCTTAACAAAACCCTGTGCGCTTGAAATGGTGGAGTTAATTCTTGGAAAAAAATAAAGAAAACAGGTTGAAGAAATTCCACTTTCTAATAATGTTATTTGTTCCAAAATAGCAGATCTTTCAAATTATATCTTGGACCAAGTTATGTCAGAACTGAAAAGTAGTCCTTTTAATTTTTTTATGCAACTTGATGAAACCACAGATGTATCAATGTGTTGCCAGCTTTTAGTGTATGTTCGTTATGTATGTAAATTTGAAATTAAAAAAGAATTTTTATTTTGCCAACCACTTCAGACAACTAGTAAAGCTGCAGATGTTTTTCAAATTATTGCAATTTTCTTTGAAAGAAATGAATTTAGTTGGTTGACAAAATTACATTCAGTCTGTACTGATGGAGCACCAAGTATGTTGGGTAACAAATCTGGATTGGCTGCCTTAATCAAAGTTAATTCTCCACAGACACTTGTAACTCATTGCATGCTCCATCGCCATGCTCTAGCTGTGAAGACATTACCAGCAAAGCTTCAGTCTGTCATGTTTACAGCGATCAAAATAGTCAATTTTATACGATCAAGAGCAGTAAACCATCGTTTATTCTAAGTTTTATGCCAAGAACTTGGTTCTGAATACGATGTCTTGCTATATTACACAGAAGTCAGGTGGTTAAGCAAAGGAAAGGTATTTTCAAGACTAATGGACCTGAAAGATGAGGTGTCTTCATTTTTGCAAGAAAAAGAAAAAACGCTAGCAGGTGACTTTGAGAAGCCTGATTTCATAGTTAATATGGCATATTTAGCTGATCTGTTCACACTCTTAAATGAATTTAATCTTTGTTTGCAAGGACCAGAAATGACAATAATTGACGCCAATGAAAAATTAGTAGGATTTTTAAATAAGCTTTCATTGTACAAAAGAAGAGTAGAAGCTGAAAACCTTGCAAATTTTCCATACCTAGCTGATGTTATAAGTAGCAGTGGAAACAAATCAATGCCTGTTGAAATAAAAAAAGAAATTATACAACATATCACAACTCTCCAACTATCATTTGAGCGTTATTTTGATACTAAAAATTTGGAAAATAGTCTTTGGATACGAAATCCGTTCATTATTGGCTTAGATAGTGTTGCTGATGAAGAAGAAATAAAGGAAGATTTAATTGATCTTCGATCAAAAGAGTTGGTAAAAGCTGAATTCAATTCCAAAGGATTGGCAGAGTTTTGGTGCAGTCTGAAAGAAATATACCAAAATTTTTTTTTTAAATCCATGGCAGCTCTGATTCCATTTTCGACCACCTACTTATGTGAAAAAGGGTTTTCTACATTAATATCTATCAAGACTAAAGATAGAAATAGATTGGATGCCTCGAATGATATGAGGGTATCTCTTTCTAATACAGAACCTCGATTTCATCTTCTCTGTGATGGAAAACAGCAACAATCATCTCATTAAGCTTCAATAACACTCAATTGTGATTACCCAGGCCATCACCTTGTTCAGTCATCAAATGATAATCTTATAAAACTTCACTGGCTTCCTATAGATTTTCGAATATCCTTTAAAATAGCCATCACTACATTCAAAATTCTTCAAACTTCAATACCGTCATATCTCAGCAAACTCATAACTAACAAAACATCAAACAAACAACTGCGTTCATCTTCATCTCTTCTCCTCAACCAAGAATCCACTACAAAAAATATCTCAAAAAGAGCATTCCGTCACGCAGCTCCAACAACTCGGAATATTCTTCCACCTGCACTTCGCAACATCAATCAATTTTCGACTTTCAAAGCCAAACTGAAAACTCATTATTTTAACTTAGCTTATCACTCATAATAATTACTCCATGCTACTCTTTGCTTTCCTTTTAATAACATTACTATAAGAATTATTTTTATTTCTTTATTGCATACAAAAACGACAATTATTATTATTAATAACATTTTATAAATTAACAAACCTTACATAAACCTTATTATTATGAACAATGCTAATTTTAATTAAATCTTTCTGAATAAAAATTGTTATAACAAATTGATTTTTTTCTCAATTATTGACGACGGGATTTGGGGAGGCCAAGTTACCATTAGGACTTTTTTAGGGAGGCCAACACTGAAAAAGGTTGGGAAACACTGTTTTATAGGATGATAGATCCACTGACTGCATTCGATTTACTAGTTTTTTCAGCCTATGTCTTTCCATTATAAAGTTGTGAACAAAAGTTTCAGAAGCCTGCTCACTGATTGGGTACTCCATAGCTGAGGCTTCTTCCAAGTCTCTTTTTTGCCTATCTAAAACCGTCTTGAGATAGGGCTACATTATAAAAATTAACTTACTCCAAGAGCTCAACTGCTGTTTCTGACACCAAGTGATCATCCAAGCAAGCAAACACAACCAGAACAACTTTAAATAGGGAGGTTTCATAACTTCTCAGACTAGGCGATAGTTCATCATTGGGTTCTAGCTTGAATATTGAAGTGGTGAATAAAAATCTTTGTCAGAAAGAAACTCGAACTTGTTGTTTTTGTGAAAAAAACAGCTCACTAAATACCATTCTTTGATCAAGGTAGAGCTTGGGAGGAACCATCGGAAGACACATGTCAAGTGCATGTTTAACTACACTAGAATTTTCATAAACGTCTATTCCACCATAAAACCTTTTAAAACCTGATATATCTTTTATCCGTATGAACCAAACGCAGAACTTTATTTATGCCACTACTGAAACCCTGTGTTGTGTGGCGAAACAAATACTTTGTTATAATATTTATAAAACAAAAGTACTAACTTTCAATATTAAATTTTCATGAAATAACATATTCCAAGTGAACGTAACAAGTTTTCAATTTTTCGATTTTTTACCTATTTATGATCCACCCTACTATAGCCATTTCTAGGAGCAATTTTAAAGTGCTTTTTTGAAATACTATGATGCTTTCGATTCAAAACAAGAAAAGTGCTGAACAGTTTCCCATTTTTCTTTTTTGAGTTTACTTCTGGAATTTGACACAAACTTTGCGGTAATAATTGTTGTGGGTATTGACCAAGCTTTAGTTGAAAGTTCTTACCTTTGATGGTCGGAAGTTTGCAAGCTTATTTATATTTTTTATAACTACAAGCTTCAACCTCATTTAAGTTGGTGTTGATTATTACAGTTTTTTCCTTATAAGTTTTGATTTTTTTGAAATGAGCGTTTGAAAGTTTGAAATCTAGGTTGAGTTTTAGATTTTTTCATGTTCAGTAAAAAAAAAAGTTTAATACCGTAAAAAACAATGTTCAAATTTTTTAAAAACCAAATAAAACCAAAATTTTAAAATAACAAGTTAGCTATAGAATTTCCATCTTTTTACTCTTGAAAAATCCCTGAAATTGCGTCATTAAAAAGACGTCGATAGTAAAAATAGGAGACAAAAAAGTGCACCTTATACATTGTGTTTTACCCTAAATTCAAACTCAACCTTTGGCTCAACAGGTTATGCTCAGAATTTAAATCTGTATTATTTTGCTTTTAAAATGATCCCAAAAGAAGTTTTTGAATGTCTTTTTATTTCAAACAGAGATTTTGGATAGACTTTTTCTCAATTTTGGAAAAATATTTTTTATTATTTGTCAAGATTTTTTTACTTGGAGTACTGAACCAACAGCTACGTTCATCAGATTACAACTGCACTGGTTGGACAACAAGAACCTTTATTAGCAACTGTCAAACGTTGTAAGTTGAATTAGTTTAGCCACATCGTCAGGCACAATTTACTCTCCAAGAATGATGCTACAGGGCACGCTACAAGAAAGTCGTCATCGAGGCCGTCATAAAAAGTGCTGGATAGACAATGTGAAAGTGTGAACGTCTTCTTCCCTTGAGCAGTCTTCTCAACGCTGCTAACAAAACAGATTATTCCTTATTCTCCCCCTAACGACTAGGTCATGGGCATGATGATTATGATGAATAATTTGAATGCATAAATTTATGGTAAAATCTTCATATCATTGAATTAATTTATTATTAAAGGTTTTTCAAACTATTTTTACCCGAAAAGTATAGGCATGCAATAAAAAAAACAAGCAAAAACAAAATTAAATCAGTTTAGTTAAAAATGTGTCTCTGGTTTCCTTAATAGGTACCTTTTGTCTGATTTCTGATTTCTTCTGTAACGGAAAACTAAAACTTTTTAGTGAACATCTTTTTCATTTTATAAATAGATTTTGAAAATAGAACGAGATATCAATGTTTAATCTAGCTAGAGTCTATTAAATATCTTAACATCTATTCCAAATCACCTTCTGTTTGTATAACCTAGAAAATTAAAACTTTTTCATCGAAGGTTTTTTTTCTTGAAGACTTTATTTTCGTTTACCTTCAAAAATATCGTTAAATTTTTTTTATAGCTGCTAGGGGGGAGTATTTCCTCTGTTAAGAATGACTAATTTATAACATTGTTTTACTTACGTTTCAAAAAAATTAGTTTTGGAGGGGGGGCACGTGTTCCTGATGCCCCCTACCTTGACCCACCCTTGACGCAAAAATCACATCAGCAGAAAATATAAACAAATATAAACACACCTAACAAAAAATTCAATTTTATCACACTTTAGTTTTAACAAAAATCAAGAGCACGCACTTAAAAAAAAACAAAAATCAAAAACACCACACCATCTTAAACAGTTCTAAACGAAACCACACCACGACAGTGCACTTACGAATTCGGGAAGTGGATCAATTAGTGCCTAAGTCACTCTACCCCACCTCCTCTGGAAATACTTTCTGGCAAATTGAAACTGAGAGTGGACTTTTGAATGGTGCGTGGGTCTTAAGTGTAAAACATTAAATATTGGATGTGAATGACGAGTGTGTAATGGTTAAGACGCGTGAGTTCGATTCCTACCGTCGCCTAGTGGCTATAGAGCAGAATAAACCAGAAACCACATGTCTGCTGATTTAAAACCCTTCTTAGACATGTTCTGAGAGTTGCGGGTAAAATACTCGATTTTATATAATATTGTATAATAGATTTATTAAAATTTACTGCAAATCTTATTAAATGTTTTTTAAGTTTTCAAATAAAACAATTAGGAGAGAAGTTAGTAGAAGTTCACTTAGTTTATTATTATTTATTTAGAATAAAAATATAGAATAACTTGAAAATTATTAATTTTTATGATTCCAAAGACCAAATAACTGAGATTTCGATTTTAAACTGCATAAATGTATTTCAGTTTTTAAAAATAGAGGTTTCAATAAATGATGTTAAAATATCATATTAATGCCAACACCATTTTTTCAACCTCAATGTCTTTCACTAACTTTCCCACTGCCCACTTTCACCTAGGCGACATTATACGTTGGGAACAACAGATCCGCTTTCGACATTTGGCCACGCGCCAATACCTCTGCATCACTACCGATCGAAAAGTGACACTTACCTCAGACTCCAAAGACCCACGGACCGTCTTTAGACTGCACTCTGTCATCAAGGTTACTTTTTTGGGCCTTCAAACTTCAAACTTTTTTCAAACCACTTTTAAATACCATGTATAATTCTTATTTACAAGTTCAATAAAAAGTAAATTCAAGTTTTACATTGCCAAAAGTATCTTTTGAATTGTTTTTTATTATCTAGCCCAAATAATCAACGCGTTAACATCTGGAAATAATAAAACGGAACCAAATCTCTTTTTTTTAAATAATAGTTTCATGCAAAGCGTAGTTATTTACTTGATTTTATCATTGTATTTAGAATCTGTTTGTTCAGATTTTATAGTTTTCGTTATTGA
This sequence comes from Piscicola geometra, assembly GCA_943735955.1. NCBI lineage: Eukaryota > Metazoa > Annelida > Clitellata > Hirudinida > Piscicolidae > Piscicola > Piscicola geometra. The sequence continues at coordinate 10,569,450 of OX030959.1, read as the reverse complement.
ATTTTATGGTTTGGATTTTCAACCAGGTGTGTTAAATTTTGCATTTAACCCATAAAGCCTAATGATCCGATTTTTGACATGAAAATTAAAATACTATAATCATATAATTAGGTAATCATAAATAATCGTTTTTTAATGTATTTTAGAATATGTCTAAAAATGTTTAAAAGTCATAACTATAATGCTCCAAATTATCTTTTAAATCTAATTAAACAACCTCCTAAATCTGGTCCAAGATGATCTACCTTTAATCGGTCTTTTCGTATTCCAGTTTAATAATAATAATAATAATGACGAGCATTATTATAGGGGCGTATAACCCGAACATGCTTCCAGGCCACTTAGGCTGCATATTTTCATTTGCGCCTTTGGGTTACTTGGGCATTGGTTGCACTTGAACCTATGACCTTTCATTATTGGTCAAGCCGAGAGTCGTTGAGTTCACATAAGTTCACAAGGTATCAAGATAATTGCTGGATAAATTTAAATTAAATTTATTTCTTATGCAAATGAGCTATGAGGCTACCTCTAAAAATTTTCCCGACTTGTGCAACCTCCCCCTATATCAACACAGAAATTCGGGCATAAAGATTTCACTAAAATAACACTAACAGTCACAAATTCTGGGAAAAAATCTCTACGCTTTTCATATGTGGGTTACCAGAATCGATTACAGACTTACGATTTGCAGTGTCTTGTTTTTAAAAAGAATGGGAAATGGTATCCAAGACTGGATGCATTTTTTTAAAGAAAAGGAATATAAAAATATCATCCATGTAAAATATTCATAATAAATACTTCGATATTATACTTTTAGCTATTTAAAAGTTGAAAATAGGCTAAAAACGTGTGTCTAACTTTCTTTTACAAATGTCGAATATTAAATGTTTAGGTTAAAGTTTTAGTTAGTTCTATCCGGTTCAATTTATTCAGTCGTAGACATATTTAAAAACGTGGTTTACTTTATTTGATTTTAAATACTCAATTTATATGAGTTTTTAGCTATTTTATTCATTCTCACAATTTCTGTTCTGATTCTAGCGTTTCGTTGATCATCGCTATTTATTAAGCAACAAGTGAGTAAAATACTTTTATTTGTTTTCTGAATACAGCTCTTGTGTAGAAAAAGACAAACGTGAAATTTTGGGCTCTTATGTTTTATTTTCGTATAATTATACTATTATTTAATATCTTGCACACCATGACGTTTACAAAAAATGTCCCGATTCTCACAATACTAGTATTAGGTGTCACGAATTTACGGTAGTTGTTTAGTCTTTTTATAATACTAATTAAAGGATGCATTGCATGAAGAGTATTTTGACATGAGCAATCTATAATAGTATTTTTATGAAGCTTCTAAATTAGTAAAAAAGCACTATTTGTCCCGATTCTCAAAATGGGAACCGGGACATTAATGCACTTTCGTGATCTGCTTGTTAATATAGATTTTTTTAACATACTAGGTTTTTTTTAATAATTGAAGTTTTAACGTTAGAAAATAATTTAATTATTTTCAAAAACCATTTCATGAAGTAATTATAGCTTTTTTAGTGAAAAATTTTAAGTTACGGAGATTGGCCGTCATAATGGCCGCCATTTTTAAAAATTAATTTCAAATTTATCATTTACGCAGCATATAGTGACAAATGTGAGAAAATAGAAGAAAAAAGAAAACTACACAAAAATTGAATTCAGAAATTTTATATTGATTTTTAGATAAAGTTTTATTGCTGTCAGTGTTCACTGATAATCTGAAAAACTATTTGCTTATTTAAAAAAAATTAATGCAATTATTGTGTTTGAAATTATTTTTATACTCTATAATACATGCATGAGTATACATAAAGCAGGTTTTTTTAAAAATTGAAAACCTAAATATAGAAAGACACAAAGTCTGTGATTAACCCATGTACATTTTTTCTGCCACGACATAGTGAATAAAGAACAGCGCAGAAGATCAAAATAATTCTCGAGCTCTTTGAATTCTGTACTTTTTAATGGAAAGAATGCTGAAACTGTGCAAAAACAGTTCATATTCAGATTAACAGGTTTACGTGCGGATCAGTCTGATCCCAATGCATGTCTTAAACTGCAAAAAAAATTTCGGGTCACAAGTCTTCAGTCTGAGTAGCATTATATGCTCGATGTTGTTCTGACTCTGCCAGTTACTTCATAAGATGCAAAAAGAGCATTCTTTAAACTCCGTCATTAGGATAGTCATTTTAGGAGGACTTTGTCTGCTTGTCACTTGTAAAGTTTATTTGAGAATATCTGCCACCAAAAAGCTACTGCACCTCTCCAGTTAATTAAATAGTGAAAAAAATTTCCTAAACTGAACAAATTATTATTTTACTGAAAACACATTAAAATGTAGTTATAAAAAAATATGTTAAAAAATTATAATAATATTAATTATTATTTTAATTACAACAAAGCAAAATTTTAACGTGAATTCATAAACTGTCATGCTGTTTTGAAGACGACACTGACGACGAATGTTATCTCCATTTTAATTTTAAAATCAATCTATGAGAAAAAGAAAAATTATCTTGTTTTCAATAAAAGCATTTGCCGTTTGGAATTTTGTTTCAAAATATAAAAAACCAAAACTCATCTAAAAATTCAAACTTGAATACTAATTTTATAAATTTCATGACACATTAACATTTGGATACCAATTTTATTATTTTCATAATAAATATTATAATAAAATAACTAGGCCTATTAAAAATCATAAAATATCACATAACTTCAAAGTTGCTAAGCCGCGGCATTGGTTTTTAAATTCATTAAAAACGTGTTAAAATTATTTTGAATAGGAAAAATTAAATGTAAGTATTAACTATTTTTACATTCTAAAAATAAACCTAAATTTTTATGAAATACTAAAATCGGTATTTTTTAAACAATTCTCTAAGCGAGTAACCATTTTTTTGAGAGATGTTAAATGTCAACAGGAAATAAAAGATTTTAAATAAAAATTAAGAATTGAAAAATTTAACTCATGAAATTAAAAATTCAAATTTATATAAAAAAATATATTAGAATAAAACTCTAAATTAAAACAGAAAAAAAGAATTGATGTTGCAAAAACGCAACATCGGCAATATATGTGTTAAACAATTGAAAATTTTTAACGAAAACTAAGCCCCTTTTAGCATGTTTCGCAGGTTGCGCCCCTGGTCTGAGAGAGGAGAAAAACTTAACTTATTATTTTATTAACTCCAAATTTTTTTGGAAAATGTTCTTTATTTTGTTTTTTTGTTGATTTCAGCTTCAATTGAAGAAACTTAATGAGAGTATTTTCTTGTGCGGTATTTTAAGGATAAAAATCCAAATGAAGAAAGTTCCTGCGTTACCAAAGATATGATTTTCAATACTCTAAAATATTATAACTATATAATGATATCTGTTTAAGACTAAGGCTTAAATTTTCAAAGAGTTTAGTGGAGCTGCGTTATTTTATTGTTTAAAAAAAGTTTATTTATTTCGGACCAGGAAAAGTAATATTTGTTTTTAAAAAAGTTTTGAATTAACTTTTTTACACAAATACTTAAACATTCTAATCTATAAAAACATATCTTCACATAAATACACAAATAAATATTTAAATTCTAATAAATCTGAATATAAATATTTTCCCAATGTTTTTGGTTCCTCCTTCCGAGCTGTAACTCAAGCAATGATTCAGGCTAAGGTCTGTTGCTTTTCCATATATTTGAAATTAAATATTTTTGAAAATTAAACTACATTCATAAAGATATTTTTTTATTTCACAATAAAAAAATGGGATGAATATTATAAGACGGCGTAAACATTCCGTATATCTCCAAGCCATCGATTTTAAAAAAATCTAAACTCGGACAAACAATATTTAACATTTAAAATTTTATTGAATACTTTTTGTACGAATAATTGAAAACAATTTTTTTTTATTGTCACCAAAACTGTATTTTAAAAAATGATACGTGTTTTTTCTTCCTAAATAATTATTTAATTACACTATTGTTTTATAAGGGTCAAGTTTAGAGCTAGAGTTAAGGTTTAGTTAAATTTGTTATCAAATCTTTATTTAATAAATCTACAAGTTACAACGCTAGTTTTTGAAATATATGAAATTAATATTAATAGGAATTGAGAAAACACGTTTTTGACCTACTTTCTAAAATACATAGCTTTAATTAATTGATCTCGGAGATTTACGGATGGTTTGCGTTCTTCAGTGATTTCAGCTATATAAAGTTTAACAAAAAAAGTTTTATAAAAATAATAATTAAAAATTGATTTTGCAATTTAAAAATAATTTTTCTAATAATGTTTTTCAAATCGAAATTTGTAGGGATAATAATTTATAGACCTTCGCTTCATTATTCTTCCATGACATACAGGAGGTAGATGAAATCATCTTCGAGAGCTACGCCAGGATAGAACACGTGATTACAGGCTACTGGCTCCATGCCATGCGAGGTCTCATCATTTTAAAATTACTTTTATTTGCATACCAGGGCTGACTAAAGAGAGCGTAGGACAAAAAGCCACTTGGATAAAAAGCTTTATAAATGTTATATGGAATTAATATTTTATACTGTCTTTTAATGTATTTCTAATTATTTTGAGATATATAAAATATATAAAAAAACTGAGCTTTTTAAAATAATTTTGTAAATATATTCTATATTATTTAAAAATATGAATAAACAATACGAATTTAATTTTTATAAATATTTTTAACTTTGAAAAAATAATATTAAACATAAATTATATTACTAAATGAAATTAAATTACTAAATAAATAATAAACTACTGAATAAAAAATAAATTACTAAATAAAAAATAAATTACTAAATAAAAAACAAGTTACTAAATGAAAAATAAAAAAATAAAAATTATTAAATTTAAAAAAAATTACTAAATTAAAAACAAATTACTAAATATAAAATAAATTACTAAATAAAAATAAATAACTAAACATTAAAAAAATAATATTAAAAATTACTAAATAAAAAATAAATTCCTAAATAAAAAATAAAATTACTAAATAAAAAATAAATTACTAAATGAAAAATAAATTACTTAATAAAAATTACTAAATAAATAAAAAATTAATAAATATGAAAAAAATTAATAAATAAAAAATTAATTACTAAATAAATAAAAAATTAATTACTAAATAAATAAAAATTAATTACTAAATAAATAAAAAATTAATAAATATGAAAAAAATAATTAAACAAAAAATTAATAAATATTAAAAAAATTAATAAATAAAAAATTAATTACTAAATAGATAAAAAAGTAATTACTAAATAAATAAAAAATTAATTACTAAATAATAAAATAATTAATTAATAAATAAATAAAAAATAAATAACTTAATAAATAAAAAAATAATTAATAAATAAATAAAAAATTAATAACTAAATAAATAAAAAATAAATAAATAAATAAATAAAAAATTACTAAATATGAAAAAAATTACTAAATATGAAAAAATTGACTAAATATGAAAAAAATTAATAAATAAAAAATTAAGTACTAAATAGATAAAAAATTAATTACTAAATAAATAGAAAATTAATTACTAAATAATAAAAAAATTAATTAATAAATAATCAAAAAATTAATAACTAAATAAATAATAAATGAATAAATAAATAAATATAAAATTACTAAATATGAAAAAAATTACTAAATATGGAAAAAATTACTAAATATGGAAAAAATTACTAAATATGAAAAAAATTACTAAATATGGAAAAAATTACTAAATATGAAAGAAATTACTAATTATGAGAAAAATACTAAATATGAAAAAAATTACTAAAGATGAAAAAAATTACTAAATATGAAAAAAATTACTAAATATGAAAAAAATTACTAAATATGAAAAAAACTACTAAATAAAAAATTAATTACTAAATAAATAATAAGTTATTATAAAAAAAATAACTTAAACGTTATTCAATTAGAATGATATTCAATTACAACGTTATTCAATTAAAACGATATTCAATTACAACTTTATTCAATTAAAACGATATTCAATTAAAACGATATTCAATTAAAAAGTTATTCAATTAAAACTTTATTCAATTAAAACGTTATTCAATTACAACGTTTTTCT
>OX030959.1:10340823-10558323 GCA_943735955.1 Piscicola geometra | reverse complement strand
TGAGAAAACGAAACCTAAACGAAGATCAGATGGTGGATGGACAGGGCTTTTTTAGAATGGTTTGGTGTGGGGAGGAAGATGGAAGAAGGGAAATGTGGTGGTGTGGGGTTTTTAGTAAAAAAGGAATTGAAAGCAGAGGTAGTGAACATATACCAAGAAGAAGATGAGCTGGTGTTGAGGATGAAGGAAGAAACAGGTCTAGTGGTGTATCAGAGATGCGAGGGAGTGGATAAGGTTGCAAATAAAAGAATAATTTTATTCATAGCTAGGGTGGCAAAGAATGCAAAAAAGACAGGAGATAGACTTGTGGTACTTATATAGGAGGGGATTTCAATCGACATCTCATGGAATTGGATGGGGTAGATAACACAAACGTTTTGATGGTTAAGAAAATGATCGAAGAAGAGCTGAGCATCTTGAATTTTGAGTGGCCAGGGATGAACATTCCCACTTGGAAATTTGGCAAAAAAGAGTTTGGGTTACACTTGTTACTAACTAACGATAAAGGAAAGGAAGAAGTGGTAGAAGGGTGGGGTGGTGAGTTTGAGGGTGTAGTGGAAAGTGATCATTGTATGGTGGCGGTAAAGATGAAGTGGCACAAGAATAAAGATCGAAAAGGAAAAGTGTTTAAAACTCTGGGGCGGGGAGGTGGAAACAAAAATAAATATATAAAAAATAAGAATATAGAAGAGTTGATTAAAAGAGTAGCAAGAAAAATTCGAAGATGAGAAACTAAGACACCATCACATAGATTGGTGGGACGTGGAGGTGGAAAAAGCCGTAAAGAAAAGGAAAGAATGGAGTAGGGAGCATAGGCGAAGAAAAAAGCAGCTTCAAAAGACGAAAAAAGCTCAGAAGCAATATCTCTTTCAAAAACAGATAGCGAGTGAATTGGTTTCGAAGAATCAGTAAGAATGAATTTGAACGGGCACTTAAAAAACTTGAATTAAGAAAAGCAGCGCATGAAGAGAGGGTAAGTGGGGAATTGTTGAAGTAGTTGAAATGTAGAGAAAGAGAAGAAGTAAGGAATTAAAATATTAGAAAGAAGTGAGGTACCGAAAAGTTGGAGGTATAGTCGGATCGTCCTAATTCATAAAGGAGGTGAAAGAAGGAAAATTAAGAATTATCGACCGGTAGCAATTAGCAGCATTTTATGTAGGCTAATGATGATTATTTTGGGAGAGCGAGTGGAGAGATGGGCAGAAAGTAATTGTATAATTAATGAAACACAGAGAGGGTTTAGAAGAGTGAGGCGTGGGGATGATAACCTTTATATGTTAGGGCGGGTTAGTGAAATTGCAAAGGCTATTGGTAGCGGGCTTAGACTTAGAAAAAGCATATGATGGGGTGAACAGAGGTAAATTGTTCAAGGTGTTAGAAAAAATAGGAATGGGTAGAAGAATTTTAAGGGTGTTGAGGGAGGTGTATGAAAAGAAATGAGGTAAAATATGAAGCAAAAAGATTCGGGTGTCGGTTTATCGTGGGCAGGGAGGCATGGAAAAGCTTGATTGTAGGAAAGATAATGTATGGGGTTGCAGCAGTTGGTTGGTCAGCTAAGGAGAGAAAGAAGTTAGAGGTTTTGCAGGCAAAGTTTGAAAGATAGATATTGGAGGTAGAGACTAGTTTTAGGATTGTTGTTGTACATGGGGAAACAGCCTAGAGTTCATTCTGGGAAAGAGGGGCTAAGGTTATGATAGACTTTGTCATCAGGACATTAGAAGGAAAAGATATTGTAGGAAGAGTAAGTGTAGAGGAGATAGGTAATAAATATAAATGGTGGAGATGGGTAGCCAACAGAGGGAAAACTGGGTTTCGAGGTTATAAGCCGAATGGTACGTGGAGGGAAAGATGCACAAGCACGAGTGTTTATGACGGGCGTCTTAGAAAGAGAAGTCGGAGGGATGAAGGGAAGGGAGCTGGTGAAGAGGATTCAACAAAAGAGAAGGGAGGAATGGGGGAATAAGATACAGGAAAGTGAAAGACTGAAAAGGTACCGTGAGGAGAAGTCAGAAAGCAGGAAGTTGGAAAAATATGTAGATGGTTCAGATGAAGCGAAAGTTAGGATGATGTGTAGAGAGGGTAGTTTGACGGTAATGAAATTGTTGCGCTAGAAGTATGAGAAGGAAGATAGGAAGTGTGTTTGTGGGGAGGAAGAAAGGCACGTTTTGCTGAAGCTTGGGTTGTATAAAGATTGGAAAGAAGAATGGTTGACGGCTTGGGGAAGGAAGCGTGGAGAACAGGACCCGATGGAAGGAGCCTTGGGTTCCGGAAGGAGAATCGGAGGATGGAAGAAGTGGTCCTGGGAAGTGTGGGAGCGATCTAGAGACAGAGTGAGAGGAGAGAATGGGGGAGACGAAGAAAAAGATATGAAGTGTCAAAACAAAGGCACTATAAAGACTACTACTACTACATAATGAATCTTTTGGAATTCAACAATGGATTTCCCAGACCGACGTTGTAAGGAATTTAAACAGCAATTGTGCGCACGTGTTGCTGGAAGGTTTTCTAATAAATAAATAAAAACTCATCAATTACGGATAAAAAACTCTAGCGTCTTGAATCTTCAGCTTGAAACCTTTCAACATAGAACGCGTTGAATTCTTTTTGATTAAAGCAAAATAAAAGTTTTCAACTTCGAGAGCAATGGCCTAATAACACATTTTGTGTGCAACTTTTTGTCAAATTATTTTTTCATTAACATCATAATAAACAAACGATTATGGAAACTTATACTTATACATTTTTCTCAAACAGAACTACCGATACTTGGATCTTTTGAATGTGTTATGTGTCTGCAACGGCGTTGCCATTTCGAACAATCAAACTTACATCACGGAACATTGGCTAAGGAGAGATAAGGTGAAGAGCTTTGAGCGATAAATATTTAACCCTAGAACGACGAAAAATGTTTGCATCTACTGAGGACGGATGGGGTTAAATCTAACCCAAAATAGAAGTTTCAGAAAAAAGGATTTTAAAAGGTTTCGTGAAAAGTACGTTCGAAAGATGTAATAATGTTTACTGTGTTCACAAAATACTATCAAGTGTGACGTGATCATGATGTCCATGACGTCATTTTGAGTCACAATGTTTACAAAATATATGTTGGGAGTAGAGTTCGGACACAGAAGATTTTTCATTCCCGGTCCCGTCCCGTTCCCAAATTTTGTTTTCCCGTCCCGTTCCCGAATTTTGTTTTCCCGTCCCGTTCCCGATGGGACATCAGAATTTTGATTCCCGTCCCGTCCCGTTCCCGCAATTCCCGGTTTCGACCCGTTCCCGAAACTTTTTGACCCGGTCCCAACTCATTTCAACAACAAAAATTTTGTTTATTTATTTATTTTTGCTGCCGTTTTCACCGGTCCCAAACTTGCTAGTCCTAACATTTCTTGAAGTTCATTATTTGAAAGTCAGAAAAATAAAAAACACGATTTAACTTTCAAATATTTATTGAAATGAATGTATTGAAGTTAGTTTACTACTACTTGTTTTTGAGTAATTCAATCAAGTCTTTATAGCTTTTAACACGGGTTAAACCGTCAAAAGTTTTAGCTTTCAACTTAGGTGATCTTGGGTCTGAAGTTAAACGACCACATGTTGACAAATTCTGTTCACAGGGAATAGAATTTGCAGGTATACTAAACAAAATTTTGGCTACTTCTTGTAGTATTGGAGTTTTTTTTTACTCCAATAGATTTAACATCTTTATAATCTTCAATTTTTGTGGAACGTTATTGTGAATATTTGTACAATTCATCCTCTTCTGAATTTTTCCTCTCGTTCATTATTATTAATTCCTCAATAATGTTAGAAATATGTTTTTTGACAACATTCTTACTCTCCACAATTGCACAAATTAAATCATTCGTATAATTTGAGAGTAAAAAAAATTGTATTATAATTTTTACGTTATAAAAACTAACATATGGGGTATAAATAACCATCATTTGTTTTTTTTTCTCATCGTCCTGGAGCTTGGTCTGGCTGTACAAAATGGAATTAAATTTTCCCTAATGAAAGTCTTGATATTTTTTTCTATCCCAAACTTTTTAAATATTATTTTTTTATACTGGGGGATGCAACAGACATGCTGCCATATGAATGAGATTAATGGGCATCTTTTTTTGTCGAAATGATCAGCTAAACATTCAACTGGAAATTTATAATTTAAATTCAAAGTATGAATTTATAAAATAAAAATAATATAACTGACCAGTTTGATTTCATCTGAAAAGTTTTCATCCTCACCCATTTTTCTAATTTTCCTAATATTTGCACTCGCCATAACAACTTCAAATGTAATGTTGGAGATTTTGAAATTGACAACGCAATGGTGGCTTCGTTATACATTTCCATTGCATTTAATACTTATTTTAAGTACGGAGTATCGGTGAAATAGAGATTTCCATACTTAGAAGCTTGCTGAGGTATAATTTTTAAAGAATCCACTTCCAATAACTTGTATTCCCGTTTTTCCCGTTCCCGATGTAAAAGTTGATTCCCGTTCCCGATTTGAATATTGATTCCCGTTTCCGTCCCGAAAACCTATTCCCGGTCCCCGACTTTTCCCGTCCCGAAATTAATTTTCATTCCCGTTCCTGCGGGAGTCCCGCAGGTACCCGGGCGGATCGGGTACCCGGTCTGACTTCTAGTTGGGAGCCAATGAAACGTAAAAGTTTGTTTTCTAAACCTATAAAGTTTTATTTTGGTTTCTTTTATAGTAAAAAATAACTGTAATTATCATTTCATTATTGTAACATTTATCGCTCCCGCAACGCTAAGAAAGTCTTTCAATATTATAAATTTTTATAGACATTAAGTTATATATTGTTCTACAGAATCATTATCAAAATGAGACTTTTAAGAGTTCGGATACTAATGGCGATGTTTTTCTACAACTTGGAGCAACAAGAGTTTTTGAACATTTTATTAAAACCACTTTCCGCTCAGCTGCATAGTTTACCCCTTTAGGACTTTTAGCCCTTCTCTGACTAGCAACATAATCTTCGTCATAGTTTCATGTGTTAGGAATCTTTTTAAAGAATCTTTGAAATATTTCTAATGCTGTGGATATGTTTTTTTCTGTGCTCTAATACAAAGTCACACAATCATCTTAGAAGTAGAGTAGGATTGAAGACAAGGTGACATAGATGATCTGCTGCTGTTTTGTCAAGAGCTGTTATTATGGCTGACTCTATCTGGGCTAACACTTCAAGCTAAAAAAAAAGGATACCACAACCAGAAGTAAGTTTTAATACCACAAGTGTCAATTGAAGAACTTTATTACAGCCTCATCAATATATATATATATATATACAGCTTCGTGAATATTCTTGTAGCTTTCCAGCTGATGAAAAGAATGTAGATCATTTTTTAATAAAGATGTGCTTGAATGTTGAACGAATCAAGAAGATTTCAAGATGATTTCGGCCATCCAACGAGCTCTGTGGAACGCTTCAGGAGAAAAAATGTGTAAATCAGCCTTGACCAAGAAACATAAACAATCTCAGTAGGTCAGAAGTTGTTCATCAATATTTAAATTCTCAAAATAACATCTTTTCAGCGTATTTCCCCACATTCCAAACAGATCTATTATCGGACTACGTTTGTCTTTAAGTCGGCTTTGTCTTTGCTTGGCTACAATTCCTTTCTTTTCAGCTCGTTTTAATTTTCATAATGACGTACTTCAGTTTATTTGTTCGTCTATTTCAAATTTTTTTCATTTATAGAGTATCGAATGAAAAACTGGAAGGCTAGACAGCCTTCCAAGACTGTCGATATTTTGCAAAGTGAACCGAGTTGAACGTGCATGATATTTTTTATTCCATGCTTAACAGCGACTGGATGCACACCACCTTTACCTTGTGCCGTTGTCTCATCATCAGAATGGTCATTGATGTGCTCATTTGAAGACACTTACATGTTTTCATTACTGCTTGTGTCTTATCTGTACTCGGCAACCAGTATTTGATGTGATCATCTTCATCACTGGAATTATCTTCTTGGCTGTCGTTCCTTTCATTGTCCTCTCGCTGCTAGTTTCTTTATAGTCATTCATGCCATTATCCTCACTTTTTTCATCGCTGCTTTCTTCAAAGATTAGTTTTTTAGCATTTTCTGCTCTCAGTCGTCTGCTGACCATTTTCTTTTTTTATTGAAGAAAGAGTAGAAATGGGTGACTTTGCATACAATGGATTTATTTTATAACTGATGAAAAAATCAGTCGATTTTTTATCTAACAGATTTAATTTATATAAGAATGATTATAATAACTATTTTATACATTCATTGTTTGAAGACATAATTAAACCTTTATTATTTGACTTTTATCAATAATAAATACTAATGATAAAAGTCACGTAATAAAGGTTATTAACGACTCTCGGCTTGACCAATAGGTCTTAGGTTCAAGCGCAACCATTGCCTTAGTAACCCAAAGGCGCAAATGAAATATGCAGCCTAAGTGGCCTGGAAGCTCTTTTGGGTTATACGCCACTATAATAATGCTCCTCATTATTATTATTATTATCACCTTTCAGTGATTTTCCAGTTCGGATTTTTCAGTTCAAGTTCAAGTTACAGTTATGAAAAATTTAATTTTTCAGTTACTATTCATGTTACAGTTATGCAAATTTTAATTTTTCAGTTACTATTTCAGTTTCAGTTATTTTTGTTAGTTACAGTTACAGTTAATCAAGATGGAGAAAAAATGAATTTTTATTTATAATACAGCCCAAATTAATGTTTAAAAGTCAAATAATTTAAAAGATATATAAATTTATTATTCATGATATACGCTGTTCATTTTCATAAATGTCTTCAATTCCAGATTTTTGCTGAGGCGATTTTTTCCCCTGCAGTTAGGTCTCCGCACACTTAAAACACCCTTTCCACATACGCTTGTGAAGTGGGGGCTGAAACAATGTCTTGCGCAAAGGAAGCTAATAATCTAGGGTACTCAATAATTTAAGTGCTAACATTTCTCTTGTATGTGGGTGAGACACAGAATGAACATTTAGCAGGACCTGAATTGCACGACGCATTGATGGATTACAAAAGGATGCTGAGATCCCGAGACATGAAAGTGTAAGACCCTTCTTAGTCCAGCAATCCATGCTAATGACAAAGTGATGTCCAGTTTGAAGATCTTTACGAATTCGATCTTCTACATTGTTCTTATATTCTTTTTATCAAAGAAATTATTCTCTCTGAACCTAAATGATAGAAATTGCATATATTTACGACTGTTTAATTGAAATTATTCAAATGGCTTATAAATTATGCTCATAACTTGGTAAATAATATTAAAAATGTAAATACGTAAATAATTATCAACTACAGTGTGTTGCCTGGTAACTTTCTCCTTATCATTATCATCCTCTTCTGAAACCTGACATTCGCTTTTGTCGCATGAAGCTTCGTAAATAAAATAGGCCCATACGGCATTTTCTTTTTTTCTGCCGCTATTAACCTTAAACATTTCATAAAAATTTGTATAATCGGACTCGAAGAATAAAATAAATTAATAATATTATTGCTCTAAGACGTGCATCCGCCAATGTTTTATATTGTAGCGCTTCCCATTTTATAAGTAGATATTTTTTAGTTACTATTCAGTTAGTATTCATGTTTTTCAGTTTCTATTTCAGTTACAGTTATGCTTTGAATTACAGTTACAGTTAACTGAATCATATTTTTCAGTTAATTTACCATTTCAGTTATAGTTACAGTTAACTGGAACAACACTGTCACCTTTAAATACCAACACGGGTGGATTCGACCCTTAAGATTCAATCGCTCACTGAAATTCGGTTCGGTTTTGGTGCCGAAATTGCAAATTTTCGTAGTTTCGGCAATTTTTCGGTTTCGATCGATATTATAACTCACGAAATGCAAGATGTGTCCAACGAAAAGAGCATTTCTAATTAAGGTGAAAACAAGTTTGCAACTATGGGGAAAAACTAGGTAGTGTCTCATGACAGTGCAAATGCACATAGTCAAACAATTTGCAACAAATAGAAAAATGAATTCAAATTCTATTTTGAATTTTAATTTTAACAGAAAATTATATAGTGTTATATTCAATAGATAATTAAGTGAAAACAAAAATAAGATCATTCACCCTGATATTTTTCTGCTCTATACTAGCTTTTACAAAAAAATGTGTGTTCACCCTCTCTGGATCCGCCCTTGAACTTAAAGTGTTTGTAGGGTCGAAATCTACCCTAGCCAGCGTTCTAGGGTTAAAAAACAATTAATAATAATAAAAAAAGTTAATTCTTTTCCACGACATTTTCGAGGTGGGGATGAGGTTTTTGACGGAGCGAGGACAAAATGTGAATGGACAGCCAAACATCATCTACGTCTCACACAACACTGGAGTCTCTTGGACAGCGCTGCATGATTTTGTCGATGTGAATGGTTACGAGTAGTAGAGGCGCCTTTAATAAAAATGACTAATAATAATTATTATTATTAATTAGAAGTAATAATTATCAAGATTTTTTTGAGGCTCTGGAAAAACTTTATAGTGCAAAAGAAGTTATTCTAAAGCACAATCCAGCCCTTCATGCAATATGTTGAGATGGCTGTTAAAATCAGTGAAAGTAATAATTTTTGAAAATTTGTTTTATTTTATTTTACAGAAAAAGAGCAGCATGTACAGTGAAGAAGACGTCATCTTTTTTGAGCACCAATTGGACCTGTACAAAAACCTCACCTATGTAATTAACATAGTTTTTATTAATGTCCTAAAATATAAAAAAAATTCAGACATTTGAAAATTTTTTTTTTTTCAATGTCTTGAAAATATAGATATTATATCAACTAAATCTTATTGGCCGCCATAGACATTCGAGATTTTAAACAGACGGTTTCAAATTTTAATTTGAAAATTAGTATAAAAAAATCAATTAGTTTACAAAAAGGAAGATGTTCTAACCAAAGAATCTTGTATTTTACGGCATTTATGGTTTATTCTAATATCTGACATATCATGCTGTAGAACATGTTCATTTAAAAAAAAGAAAAGAAATATTTCTAAATATCCTATTCAAATATTACTTACAATTAATAAAAGAAGCGATACGAATCTAAACTATCATGCAGGGCAGGAACGACTTTTCTATTTTTGTGATCACAAGAGAGCTGGGGATCCTCACATGGGATGAAGCTTTCTTATCCCTTTCATCTTCCCTCTTGCCTGAGTACCTAAGAGCCAAGTACTGCCAACTCATAATAGGTCTGTAATTTATGTGAGGCTGTGATTAGTGAAAATAGAAAATGTCTACTGTTTACTTATCTTTATCATATTTTCGCTTATTAGTTATTTGCTTCTGGAATCAATAATACTTCAAGCGATTTGGTAGTTAATGCGCTATTAACGATAATTTGAAAAATTAACGCAGATTAACTATTTATATAAAAAAATCTCGATAAAAAATATATAAATGATAGATAATGAAATAAATATTGCTAATGACTTTCGCTAAAAAAAGATATTGAATTTTAAGAATTTTTCTTTTTTTCAAATTTATAATCGCTATCGTTATTCGTGCATAGTTTCGATAGTGTCTATATTTTATCCTAATTTTATTGTTATAGAGGGTGAAGGGTAGATACAACTTTTTATAAAACGCTTTTTAGATTTTTAAAACAGTTTTCGATAAAATTATTGAAATATATACCGTAAAATACGAATATATTCAAATATTCTTAAATAATTGGGTTTTTTTTATTTAGGAAAATATAAATATTTCTAAAATTATTTCAAAAATTCTAAATTGTTAGATTTTGAAATTCTTTGCTCCTTAGTGTTTCTATTCTTAGTTAAGTTGAGTAATTCATAATATTATTCAATTTCAGTTACCTGTATTATTATGGTTCGATATAATTACCACCATAGACTTTATATGAACTTTTTAAATGGTGGCGTCTACACATTGAAAGTGCCAAAAATTCTAGTATTTTACACTTAATTTTTAATTTTTATATTAACCCATTAACGCATACTGTCCTTTTTTAGGGACAGCAATAAAATGTTTTTTTTATAATAGTTATCTTGAGTATATTTATTATCTTTGCAACAAATCCTGTCCTATATAAACTGAAGTCTTTGTTTAAAAAAAATTTTTTGTTTTGAAATTGATAGATTGTTTCGATATTCTAATTTTTCAAGGCGATAACTAAATTTTTTGTGTTTTTGTCATGGCTCAAGAAAAAAAATTAGTTATAATTTCATTTAATGTCTACCATTCATAATTTATAATATTATTTTATTTGTATTCATTCTTATATCTTATTTTGAAATAAATTTCATTTTACATGTAATATTATTTCCAAAAACGGTGTTTTATTGTGTGTCCTTTTTTAAGGACACTATGCACTAATACTGATGGTAAAAACAATTATTTTCAGATTTGCTCTTCATGAAGTCATTAGTATTTTGGAAGATGACAATGATTTTTTTTCAGCAGATATAGTCATGATTTCTCCTACTGACCCAAACTGCTCTGATGAGGATAGTGGACCCGAGGATGGTGAAGGTACCCTAGATAATTTATCAAGAAACCAGCTAAATGCAAAAGCAGAAATAGTACTTTCCAAAATTGGGGAAGAGAAAACCACTATAAGTAGAGAAGAAACTGCTGTAAAAAAGCCAGCTAAAAAAACTAAAATTGATCGGAGATGGACCAAAGAAGACATTACTACTGGATTATTGGCAGATAATAGTTCAGAGGACAAACCAAATTTAGAAAACATGTCTCCTCTCACATTGTTTAATTTATTTTTGGATGTACCAGTCATCAAGCTAATAACAGACATGTCAAATTTATATGACAGCCAAAAACTAAAACAGCTGAATGCTACTGAAAATGAATATAGAGTGGTGCTGGCTTTACTCATGCTTTCAGGTTATGTTCCTTTGGCAAACCGCAGGATGTACTGGGAACAGAGCGACGATGTACACAATCTAGCTGTAAGACTGTCAACAGATTTGAAGAGTTATTAAGATATTTGCATTGCAATGACAATGATAAAATTAATAAGTTAGACAAGATGGCAAAGTGCGTCCATTATTTGATGCTATGAATGAAAGATTTCTCAAATTTTGGCTCAAAGAATGTCATTTGGCGATTGATGAATCAATGGTTCCATATTATGGAAGGCATTCATCAAAACAGTTTATCAGAGGAAAACCCATAAGGTTTGGATATAAAGTTTGGTGCCTACATAATAGGCTTGGGTATTTGGTAAACTGTTACCCGTATCAAGGAGCCTCGGAAGAGTTCAAGAGCGAATTAGGACTTGGTGGATCAGTGGTATCTAAACTAATAAAATGCTTACCAAAAGACACTCCATGTTATACTGAAATATTTATAATTTTTTCATATGGTTTCAAACAGATCAAAAAAGAAAAAAAAGAATCCATGAATTTAGCTAAAAGCGTGTTGCAGATGTCCGATACGATGGAAAAGATCATTTTATTGGTAAAATTGAAGATGGCCAAAAAAGATGCAAGCAATGTGGAAAGAAAGTGGAAAAGAAATGCCTTGAATGTAATGTAGCTTTACATTTGGAGTGCTTCAGCATCTACCATGAATCGTGATTACCGTCAGTAGCAATGCATAGTGTCCTTTTTTAAAGACATTTTTTATTTTTATCATAACTTTTTTTATATAAAATATTTCAGACTAATTTTTTTATTTTATTTTTTATAATCAGTTTTTCAATAAAATGTAAAAAAATTAATTACTTCCTTTGAGTCATGCGTTAATGGGTTAATCACAACCTTTTAGACGCAGGCCATGTTACAATATTTGTAATGTGCCTGAGAAAACACCGCATAATATACACTAGGTATATGATAACTCACGGTCCGCTCAAATCGATTCAAATCAAATACCATTTTTAATCATTCATGCATTCATTTTTAAAAAATGTTTATTACTATTATATCGAATGCAGAAAATTTTTTATTTGTAAGAAACAAATTTATAATACTATTTTATAATAATGTCAAATTTTGCGTTAAAATACGATTGTAAATTTTTTTTATCTAACGATTAAAGGCGATCTACACTTTTTATCGTGGAACAGCTCTAACAAAAAGCCATTGAAGTCATGGCTTTACTAGCCATTACTTTTAATTAACTCTTAGAAATATATTTTAATACAAAGAAAAGACAAAAATTAGTTTAAAATACTTTTAAAAATAACACATACATTTTGTTTTAAATGGCCCTTATAATAAAAAAATATGTTTCACAATTTTAAACAGTAAATTCAGTAACATTCTGACTATAAAATACTTTAATAGTCTTAGTTTGTCAGTTAAAATTTATATATTACACTCATGTATTCGCTTTGCCACCTTTCCCTTCTTTTCAGGCTCAAAATCATAGCATTCAAAATAGAATTCCTTAAATTGAATTGGATAAATACATCAAAATCGATACTATAATTAAAAAAAGGCATTTTTATATGAGATTTTTTTTAAATTAAAAAATTTCCAACTCTCACGGCCACATAAAATGACATGGCCTTGAGTTAGACACATGTGGTATAAAACTTCTTTATTCTACAAAATGGCTGACAAAAATATCTGCAGTGTCCTCTGTGTTGGAATTGCTAGATTGGAATCATATGCTTCTAATGGTACTGCTGATGAAATAGCTGTAAAAGCTCGAAGTCTTCTTTATCTGGTTTAACAGGGCACCATCAGGATATAATTGACAGTCTGGATATAAAAAAAATAGAAAAAAGAATTTCCAGTTGGTCAGAAATTTTCAAAAGTATATTTTTGATTCCATCTTTTTAAAAAGATCCGAAAAGTCTTTCAAGCGCTATATTTCCATGGCTTGCATTCTTATTTCCAAGTCCTTTAAATAATGTCTATAGTTTGAGTACAGGAATATGGACATTACCAAGGCACGAATCAGATGACCTTTGAGCAGAGGGTTAGGTTTTACAGCCCTGGATAGGACCTACCCCTCCAACAGATCGATGCCCCTGCTCTAAACATTTCCTACCACAAATTTTAGAAATAAAAGTTTTGTTCGTATTTGACAATAATTTGGAGTCATGTCGCTTATACATGTCGGAATCATGAGTTCCTCTCGCAACTGATTCAAAATATCTAAAAACGTGCTTAGCAAACATCAAATTAGTTCATTAACATTTCAATTAAAACATCAAAAAATATTATATGGTTTTTTATGTGTTTTTGAATGCTTTAAAGAGAAGTCTAAATTTTCATTATAGAATCCATGAAAAATGAAATTTTTTCTTATTTTTTATTCTGATTTTAAATAAATATATTTCATACATAGAGTTTTATTTAATGTATAATTAGGTTAAAACAAAAAGAAGTAGAATGAAACAAATAATGGTGATAAATATATTTTAAAATTGTAAAATTTAAAATTTTGCCGCTCTATACTAATGTTAAAAAAAATTGTGCTACCCCTTTGAACCCATGTTACCTAGAATATATGCAAAAAAATTACTAAAAAACATGAAGATATAAAGAAGTAGAATGAAACAAAGAATGGTAAAAAATATTTTCACTCGCGCCAAACAATAAAAGTAGGTATAAAAAAGTTGTTCAGCGTATCTGGAAAAAGGGTTTAGACTCAAATAATTATTCAGTTTTTGATAGATAGGTTTCAGAATATTTAGGTATTTAATAAAATTTGTTTAACAAAATTATTTATACATTTTTTGTTGTTGCTGAAAATTAATTAATAATCAATAGATTACTAGAAAAATTATTTAAATTGCAGGTCTGTTTATAGATGTGGGCACCAACTACTCAGTGCTCGACCACACAAACCTCTCTTTTATTTATGAAGACGTCTTAGCACCTGGTCCTAATGCTGACGGCGAGTTTGTGAGTTGGTTAATTAGACTGGATAATTATATGGTTTATAAGTAGATGGTGGTTCCAAATTTGGTGATGAAGTAATAAGAAAATCCTAGTTTATATTTAATTTTTGGAATTGGACAAAACATTTTTGAATAATAATTTATCCAACTTGAAAACCCTAAGGTAAAGAAATCGATCCCTGCGATTGAGAACTGGCTAGCTCCAGAGGGGGTGAGAAACAGTGTTATTTTCGTAACGAAAACGAAAACTAAAACGAAAATTCTGAATAATCGTTCCACGAAAACGAAAATAAAAACTAAATTTATTTTCAAAACGAAAACGAAAATAAAAACTATAATTATTTCCAAAACGAAACTGAAATAAAAACTATAATTATTTACAAAACGAAAATTTAATAAATTTCAAAGTATGCCATAATATGTAAATGTATAGTTTATATAAAAAAATATATGTCTATATTATAAACATTATCTTTGGGCTTTATGAAAGTAGCGCCATTTCTAAAACGTTATTTTATTCAATCAATCAATCAATCAATCAATCAATCAATCAATCAATCAATCAATCAATCAATCAATCAATCAATCAATCAATCAATCAATCAATCAATCAATCAATCAATACAATACAATACAATACAACGACGAGTATTATTAACGTGGCGTAAACCCGGACGGGCTTCAAGACCACTTGGTTATGGAAAATAATATTAATGATAGATGAATAAATGGAAAGTATAGGACAAGTAAATTATTGAAATTTAACAATAAAATCATTTATATAAATATATACATACATATACATATATATAAACACACATATATATACATATATATATATATTTTTAAATAGACAAAATATATATATTTTTTTTTAAAGATTGAAACTGAAATGATAAAAACAATAAATTTAAGGAAAAAAAAGTAAATATCTATATTATATTATTATGATTATTTTTTATTTTTTATTATTATTTCTTTTACACTTATTATTGACCATTAGTATAAATATAAAAAAGAATGAAATTGGGAAGCAAGAAATTGATTAATGAAAAATGAGCAGTAAATTTGTAAGTTATTGTTATCGGTCGAACAAGTACGTTTTCAGGGAACGGCTGAATGTCGCGGTCGAGCTCGGGGTTTTGAGTCTATTGGGAAGACTATTCCAAAGAGTCGGCGCTGCAACAAAAAAGCTTCTTGCACCTGCATACTTGAGTTTGTAGCTCTGTGGAACTACATCTTTTGACCTAGCAGACCTGAGTCTTTCCCTCTGGGGAAGACTTGCTCTCATGACAATGCTACTCGACAAATAATCTGGGCACTCATCAGACAGACACTTGTGCATTAACAAGATGTTTTTGTATTCAATTCTATTTTCAACACGAAGCCAGTGAAGCTCCTTGAAAACAGGGCTGATGTGATCATACTTTCTAGCACCTGTTATGAGCCTAGCTGTGGTGTTGATTATAGACTGAATTTTCTGCAGCTGCGTCATTGGCGACCCAGTAAGAATGATATTGCCATAGTCAATTCGACTGAGAACCAAAGCAGAAGCCAATGTTCTCAGTGAGTCCCCGGTCAATAACCATCTTATGGATCGTATTTGGCGTAATGAAGCAAAGCAGGTTTGAGTCATCTTGTTGATGTGTGTCGTCATGGTGAGGTCTTTGTCGAGACAAACTCCTAGGTTTCTGACACTATCGGAAGAAATTATCTAGTTCTGACAAATGCGAACTGGATCTTTGGGAGTGTGAGTAGAGTTTCGACGGGATGAGAGCTAGATAACTTCAGTTTTGCTGGAGTTAAGTTTCAGTTGATTGGCACCCATCCAAGCAGCAATTTCATCAATGCATGATGACACCCTTTCTTGTAGGTCAGCCTGATGACCTTTAATGCAGTGACCGTATATCTGGGTGTCATCAGCGTACTGATGAAAAGCGAGCTCATGTCTAGCTGCTATTCTTTCCAAATCTCCAGTGTACAAAGAGAACAGTAAAGGACCAAGGACTGAACCTTGGGGGACTCCTACAGCGGAAACCGACATTGTCGATTTTGTCCCACTACAGTGAATGTCAAAACATCTGTCATTTAAGTAGTCCCTAAACCATTCTAACGCAATTTCTATAGCGCTCTTTCCTCAAATTCAAGAGCGCTCGTAAATAAATTGGTTAAACAGATTTGTCTTCAGATCCTTACGAAAAGTAAATAAGGATTTAGAAGTAGTTAAATAAGGAGGTAATGAGCTCCAAATATATGGACCTGCATAATTTGGGTTAAGGTTAACTGCACACACAAAAAAAGCACACTGCATGTGTTAAATGCACATTTGATTTTGCACATATCTTTTTTTTACAGAAAAAACGTTAATTTAGGGTTAAGGTTAGAGTTAGAGTTAGGGTTAGGGTTTTCAGAAAAATCGCATTTTAAGAAGAAATAAGCTAAATCAAATGTGCATTTAACACATTC
The DNA here is from genome assembly GCA_943735955.1 of Piscicola geometra. Classification (NCBI taxonomy): domain Eukaryota; kingdom Metazoa; phylum Annelida; class Clitellata; order Hirudinida; family Piscicolidae; genus Piscicola; species Piscicola geometra. The sequence continues at coordinate 10,541,970 of OX030959.1, read as the reverse complement.
AGTGTGCTTTCTTTTGTGTGCAGTTCACCTATAACCCATAATTTGAGGATAAAAGGAGTACGGCTGTAATTTTTGATTCAGAAATAAATCCTAAGCTACGACTATGATTAGATGGAATAATAGTATGAGAGGAAAAATTACATAGATCATTAATTAGTTAAGCATTTTTATCAAAAAATATAGGTTCAAATTTTAGTAGATTCAATTTTAAAAACATTGAACTAGACCAGTTTTCAATAGATAATAGACATAAACACAGTCATGTCTAGAGGATTCGTTCTGTCCTTCATCTGCAGAGCTCATCTGCCTTGTAAAGTAGGTAGCCAGTGGGTGCTTGCAAGCTGTGCACTGGTGCTCGATTTGAGGTCCTGGCACTTCTTCATACACACAGTCAGTGGCGCAACCAGGGGGGGGGGGCTGGGGAGTCTCGCAATTTTTCGAAAATCGATGAGTTTTTTTGGTGGTGGGGAGGGGGTAATGAATTTTTCAATATGCCATAGAACAATGATATTTTCTCTAGATGGCCATCGGGTCTTTATCTCACGAAACAATTCAATATATCAACACAGAACATAGAGATCCCACCAAAATAACACTAACATGTCACAAATTCTGAGAAGAAATGGAGCACCACTAGACTTTAACTACACTTTAAATCTTTACACTTTTTATATCTAAATTTTTTAAGCCATGACACAGTATATAAAGAACAAATCAGATAGACAAAATAACTCTCGAGCTTTCGAATTATCCTACCTTCATGGAAAGGATGCTGAAACTGTGCAAAGACAGCTCAAAATCACATCAACAAGTTTACGTGCGTATCAGTCTGATCTCATTGCATGTATCGAACTGCAAGAATTCTTTTGAGCAACAAGCCTTCAGCCCGAGTTGCATTATATGCTTGATGTTGTTCTGACTCTGCCAGTTACTTCATCAGATGCAGAAAGAGCATTTTCTAAACTTCGGCTTATTAAAATTCATCTTAAGACGACTGTATCTGCATGTCGTTTGCAAAGCTTGTTTGAGAATATCTGCTACCAAAACAGCTACTGCACTTCTTTTATCAAATGAAATGGTGAAAAGATTTTCACAAACTGATCGAAAAATTATTTTGTAACTGAGAACACATCAAAATTTAGTTGAAACTAAATAGTTAAAAAAAATTATAGACTGTTTAGGATCTCATATCAAACTTATTTGTTTACTTTTTACCTTAGTTTTAAAAATGATGACGTAACTTTAAGAATACTATGCAAATTAGTTTGTAGTTTTTTTTGTATCATTAATAAACTATCTAAATTCTTTATCAGTTATAATTGGTAGTTTTTATTTAGCCCATTGACCGCTGCTACCCGAGAAAAAAAGTTAAAATGAATTTTACATTTAGACTTGCATTATATGGTTATGAGAATAACTCGAGCAAAATTGAAAACAATTATTTCATAAGTTTTAATGGGGCAAAATATTGCGAAAACGCAACGTGAGCGGGAAGTGTGACATAATTATGTACAGTAAGAAATTATAATTAAATTGATTCAAACCACATTTATTAAAACAGAAATAAATTTCAATTGCAAATAGTTCGATAAAATTCAGACGTCTAATTATTTTATTTGTTATAATATTAATAATTATTATTTTAATTACAACAATGCAAATTATTTAACGTGAATTACAACAGCACTCATCGTGCTGTTTCAAAGACGACACTGACGACGAATTTTATCTTTATTTTAATTTCATATTCACCCAATGAGAGGTTAAAAAACGATATTCTTTTCAATGAAAGCTTCAAGTGTGAAGCATTTGCGGTTTGAAATTTTTTATCAAAATAGAAAAATCAACATTCATCTACAAAATTCAACTTTTAATTTTAATTTTATAAATTTCATAATACATTAACATTTAAATAATAATTTTATTATTATAATGACTAGACTTATTAAAAATTATATGAAATCATATTATGTAAAAAGTTTCGAAAACGCAACATTGATTTTTAAAAGCATTGAAAACGTTTTGCAAGTTATTTTGAATATTAAAAAAATTAATTCAAGTATTAACTATCTTTTCACACTGAAATTAAATCTAAATTTATTTAAATATACTAAAAATCAAACGAAAAAATTGAACAATTATCTAAGCGAAGAAAGATTGTTTTGAGAAATTTTAAATGTGAAGAGAATATAAAAGACTGTAAATAATAAAATTAAAAAAGTTGAAATTTAACATATAAAATTAAAATTTATTGTACAAAATATGTGAAAAAACTCGGTATAAAAACAGCAAAAAAATATAAAAATTGATGTTGCAAAACGCAACAGCTGCGGTAAATGGATTAAACAATAATTTTTTTAAAAATAAAGTTGAGCCCCCCCCCCCCCCAGCATTTTTTGCTGGTTGCGCCCCTGCACACAGTCATGTGTAGAAGATTCGTTACCGCTTCGCTTCTTCAATTAAATTATCACTTATTTTAATCATAAATTTGTTATTATATTTAAAATGTGTTATTACTTAATAATTTACGTACTCAATTCTTATAATATTTCAATTGACGGATAATTTTTGAAACTCATTTGTTGTTAATATACAGTTCTATTTTACTGTTCCATTTTATGATCAATTAATTTTTTTTAGATATAAAAAAATAGTGTTCAAAGTTATATATTTTCAAAACTAAAATGAAAATAAAAACTTTAATTATTTTCAAAACTGAAACGAAAATAAAAAGTTTAATTATTTTCAAAACGAAAACGAAAATAAAAACTTTAATTGTTTCCAAAACGAAAACGAAAATAAAAACTATAATTAATTCCAAAACGAAACTGAAATAAAAACTAAAATTATTTTCTGAAACGAAAATAACACTGGTGAGAACCGAAGATTTCACTTAAAAACATCTTTTGCCACTATTTTTTTCAGATAAATTTACACATATTCTTACAATTTAGTTGCACAGTTATTGCGTGTCATTTAGTACCTTCTGTTTATATTTTTTCTAACATGAATGAATAATATATTTTGACAGCCTCATGATTCTGATCGTCAGTTTGATGGATAGTTACTCAAACTAGAGAAAAAAATACTTTGTCTAATATTCTTTAATAAAATTAAAATATTCAATTGCTTGATATAATTGAACAATGAAAAATTTTTTATATAGGGGAAGGCTGCACAAGATGAAAAGATTCTTATACGTAGCCTTGTTGCTCAATTGGATAACCAATAACGTAAATTAAAATTTATCCAGCTATTATATTGACCCTTTGTCTAACTATATCAACTTCAACATAAGAAATAAAGAAAAAATAAATATGGGTTTATTAACCTCAAACATGAACTCTCAAAAATTACATCTTGAGCTGGGTTACCAAGATGGAATGCTCAGTTGCTTAAGATGTAATATTTTATAGATGTCATAAAAATCGTAATTTAAACATTTTACTATCTTATTTATCTGAAGATTACTTTTTTTCGCTTTTTCAATACTGATCGTTCCAATCAATCTTTATTTATTACGGAACATGTAGTCTTTTAGTTCCTTTTTAAAAACGTCATCAAATATCTTTTGAAAACGCTTTGAATTTTTATAAAATTTTCATAATTCTATTTTTAAAGTAAATTCTTTGAAATAACATAAGTAAAATTCGTTCTACCTAGAGAAATTACTTTATTTCGCACTTCACTTTTAGCTTCAACCATTTCCCGTGCAACCCTCTAGTTTACAATAAATTGAGACAAATTATAGAAAATTTACATCTATTAAAATTGGAAATTTAGCTATAAATAGAACATACTTTTGTCAAAGCCAGTGAATACTAACAGGTTTTTTATTTAATAAAAAGTAAATTATTTGTTTGTATTAATTCTATTTAGAATATAAACATTATGAAGTCGATTATATTGTATATATATATATATATAGATTTATCATTCCCCGAGATGGAAAAATACAAGGAACAGATTCATCAATGTCTTTAATCTCTTTCTACGTTTCATTTTAGGCAACTATGACCATGCTACACATCCATGGTCACAACAGGCTAATCACTAAATTATTAATTATACTACTCACACATAATGAAACTGTAGTGCATCATGTAATTAATAATAAAATTATTAAAATTATACTCAAAAGACAACAAAACGTTTTTTCCCAACTTTTTAATTATTCTTCTAGAAATCAGTTTTTTAATTATTATAATTGAATGAAGCAACTTTCAGAAACGAAACCAGCCTAGAAATGTGCTTAGTAGACGAATGCATGAATTTTAAAAATTAATTTTTTTTAAAATTATTATTTAAATTTTAAAATTAAATTTTTTTGAAAAGTTTTACAAATATATTTTATACATCGCATGTAAGTAAGCTCGTCCCATCTTAGGAACCTATTAACCTTGAGCAACCTTCCCCTTCGTCTAATCATTTTAATGATAAATATAAATCTATACATCACAGTCTATTACTTAAAATAAATCTAGTTGGCGATTTTATTTTTCTCCAGACTTATTACAGATTCAGCATCACTTCTATATCACGTTTCTAGCACGGGTTGCTTCTTGGTATCTTCAGTGCTGATGGTTACTGTTTCTAGTTTTTCTCTAGTAACTGAAACAAAAGAAATAATAGCAAAGACTGCTCTTGAGTACAAATTTTCATTACTAATATCGGAAAATTTAATTCTTAAAATTAAATTTGTTCTTTGTTTTTGAAGAATTTAGACACAAGTAAAAGATGATGCAAGAATTTCATGTTATCTCTACACTGTGGGCCAAAAATAAACAATCCACTGTATATTTGTCTATAACTTTGCGAAATATTAGTCGATTTTCACTGGTTTCCACTGTTTTTACTCAAAAAGGAATAAGAAACAAGATTCAATATTTTGATTTATAAAATATTCAGTACTTTCACCTAGTGAGGCTTAAACAAGTGTGAAAATAGAAAAAACCTTTGTGTAAATTTTAAACTAAATAATAATTGTTTTTAAATTTAAAAAATTCAATAAAAAAAAAGAATTGATAAAATTAATAGAAATTCATATCTCAAAGCAAATACTCGACGTTTGCGTCAGCTTTCAATTGCATCATCGATGACGCTTTGCTTCAATTTGTTCCAGACGGTAATCAGTCGCTCCTTCGCTTCATTGACGTTGTGAGTTTGGTTTGGAAGACCCGTTGCTGCATTCCTCCAAAATTTTAAAGTCAATGGGGTGAAGATCTGGACTGTTTGGAAGCCACAGGTATTTGAGAATGAATACAGGTGTCGCGTGCTTTAACAAGCTTTCTGTCTGACGCCCCCGCTGTGATGGCGCCCTATCTCGCTTGAAGACGAAGAAGTTACCTCAAGTGTTCTTTATCACAGGCAGTAACTCTTCTCTCAACAGCACATCTTTGTAATAGGCGCATTCAAAATCAGATGAGTTCGGCCAAGTTTGACACGCCGACAGAAACCATCACCAACTGGCTGAAAGTTGAACGCGTTCGTAACAGAAACAAATTATTATGAAAATAATTATGAAAAAGTAAAAATGTTTAAATTGAAAATTTAAATTAAAAAGTTAAAATTTTTATAAAATCGAAAAAGGAAAAACATTTTCAAGTGTTAAAAAAACGTTTTTTTCTCATTTTACACTTGTTTAAGTACGGCTAGATAAAAAACTGCATATGAAAGAAATAAATAAAAACTTCATGAAATCTTATTTCTCATTCCTTTTCTGAGAAAAAATTAAAAATTGATTAATATTTGCTGAAGTTATAGACAAATATACATTGACATGCCCACATTGTGACTTAACGACAATCACTTGTGTTCCATTCACAAATTCGTTTTAAAATGTCTTATAACTGTTCATCAACTGAAGTAAAAAAAGAACACTCAATTGTTGGAGACTTGCTGCTTTCTCCAATCAAACACGTGATGGTGGCATATGATGTTTGTTCAAACCATTTTCTGAAAATATTCGCTCAAGTTTTACAACTACCTCATTCTTTCTTACATCTTCACAAAACTCCAATAATTATATTTCCAAGAACTTTCGAAATTACATTATTAATAGTTTTTGCCTTTCCATCTTTCGAGCTAAGTGCAGCTGATATCACTTACATTCTTTTATTTTTCAATACTAGAATCTGATATTCGTTTTCATAAAAAAATCAAAATGTTACCATTGCTACGATCTTTGAAACTCAGCACTTCTTAGTAGCAATATCATAATTTTAATCTATGGCGTTTGACAGGACTAATAATAATAATTATGACGCGCCTTATTATAACCCGAACGAGCTTCCAAGCTACTTAAGCTGCATTTTTTCACTTCCACCTACGGGTGATTAGGACATCGGTTTCACTTGAACCTAGGACTTTTCATTAAAAAAAAATCGTGAGTCGTTACCCTTTTGGAAAATATAGTGTTTTTTTCTTAGTTCATCGATTTTTCGTTCTAAAAGTTAAATATTTTTACAAAACTTGAAAAATATATTTATAATGAATTAACTTAACTTGGGCAGATTATTAAAGATCTGGTGACACTCTTTCCTGTGATAAGAGACTGGATCGCTGGCTTCTTGTACGACATCAAGGAGATGGTCGCATCGCAGCGGGGTCACAATATGCTCATAGAGCAGGTAGTGTCAATTAAGAAATAAATAAAATAAAGTTAAGTATCGATGAAAAAACAATTAAAATGAAGTTTAGTCTAGATAAGGATCTTCAAACATTGTTCGCGCATGCTTTTTCACACATTAAGTATCTATAAATGTTATGTTTTCTAAAATAATTTTAGAATTTTAAAAAAGAGAAAATTGAATATCACTGGTGCTTTTATAGCTGCGTTGAAAACGAGGAAATTAATTTCTCAAGATTTGCTTCGATGACACAAAGTTCATGTAAAACATTCCAAGCACTTTCTTAGATTGAACAACATCTTTCACTACCAAAATAATTTTTTTCAATAAAATTTTAATTAATATTCTTTGGAAGATGTAAAAACTTGCTATTCAACATCAATTTGAGACTGAAAGCTGAATTTTTGTGCTAATTTAAAATTTATTATTTTAAAAAAATGTAATTAAAAAAGTATGTGTTTGAAAACAGTAGTTGAATCTACATTTCATCTACTAAAAAAATTAAATAAAAGCTAATTTTCACACTCTCTTGCCAAATGAGAGCTAAGTCGTCTTCATTGCAATCAAAAGTTTTTTAATCTTCTGGCAATGGCACACATTTTCTTTCTTTTTATCAACAGGTTCTTCGACTTTTCCATTATTTAGTGAAGTTTGGCTATTATGGTAGCGAAGACATTAAGAAGCTACTGAAGCCGCTCATGATCATCTTGGACTGCAAGAATGACAAGCCATTTCCCCCTGACACTGAAAAAGGTGATGAATATTTTATTGAAAAAATTGTAACTTGAGTCTCAACTAATTCGAAAAAAAGTTATCACTGTTATTTTTAAATTCATAAAACTGTCAATTGTGTAAAAAGTGTTTATATAATATTTTTTGAATAGGGGGAGGTGGCTCAAGATGAACCAGTTTCTAAAATGGAACGAGCTTATTTACAGCAATGCAATATATATATGAACAAATATTTTTGTATTTATGCATTTTTTTTCTAAGCACATTTTTATGTTGGTTGCGTTTCTGAAAGTTGTCTCGTTCAATTATATTAATTAACAAATGATTTCTAGAAGAAACAAAAATTGAGTTCCATCTTGTGCAACCTCCACTTAATAAATTTAATCTTTTGAGGCTAAGTCTTAGGTCACAGATCTCTTATTCATCAGCCAATTTACATGATGTTTCGGACGATCACCTGGTCAAGCGCTCAATTATAACAATACATTCTTATTGAACCTGTTCGTCTCGAACAGTTCCATCTTTATGTTCAGCAAGTGCATTATTGTTCTTGACAAGGGCTTGTTCCAACACTCCAACATCTACCTCAGCAGCCAGTACATCAGAAGGGATCTCTAATGCACCGATGTCACATCTAGGTGGTCCAAGCGAAAGAGAAGCTTCTTTTACTTGTACTGTGTTTCTATCCCCTGTACCACCATCCCATAGACCAGGGGTGCACAACATTTTTCAGCCTGAGGGCCAAAATTACTGAGTCCCGGGCGCCAAGGGCCGCATCAGCGTGCATATAGATGACACAATAAAGCAACTCAAAGAATGCAAATTTTTAATGAATGTCATAAAAAATAACGTTATTTAAACATGTATGAATAAATAAATGTAAAAAAACTCAAAGAATACAAGTTTTTAATAAATGTCATTATTTAAAAATAACGTTATTTAAACATGTATGATTAACTAAGTTTAAAAAAACTCAAAGAATGCAAGTTTTTAATAAATGTCATAACAAAAAAATTACCGTTATTTAAAAATGTATGAATAACTAAATGTTAGTATTTTAATGAGAAGGTTGAGCCTGAATGGTTGCAACAACATTGTCAATATTGGGTTCGAGTTCTGTTGCTGCAAGCCTCAAAATCGAAAAAACATTATCATCAGTCAAAGATGATCTCAGTTTATTTTTATTTGTGTTTATGACTGAAAACGTTTGTTCACACACGTATGTGCTGCCAAATTCAGACAAGATTCGGCTAGCCAAATCTTTGACCGCTCCATATTTAACTGAACTTAGACTTCCATAAAAATTTAAAATGGAGTTATGCTGATACGCAGACTTTAATTCTGGTGAACATTGAAGATCAATGACTTCTAACTGACATTGCTCAAGTACAGATTCTACATGGATGAAGTTAAATAAATCCTTATGCTCCCTGAATGCATCAAAACGTTTATTGAATTCCTTTATTAACGCTTTAAAACTGTCGTGGTATTTATTGAAGTCACACTGGCATTCCTTTTGAAAAGCTGAACAAAGAAGAAAATGACATAAATTACCAGATTGCAGATTCGAACAAAACAGCCGTAGCTTCAAGGTGAATGCCAGCAGCTCTTGGCACATATCAAAGATGTAGTGATCTTTGCCTTGAAGACGCAGATTCAATTTATTTAAGTGTTCTGTTATGTCTGTCGAAAATGCTAAGTCTGCCAAACACTGTTTGTCTGTGTCTTTGCCTTTGGTAACAAGGAATTCACAGATTTCCTTTCGAAACTCAACAAACCTAGTTAGAACTTTTCCTCGACTCAACCACCTTACACAAGTGTGATAAGAATTGTCGATGGTTAAGTCCTTTTGTTCATATGAAGTTCACTGATTTAAAAACAAATTTCATAACATTATCAAAATTAATGACTCGTGTACACAGTGGCTCTTGATGTATGATGCAGTGGTATGCGTGGATGGTGTCTGTTGGAATTCATAAGTCTCGCAAATGGGATCCCAGATGAGCAACAAGTCCTAATTCTTTACCAGTCATGGCGGGTGCACCGTCAGTAGTAACACTACAGAGTTTTGGCCACTGAACGTTAAGGTTTTCAAGAACAGATTTCACTCCTCCAAAAATATCTGCACCAGTCGTACGTCCACGTAGTGAGTCCATTCCTGCTAATTTCTGAGTTAATTTACAGTTCTCATCCACCGCACAAACAAAAACCACAAGCTGTGCTGTGTCAACGTTATCCGTGCTCTCATCTAAGGCAATTGAAAAATACTTGCAAATGGCAAGCTTGTCACGCAAACGTCATTGGATAAATCAACCATCCGGCGCTGGAAAGTCATCCGTGACAATGGCACTTTGTTGAACATTTATGTTTTCTCAGGACAGACTTCTTTGGAAATGGATTGTATGCAGTTTTTGACGAAATCACAATCAATAAATGGTCGAGACGATCGCGCAATAATCTGTGCTACGGCACAACCTGCACGAACAAACGTCTTATTTTCATTAACTTTATAAAAAAAATATTTTGCTCAGATGACAATCTTTTTACAAGTTGATCAATCATATTTTTTCTCGCTTCATCTTTCACATCATCAAACGTAGCAGCGTGTTTAATTTCATAATGTCTTTTGCACTTGTAGTCCTTCATTACAGTTACGGACTCACGACAAATTAGGCCCAAAGCTGTTCCGTTGAAATGCTGCATTTGTCCATTCTTCATTAAACTGACGATTTTCTGCTTCAATTTTACGCTTTGACTTTCTTACTAAATTAAAACAACTCAATTATCGGTCGTTGTTGTTGTACCAATCGTTTTATATTGAGAAAGTGCAAACAGTACTATTAAAAAGAGATGGGCGAGTGCGTCGATTTAAAATTCTGTTAGGGCCGCAAATAGCCAAAATGGACTAGTTGTCTGGCGGCCGCATCAAACAGGCCGAAGGGCCGCGGGTTGTGCACCTCTGCCATAGACGGAAGCCATGACGTTGTTTCAAAGTAAAACTTGTTGGATTCCACAGAAGCTGGACGTTCGTTTCGGGCATCATGGGCAGTTTTTCGAGGTGACTTTTGAGGGGTCCCAGAATGGCCACTTCCACCTCCAGCAGGATTGGCTCGCACTTGCACACGCCGATCATTATCACGATGCACTGATGCTCCAGTTGCTCCAGTCGAACTTCGGACATAAGTTCTTTCGCTTCAGAACTACTATTATCGTCATCATCACTTCAAGAATATGGTGAATATAATAAATAATAATTAAATAAATAAATAACGCAAATCAAAGATGATAATAAACTATAAAATTAGATGTTTCAGAAGACGAGGGAGGAATGTTTTGTTTTTAAACGTGGTATATATTGGTGTTTCGATTTTTCGCTTACGGGGTCTCAAGTTACGTGTAGATTTTTTGAGAAAGGTAAAATTTCGTGAAGAACGTAGTCACAGTTAGTGGAGATTTTAAATGTTAGTTTAGTGTGCAAAGTGGTAAAAATAGAAAAGATAGATGGAGGATACTTAAGTCTAATGAGTTTTTTATGAATGATTTGCTGCGGATTAAAAAAACCAGACCAAGAAAGAGCTGTATATTTTAGGTGAAATATGATGAGGGACTCAGTGATGTAAACAAGTTTAAGATGGGAACAGATGGTTTTGATAGCATGAAAAGTTTGAAAGTATTTTTTGATAATATGTTCTAGTGAAATGTAGAAAAGGTTAGTAAATTAATACCTAAGATAGTTTGTAGTAGTAGTAGTAGTAGTCTTTATAGTGCCTTTGTCTCGACACTTCAAATCTTTTTCTTCATCTCCCCCTTTCTCTCCTCTCCCTCTGTCTCCAGATTGCTCCCACACTTCTCAGCACCACTTCTTCCATCCTCCGATCCTCTTCCTGGTAACCAAGGACCCCTTCCATCGGGTCCTGTTTTCCACGCTACCTTCTCCAAACCGTCAGCCATTCTTCTCTCTACTCTTCATACAACCCACACTCCAGCAAAACGTGCCTCTCATTCTTTTCCTCCCCACAAACACACTTCCTATCCTCCTTCTCATACTTCCAGCGCACAATTTCATTATTCCTTACCGTTAAGCTATCCCCCCTACACATCATCCTAACTTTCGCTCCATCTGAACCATCTACATATTTTTCCAACTTCCTGCTTTCTGACTTTTCTTCACGGTATCTTCCCAATCTTTCACTTTCCTGTATCTTCTTCCCCCATTCTTCCTTTCCCTTTTGTTGGATCCTCTTCACCAGCTCCCTTTCCCCCATCCTTCCGACCTCTCTTTCTGAAACGCCCATCATAAACACTCTTGCTCGTGCGCCTTTTCCTCCACGTACCATTCTGCTCATAACCTCCACATCCAATTTTTTTCCTAAGTTGGCTACACCTCTCCACCATTTAGATTTCTTACCTATCTCCTCTACACATGCTCTACCTACTCTTCCTACTATATCTTTCCCCTCTAATGTCCTAATCACAAAGTCTGTCATGACCTTAGCCTCTCTCCATGCTGTTTCACCATGTACTACGACATTTCTTACGCTAGTCTCTACCCCCCATATCCATCTCCCAAACTTAGTCTGCAAAACCTCTAACTTCTTTCTCTCCTTACCTGACCAACCAACTGCTGCAACCCCATACATTGTCAGTGCGTTGAATGGATAGTTGGTGGTGTGATGTGTTTATGACTATTGTGGACTAATAGTTTGAAAGAATTGTTGATTGCCTCCCATCCAAAGCAGCAAACTCATCAATGCATGATGACACGAGCAACATTATTTATTAGCTTCCAAGTATCGGCTGGTTTCTTTTTGGACTGAAAAGCTTAAAACTCTAATAGTGTTTTCGCTTTTGTCTAAAAAACCTTTTCCAGATTTTCAACTGCTTATTTCAAACAAAATGAAATTGTTATTAAATTGAATCAACATTTTCTTTAGCTATTATTCAATTTGAAATAATAAAATAACTAATCAGTATGCAACCAGTTGTTTCAACTCTCGGCTTGACGGCCCTATCTTCGATGGCCTAGTAACCCATAGCTTATGGCATATTATTATTATTCAAACAAGTTTCCACACAGGCTTCTCAAAAGAGGCTCAAAAGCTGGTGCAGTTGTACCGCTCCAAGGAACGTTTCGAAGCCAGTGCGGACTGTGAAGCTCTTGTCAACGCCAAGTTCCAGTCTGTTGTTATCTTCTATTTTTAGCTCATCTTGTGTTTAAATTTTCAGTTTGCTTTTCTAAATACCTTAAGTCACAACTTATTTAACTGTAGTTTCACTATTTTGCACTCTGCGTCTTTGCGAAACTTATATTTATACACTAGGAAGCAAGCGTTTAAATTATCATAGCTCCTTATTCATAAGCATGGGTAACACAGCTCAAGAGAACTCGGTTGTAGGAATTCAATAATTCATTGAAACATTCATTCAAAAACATGACAATTTGCATTGAAATGTTGACAAAAGCTTTCAATCAAATGCAACACAGAGCGATGGAAGTGCTGGACTTGCTGCTTACATTCCAGTTCAACTCCAGACTCGAAAGCTTCATTGCCAAGTACAAGACTTGCGAGCTGGCATGGAGCAGAAACAAAGGTGAATTAGGGGTGGTGAAAACTGATTGCCTTAGTTGGCAAACAATGACAACGGCAGTTATTGAAATGATTTTTATTAGGAATCAGCTAATGACTAACAGTTTTTTATTTGAATCTCATAATTTGAGATGAACACTACTAAATTATGCCCGAATGTTTTTTAAACGAATTCTTAGTGAAATGCTATTTTGGTTCTGATTCGTTTTGTACACAGATCCAAAAATAATTGTTCAATACTTTAATTACACTAGTCGACAACATTTTTGTAAATCGTATGTTAGTTGGTGTGTTTGAGCTGTTTCGTGCTGTAGATAATGAAATCAAAAATGTTTTTTATAATTTTTTTACAGACTTTTATTGAGTATAACATATACCTTTTCGGATCTCCGCGCTTGGAGACCCCCGCCTTCATACAAACCCATACATTTATAAGTAGTTTGATTGGCCCAGCGTTAATATATGCATGACTTTGATTGGTCACTAAAACATATATTACGCAGCTTTAAGATTAACATTTTATAGCTAACGACACAGTTTATTTACTAATATCAGCTGATGTATGTAAGACATGAAAATAATGATAAATAAAGGCGGCCATATTTTTTAAATATATTTCGGCAACTATTTGATACGAGATATATCGCAAAATGAACAAAAATTATGGCTTATTTACTTCTAGAATATTATTATGACCTGAATGAAAAAGAAAGAAACAATCAAAGGCGAAAAAATTCCATCGAAATGATTTATTGCTCTAATTTGCAGCATATCCTTTGCAGCTTCAACAAATTCAAATCTGTTCACATGTCGTTTGAAAATTATGTTTTTACCACTTTATTAAACTCGATATGTTAAAAATGTAAAAATATTATGTGAAATTGTTCACTAAAAAAATGTTGGCATAATATTGGTCAGAGGACTAAAAGTCATCAGCATGTTTTACTAATAATATGTGGGTAAATGTTTCATAATTTTAAAGTATTTTCTTTTGCCTATCAGCAGTCAGAATATTTCTTCTTGGATAGTCCTGACATGTTTTATTTTAAATCATCTTTTTATCAATGTCAGCTACCATGATTCAAAATAGGTGGTTAAATTAGGTTGATAATGGGTTTGAAAAAATTATAAAACAGTGTCATAATGTTGAAAAAAATACCTATTTCACTGTTAGTGGGCAAGTCACTTCAAAAACCAACAGGCCATAGGCTGCTCCATTCTCTTGACTGGTCTCTTCTGCTTCTGCTGGTGCATATGGGATGTGCTTGGTTTTCTTTAGCTCAAATCTCTTCTAGTCTTTTAAATTTTGTTGTTGTTAAATGAGTGAGAATGAATAAGCCTTATTCAATAAGGAAGGAACATACTCTCTCAGTGGGATGGTTTTCGAGAATAAAAACAATTGATGCACTATCTTTTACGTGAAATACTTAATACTTGGTGAAATAAATATTTTAAATTTATAAGATATTTTTCACCATAATACTAGTAAAACATTTTTTATAAATTTTAAAATATTATGTGAAATTATTCAATAAAAAAGTTGTGGCATAATATTGGTCAGAGCACTAAAAGTCATAGGCAAAATTTAAAGTATTTCATTTTGCCTATAGCATTACCGTTTTTTTACCAAACAGCTATTTAAACATTGGAAACTTGTCTTTAATAATTGTTATGGATGTGTGCTTGTGTGTATGTGCATTTTATGTTTGGTGGACCAATCAAATGCATGCATACTAATCAACGCTGGGCCAATCAAACTATATGAGTATATGTTTATATGAAGGCAGGGGTGTCCAAGCGCGGAGATCCACTTTTTCAACAACTTTCTTAAGTAAAAACTATCTTTTTTGATTCCCGAATTACTAAGTTTAAAGCTTTGCTTCAAGTTTTCTGGCTTCGCACTTAATATTTATTCAATATTATGCGTAATTCTTTAGTTAGCGAATTAAGAAATGAATAAGTACGTATAAAAAGTAGCAGCTGCAAAATTATAGCTTTATAATGTTACGAGGGATATTTTGATTTAAATCCTTTTATTTGAAAGCTTACATAATATATAATTTATTGATGGAATACTGATTTAAAAGATAATAAAATTGTCTTTCATGCACTTGCTTTTTGATTTTGATAGAATAAGGCACAATTTAAATTGTAAGACTTTTTTATAAGTTTACTGTAAAATTCACTTTTTGCATAAGTCGATTAGGGTTGCTACTCATAGCTCAATTGCATAAGAAATAATTTAAATTAGAATTTATCCGGCCATTATGTTGATATCTTGTCTAGTTATGTGAACTCAAACATAAAAAATAAAAAAAATTACTTTAAACATGAACACTAAAAATTCCATCTTGAGCAACTAGGTTCCCAAGATTGATGCTTAGTTCTCTAAGATAAAATTATATTATATTTAAATGAGAGATGTTAAACCTTTTGATCACTAAATAAACACATTTTAAAAAACTTTTTCAAACTTATTTGTTTTTTTTATATTTTAATCTTTCTTGGTTCATACTTTCATTTATAATTTTTTTTACAACTTTTTTATTTTCAGTGAAAGGATCATCTTTGATTTCAACAGGCATAAAAGTTCAAGTCTTTTTCGCTTCTTTCTATAAACCAATTTCCAAAAAAAATCTTTTTTAAAAAACTTAGGTTTTTTTTCTTTTACTCTAGTAAAAAACTGTTTTTTTGCTTTACATTTGAAGCTTCCGAAAGACGGGATCTGTCCCTCTCTAGGCTGTTGGCTTTTTTATAGGATGATGGATCTAGTGAATGTATTCAATTTACTAGTTTTTTAGTCTATGGTTTACCTTACCACACTGCTTCTCTATTCTAAGATTGTGAGCAAGACTGTCATCGATTTCAGAAGCCTGCTCACTGATTGGGTACTCCATAGGTAAGGCTTCTTCATCAATGTCCTAGTCTCTCTTTTGCCTATCTAAAACTGTCTTGAGATGGGGCTGCATAAAAGAAATATACTTGTAAATTTACTCCAAGTGCTCAATTGCTGCTTCTGACACCAAGTGATCATCCAAGCAGGCAAACAGCACCAAAACAACTAGAAATAGAAAGGCTCTATAACTTCTCTGACTAGACAGGCTAGGCGATTGTTTATCTGTGGGTTCTGGCTTGAAAAATCAATGAGATCACTGAAGTGGTGAATAAAAACTGTTTTTGCTTTGGAAAAAACCAAACTTTTTGTTTTTGTAGAAAAAACAGCCGCCCACTGGATACCATTCTTTTCTCAAGGCAGAGAAGAAACTCATTGAATCTGTTCCAGGGTTTGGCTGAGCTCGAGAGCCACCAGCTGAAGACACGTGCATGTCCAACTAAGCTAGAAATTTTTTTATAAACGTTTTTTTCTACCATTAAACTTTTTAAACCTGATATATCCTTATATCCGTTTCAACCAATTGCAACACTTTATTCATGACACTGCTGAAACCCAGTTTAGTGTGGGCGGCAAACATATTTTTTAAATAATATTTATAATATTATATTATATAAACTATTATATTTTGTAACCTTATTATCGTAAAATTTGAGTAAATTAAATTATCTAATGATTTCTTTTTACTTGTAAACGCTGAGGCTTAAGCCTAAATCTTCGATTTAGTTTTTTGGGTGTGGGGGGAAGGGGTTTTTATCAAAAGTACCAACTTCCAGTATTAAACATTCATGAAATAACCTAATGTACCAATGGTACACTTGGAATATGGTACATTGTACCATATTCCAAGTGGACGTAACAATATTACAATTTTTCAATTTTTTGCCTTCTTAGTCCCCCCTATCTGTAATCTAAATAAAATATATACTCTATTTATTCTATATAGACTTATCAATTCTACTGTGTCATTCTAAATTTCATTTATTAGTTATCCATTTTAGGCAACTATGACCATGCTACATATTTATTTTCATCAGACCAATCACTCAATTTGTAATTTTACAATGTGCACACAATAAACTGTATTGCATCATCTAATTACTATTAAAAAATTGAAATGATTTACCTTCGGAAGTTGAGAAAAAAGAGCAAAATGTTAACTCCCAATTTTTAACAATTCATCTTGAAATCAGTTATTAAAGTATTCTGATTGAATGAGACAACTTTTAAAGACAAAATCGACATATAAATGCGCATATGAGACGGATGCATAGAGATGAAATAAAAATTTTGTTCATTTTCAAAGCGCATAACTGTTAATCAGGGACGGCGATCTGCGGAAAATCTTGGGGGAGTCCTACCCAGGGTCGGAATCAAAGAACCGGTATCGGCCAATACAATCAATCAATCAATCGATCAAATCAATTTCTATAGCGCTCTTTCCTCAAATTCAAGAGCGCTGGTAAATGAATTTGTTAAACAGATATGTCTTCAGATACGTAATGAAGTAAATAATGATATAGAAGTAGTTAAATAAGGAGGTGATGAGTTTTAAATATATGGACATCTTTAAAGAAGGGTCATCTAAGTAAGGTAATAATTTTCTAATACGTCAGTTTTCAATAGATAATAGACATAAACAGTCATGTGTAGAAGATTCGTTCTGACAGTCTGTCCTTCATCTGCAGAACTCATTTGCCTTGTGAAGTAAGTAGCCAGTGGGTGCTTGCAAGCTGTGCACTGGTGTTCAAATTGAGGCCCTGGCACTTCTTCATAAACACAGTCATGTATTGAAGATTCGTTCTAACAGTCTGTCCTTCATCTGCAGAGCTCATCTGCCTTGTGAAGTAGGTAGCCAGTGGGTTCTTGCAAACTGTGCATTAGTGCTCAATTTGAGGCCTTGGCACTTCTTCCTTTTAAAATAAGTTTTTATTGTAGTCCGTTAGACAGTTATTGGTTGAAGATTTCAATTCCGAGAGCAAGATAAATTTAAAACCAGAAAACAAGAAAAGATATAAATTATGATTACTATAATTATTTGAAATTAATAAAAAACTAAATTATTAGATAAGAAGACAAACTATTTAACAAAATCATTACGGTTAAAGCGGCTGCCAAGATGGCAGCTGCTAACCAAAACAATACAGTACAAGCGATACTATTTAGTATTGTTTGCTGTTGTGCAAATTATTTTTGTATCAACTACTAATATTTGTATCACCAAACATTTAAAAAAAAGTTTGATACTCAATAAAAAATACTTTTCTATTGCCACTATGAGCGATTTGAAGAAAAACAATAGCGATTTTAGTACATTCTATTATTTGTCTTCTATATTAATTCAATTACAACTAGCCATCAAACCATCAAATAAATTTTATAACATGTTTTTTTCCATTTATTTCTGAGTCAATTAGTTTAAAAAATCAAAAATAGATTCAAATTTTCCAAAGTTATAAAAAATATACATTGGGAAATTTTTTATGGCCCACAGTGAATATTTAGATTACATAAAATACCCTCTCCGCCGTCCTCCTGCCCTCTCCCCACAGCTCGTTTACTCCAATTTCCAAAAAGACCCTTTCGAATGTCTGACCGATTAGCAAATTCTTCTGCTAGCCCTTTTTAAACCCAGACTGTCAAGTATATACTGATGTACATGACAAACGGCCAGTGAATTCAAGCGAGGCTGTGTCATAGGTGCACGCAACTAAGTCTTAAGACCAGGCAAAGCACTAAAAGATCTTTCTGCAGTACATGACGTTATTAGACACACAAGCATCAACCTGATCAATCTTTCAACCTAACGAAACAGGTTTCTGACTTCGTGATCAAAGCTTGCATTACTTTTTGCGTTTGTGCTAAAGTTCATTCTGGTCTTTAAACATAATTAGCTGTGAACAAAGACCAGTTTCATTTAACTCACGATACTGCTTCCAAATATCATGGTTCACTTCACCAATTAGCAACATTGTTTCCAGCTGCAAGTATGAACGCAAACCAGAAGAATCTCGATTGAACCTATATGTGACAGCGTAATATGCCGCTCGATAATGTTCCTCTGATGATGTTGCTACATAAGCTGGGCCCAGCCCACAATAATTTTGTGGCGGCTTTTGCACCTGAGATACAGCAATCGGCTCAAGATCATATGCCAAAACCATACTTTTGACATCTCTGAAAATGGCGTTAAACTGTTCGTCTGATCGTAGGCGACACAGTTCTTGCACAACGGAATCAGTTGCTGCAATCATTCTACTGACCTTGGCACTTGCTTATTGCAACGTCTTGTTTAACTGTTCCAGAAGTGAAAACATCAAAACAACTACCTTGAGGGCCTGTAAGGTA
Organism: Piscicola geometra; assembly: GCA_943735955.1. Taxonomy (NCBI): domain Eukaryota; kingdom Metazoa; phylum Annelida; class Clitellata; order Hirudinida; family Piscicolidae; genus Piscicola; species Piscicola geometra. The sequence continues at coordinate 10,522,780 of OX030959.1, read as the reverse complement.
GTGCCCTGTTGAAAAAAAGCTTCAAGCCTTTACAGCTGTTTCATCAGCAGTACCAATGGAAGCAAATGATTCCAAGCTTACAAGTACCACTTCATAATGTTGAAGCACATAAGAAACTGTAGATACTCTGGTCAGTCATCTTGTAGGACAAAGATGTTTTAATCTATACTTTTTATTCAGTGGCTCATCAAGAAAGGCAATTATACGAGACACTAAAGCATCACTAAACTGCTTCTTGACCTTCCCTGAACGATTGTAAAAAGCACCTAACTCTTGAACAAACTGATGTGAATTGCTCACAAAGGGATTTGCAGCAGCTGTGTGCTGGGCAAAAATATTTGCACACTGTGCAGAACAGTGGAAAAACAATGCAAGTGGATGTTCACTGCTGATAATAGCCTGACAACCATTATATCGGCCCTTCATGTTAGCAGCGCCGTTATAAGTCTGAGCTCTTAGTTTTTCTATAGGTTGCATAATTCTAACATCTTTTACTACAGCACATAATGTTTTTCCGATCGTGTCTACTGGGCTGAATAAACCAACAAACTGTTCATTAACATTAACGGTTTCATCAAAAAATAACAATGCATATTGATTCAATTATAAGAGACACTAAAGCATCACTAAACTTGACCTTCCCTGAACGATTGTAAAAAGCACCTAACTCTTGGACAATCTGACGTAAATTGCTCACAAAGGAATTTGCGGAAACTGTGTGCTGGGTAACAAGATTTGCACAGTGTGCAGAACAGTGGGAAAAAAATGCAAGCGGATGCTCACTGCTGATAATAGCCTGACAACCATTATATCGGCCGTCCATGTTAGTAGCGCCATCATAAGTCTGAGCTCTTAGTTTTTTTTATGGGTAACCAAATTCTGATCAGAACATCTTATAATACAGCAGATAATGTTTTTCCGATCGTGTCTAGTGGGCTGAATAAACCAATAAACTGTTCATTAACATTCAGAGCTTCATTAAAAAAACGAATGCATATCGATTCCTGCTCTAACCCATTGCAGTCTTGTGTGCAGTCAACCACAACACCAAACACGCTTGATTCGGCATTAAAAGTGCAAACTGTGTTTCTAACGATAGAATTAGCTAAAAGCCTCAGCATTTCTTTTTGGAAGTTATGCGAAATAAAGCTTTTAGTTTGATTTAACCAAAACTTTAGTTAATGTTCGAAGTCTTTTGAAATTCATTAACTAAAAAATTGAAAGGGTTGGTTTTGAAATGGATCTCAGAATCCCCCGAGGAATATCGCCCATGCAAAATAAGTAGCTCAATATGAATGATTTTTTAAATAAAAATGTAAATCTGTTTGCTTGCATAAAGTGAACGGATATTTTCTGAAAAGCATCATGAATGTCTGCTTGCGAAAATTGAAAAATCAGAAATTTAATTTTGTAAATATATTTATTAATTTGAATTTGTAAATATAAAAAGAAGAGTAGGTGGATGAGTATTTGAGTAAGCAAACAATAATTTTGCTTCAGGCAGCTATCACTATAACTACGCTTACCCAAATTATATTACTGAATAAAAATTCTGTTTCATGATATTGTTGACGATTATGCTTGTATTAAGATAGGAGTTGAGAAATTATTGTATTAGAAAAACTGGGGGGTGTTTATGTTAAGATGGACCCCATGACCCCTAGCATCGCTGCCCATACATACTCACAATGAATTGCTGTATTAGCATTTTTTTATCCCATGGTTGATGGTTAGGCTCGTATCAAAATTAGAGTTGAGAAATGTGTATTTTTAAAAGAGTGAGGGGTCCTTGTAAAGGTGGACCCCAGGACCCCCTCAGGATTCCCGCTTACGCCATAGTGATAAAAAAACTAGGTGAAGGTGTATTCAAGTAAGCAAAGACTATTTTGTTTTGAACAGCTATCACTATAACTACACATACTCACAATGTATTACTGTATAAACATTTACTTTTATGCCATGGTTGACGATTATGCTCATATCCAAATAGAAATTGTTGAATACAAAAATGAAAAAAAAGTGGGAGGGTCCCTATTAAGGTGGGCCCTCCCACTGAAAAAAAGTGGGTCCTGACCCCAGAACCCCCCCAGGATCGCCGCCCATGCTGTTAATAAGCTCGTTCCATCATTGGAACCAGTTTATCTTGAGCAACCTCTCTTTACGACTTTTACTATGTCGCCATATTTTCAAAATTAGTATTTTGAGTTGGGGTGTGAATTTTGTTGAATAAAATCTCGAATGACGGTTTATTTTAGTTTTTTCACATAAAAACTCATCTTTTAAAATACAAATTATAAGGTTGCAAAAAGATCATAGGCCTAAAAAACAGACTTAGATTTGGGAGCTACAACTTTTATTCTGGCATTAAGTTCTGAGTGTTTACCCGTCATGGCTGCTGCAACATCTGTGCATGCACCAACAAATTTGTTCAAATCAATGTTCTTTGCAATTAAATAACCATTTAGACCATTGAAATGTCAGCACTTGTTGTCTGGCAAAACATCCCGTCTTCAACAGTGATTGGCATATTTTAACTAAATAGTGGCAAACTAATAGTTTAACTACTTTTTTTTAGTTATCTGCATAATTTAATTAACAAAATATAGTTTAGTCAAACTGACTGTTTAACTGAAATATTTTAGTTGCTATCTAAATATTAGTTAAACTAAAATATTTTAGTTAGCCCTTTATTAAAATTAGAATTTTAAACTGATAAAATAAAATACAGTTAAAGTTTTCATATTTTTCATGCCAAGTACATTTAAAGTTTTTGGTTTTACTCGTTTCCTAATTGTTTTGTTTCTTATTCTTTTTGTGCTTAATTCTACACGGTTTTTGGTTTTCCATGCAGGTCTCTGGGTACCTAGATTCTAACTCCGATTATGTCAGCAGTTCATTAACATATCCAGTAGTTGCAGAGGCATTCCGCAAAAGCATTGCCACACTGCCCTGTTCAGCTGCTGTTGAATGATTATTCAGCGTTGCTTCACAAGTTTTGATAGCACGTTATTTTAAAATAATTCGCTAGTGATGGCATTTTATGTTACAGTTTTAATGCTGCTACAGATTCTGCTTGTCAATATTTGTTTTGGCATTCATCCATCTCGTGAGAAGATGATACCGCTCTGATTTGTTCTTTGGCGGCAGCTTCTAGAGTGGCTCAACAGACCGATCCTGGATCGACAGTCTCTGCTGCAGCGGCTGCAGCCACTTTGTTCATCGGCTAGCTCTGCAGTCATCGCGTTTGCAGACAACTTTGAAGCGTAGTTTCGGGCAACCAACTGGACGATGTCCTGTAGCCAGTTCGCCTTGGGTATGCGACCTTCTTCCATTCGACGCACGTGACCAAGCCAGCGTAGAAGTCTTTGGCATAGAAGGAGGTGTATGCTGAGACTCATTGCTGAGTGAGTTGGCTTGATTGAGTACGGCTGCGTTGGTGACTTTGTCTTGCCATGTTATGCCAAAGATGCGTCGGAGACCGCGAAGATGAAAGCTTTCGGGACGATCTACTTGCCTGGCATAGGTGGTCCAGGTTTCGCTGCCATATAAGATGCTGAGAACGCATGTCTGGTACACTTTGTGTTTGGAGTTTAGTGTCAGTTGGTTGTTAGACCACACACGTTTGCTCAATCTGGCCATGACGCTGGCTGCTTTGGCGAAGCTCTTGTCAATCTCGATGTCGAGGGATAGGCTGCTAGTAATGACGGAGCCCAAGTATGTGAACTTGTCAGTGGCCTCCAGCACATGATTGTCGATTGTGATTGAGGTTGGAACAGGGATGTTTTGACCCATGATGTTGATTTTCTCGATACTGATGGTCAGACTAAATTCCCTGCAAGCCTGAGCAAAGCGATTCATCAGCTTCTGAAGGTGTTCCTCCGTGTGTGACACCAGGGCCGCATCATCAGCGAACAGCATGTCTCTGATGAGGACAGTGCGAATTTTTTATCTTTGCTCTTAGGCGTGCCATGTTCAGCAGTTTCCCGTCACTTCTGGTGTGTAAATGAACACCTTCGACAGACTCTTTAAATGCAAAGTTCAGCAGCAGAAGATGCCGAATAATGTAGGCGCTAGCACACAACCCTCTTTGACCTCACTCTTAATTATGAAGAGTTCTGGTTCTTATCAATAAGTGAATACAAAAATAGTAGCAAAATAGTTCGAAAAGTTTAACTTCTTTTTTTTATAGTTTAGTTAACTATCCTCAAAAATAGGCTTATAACTATTAGTTAAACTACTTATTTTTAGTTGAAAAATAATTATAGTTAATCTACAAATATTTAGTTAGTGCCATCACTGAAGACTCTTCAATCATGTCACTGTTAGTTTTAAATCGAACGTAACCAATAACAGCTTTGTTGGAAAAATCTCTGAATTCGTCAAACTGAATGACAAAATACAATGACTTCTCTGCTTTTCAATAAGCAGCTTTTCAATTTTTGGAACCATTTCAGTGGAGATTAATGATTTAGTCGCGAGTTTTATTGATCAAAACAGCAATCAGAAATTTTACCATCTTTTAGAGTAGATTTTTTAACGAAAGAATGCTAAGATTCACATTAAAAAACAGAGATAAAATTCTGCTGAAATATATAACAAAATAACTATATTGTACACAAAGGAAAGAAGTAGTTTACCCTGGGTCATGAGTTTACAAATTTTAGTATCAAATTCCTTATTTATTGTTGTTTCGTTTTATTATGTTCTGTTTTATCTGACACTTATAATAATGAATAGTATTACAATTTACAAAATATTTCACATCTATCTAAAATTCAACTTGTTTTTTAGAAATAGTTCAATGTAATAGAGAAATATTTTTGATGGCGTATAACCGATAAATAGTTGTTGATGTGTACAAAGAGATTATATTTTCAGGTTTGAGACACAGAATAGAGAATCACTTATTTATATTTCATTTACGTGAATTGTTCTTTAATTTTTTCACTGGTATTTTTTTTTGTTTTTTTTGTCTATACTATTCACAGCCTGACAGACGCATGCCATGTTACAATGGTTCTGAGAACCATGGTTCTTATGCGCCGAGGCGCCATTCCACACGACGTACACATCTTTCAATGCATACGTCGCAAACACTGCATCATATACACTAGGTATATGATAGTTCACGGTCTCTTGTCAAGGATTCGAACAGGCAACCTTTAAGTTGCAAGTCCGACGCCTACCATCTAAGCCATCCCCGCTCCCCCATTATTATTATTATCACTATTACTATTATTATTTTCAATACTTTAATTATTAATATTGTTTATGTTGTAGTTTTTCATGGCATTGTTATTATTGGTAGTATGGCTTGCGGATTTTGGTGACTCAGATGTTTCATCTTCACGTACAGCGTCTTCGAACTTCCTGTCTCCCTTGCTCTTCGAACATTTCGACGCCTTTGACACCAGCCCGTGAGCCGTATTATGATGATGATGACAATGACGATGATGATGACGATGATGATGACGATGATGATGACGATGATGATGACGATGATGATGACGATGATGATGACGATGATGATGACGATGATGATGACGATGATGATGACGATGATGATGACGATGATGATGACGATGATGATGACGATGATGATGACGATGATGATGACGATGATGATGACGATGATGATGACGATGATGATGACGATGATGATAACGATGATGATGACGATGATGATGATGATCATAATGATTGCAACTAGACCGAAACATATATTTTTAAATCAGCCGAAACCGGAATTAGGCCGAAACTGAAATTGCGTTTTAGGCCCCAACCAAAACTAAGCCAAAGTTAACATTTTATTTTTGGCCGAAACCGAGATTAAACCGAAATTTTAATCAGATTATTATTGAATTAATGAATCGAAGTCAAATCTTCTCGGGCTTACGATTTATATACAAAGTTTATCTAAGCAAGGATATCTAGAATTCCAGATGCTTGTATATCTCATTTGAACAATTAGTCTTATCACACCCATAAATCAATTAACCACGATATCTAATAGAGATGAGAATTGAACCCAAACTTAATAGTTCGAGTTCAATTGATGATATACAGATACTTACTTTTGACAATAACATTTTTTAAAACAAATGTTTAAAAAAAAGGTTTGTTAAGTATCATCATTGAACGTATGCCAATTAACTTAAATTTCCATACAATGGTTGTGGTTCCAGATGCTTGTATACGTTATTCGAACAATTAGTCTAATGACACCCATAAATTAATCAACTACGATATTTAATAGATATCTAATAGAGATGAGAATCGAACCCAAACTTAATAGTTCTAGTTTGATTGAAGATACAGATATATCAGATAAACTACATAAATAAATAATTTTTTTGGTTTTTCGGTAAATATGAGATCCGTTTTGGCCGAAACCGAATTTGAACCAAAATTACAAAATTATTTTCGGCCAAAACCAAAAAATGAACAAAATTGTACATTTTGATTTGGCCGAAACCGAACCTAATTGCAACCATTGTCAATAAAGATGAGAAAAAATGTATTTAAATAATGCTTATATCACTATTTGCAGTAATGTGATCAAAAGCAAAATGTCAAAAAACCAAAGAACTGCTAATTAACGGAAACTTTTAACTCTTGTTTGTAGTCCATAAATGAAATTAATTCATTTCTATCTGCAGAAAAGGCGTAGCGCTGCAGAAAAGAGCAGTGAGAGACCTCAAGGTGATGTTCGACTCTACTGCTTATTTCGGATCAGAACAGATCACTTCCATCTTGATGGTGCTCTTTTGCACACACCCATACCATCAAACATACACAAAAAAACATAAAACAACACACACACAAAAACATATACAACCACACACACACACACACACACACACACACACACACACACACACACACACAAACACACACACACACACACACACACACACACACACACACACACACACACACACACACACACACACACACACACACACACACACACACACACACACACACACACACACACACACACACACACACACACACACACACACACACACACACACACACACACACACACACACACACACACACACACACACACACACACACACACACACACACACACACACACACACACACACACACACACACACACACACACACACACACACACACACACACACACACACACACACACACACACACACACACACACACACACACACACACACACACACACACACACACACACACACACACACACACACACACACACACACACACACACATAGGATTTGTCAAACTACAAATACGACAAAATGATCAACAAGTCACTGAGCCTTCTCAACAAATTCTACTCTTCAAAGACGAAACTCTTTAAGTCCGCCATCCGAGCCATGGTGGGTTTGTTTTGTTTGTGTTTCTCCCATTTCATCTTCATTGTCGTTTTTTCGTCATTATTTCATTTATCAGTTAAATGAAGTGTTTTAGATGCAGTTATGCTCTATTTAACTTTCACAGTTTTGATTTTCAGACTTTTAAATATATTGCTGAAGTCTTTCACTTATATTTTCTATGTCTCCTGGGGGAAAAAACGACCACAACTTAGTATCCTTTTACAGTTTTAAAGTGATTTAAAACGAACATAACTGTGTGTTCGTGTTAAATATCTCTAATACTTTTTCAAATAATTTGTTTTAATTAAGATTTTTCCAACAAAATCAGGTGTTAATCACAACGGACTCTTGTCACGTACACAGGGAAGTTGCACGTACGATGCCCATCATCCGCAGGTATGCACGCGCCAAGCTCAACGACGACCAAGTCAACTCGCTGGGGGCTGTCATCGACACATACACTGGGTTCGATGATATCTGAATGTTGTGGTGGCGAGGACGAGTCTCGTAATAGGCATTTGTAATGTAACCTGAGATTGTGTATGCTACATTTTTTCGAGTTTTCGTTCCATTTGTGTTCATTCGTGTCTCTACCCACGAAGGTTTTGTCACATCCCGAAGGACGAGAGCGAGCGAAACCCGATGAACCAAAACATTCTCATGAACCAAGGTTGGCATCACGATGGGTAACAATGGAAGCCGCCTCGCCTCCGCATCAGTCGCAAAGTGCAGAGCAACAGAATATGTTTCTAATGGTTTATACAAAATGTTTTATAAAAAATCATTATACAATTAATAAGTTATCATAATTTACTTCTCTTTCACAGAAGTTCTTACGTTGGTGTTTGACATGCTTACGATGGAAATAGACGCCAAGTTGATGGTTATGATGATGATGATGGTGGTGATTACAATGATGATGCTATGTAATTACGATACGTGGTTCATGAAAAGTAGCATCAAGAACTCGGCATGATGATGATGATGAAGACGCTGGTGGCAGTGATGGGCAAAACCAAATTGCAGAATCGCCATTTTGACACATTTACGATTCGATTTGGCTTAAATTAACTTCGATTTGTGCAATAGCGATTTGATTGATTTAAATAGAAAGTCTGAAATTTCAAGTGAAGTTTTGGGTCTAATTAAACAAATATGTTCACCGTTTATCTTTATAATTACTAGTTCTTTGCTTTTGTTTTCACACGATGCGCGAAGAAAAATAATGTGTTATAGAGGGTGAAGGGTAGATTTAAAATTGAAAAATTATCTAAGCGAAGAAAGATTGTTTTGAGAAATTTTAAGTGTGAACAAGAAATGAAAGATTATAAATAGCAAAATTAAAAATTTGAAATTTAACTTATGAAATTAAAATTTATTGTAAAAAATATGTGAAAAAAACTCGGTATTAAAACAGCAAGAAAATATAAAAATTGATGTTGCAAAACGCAACAGTTGCTATAAATAATAATTTTTTTAATACTAAAGTTGAGCCCCCTTAGCATTTTTTGCTGGTTGCGCCTTGTATATATATATACACAGGTACAAAATTATAAATATATATATACATAGATATATAATCTTGTACCTGTATATGTTACAATCAAAACGCGTAACCAGGCATTTCGAGGAAGGCTTAAAAAGCAGTCAAATTGTGTAACGCGTGATTCACGCGTGTTGATAGAAAATAGGACAATAAAATGGCTGAAATAAATAAAATGCTATGGCATTTTAAAATTGACTGAAATGAATATATTCAAGCTCTAGACATCTTATTAAGCTTTTTCATTTAATACACGATTTGACTGATTTTAAAAAACGCTCTAAATGTTTTATAACATTTTTAGAATTCTATTTTTCGATAAAATAGGTTAAACTCGCTTTACCCAAATTTTTTTCTTTATTTCGTGCTTAACTTTTAGCTTCAACCATTTCCCGTGCAACCATCTAGTTTATAGTTAATTGAGACTAATGAGACAAAAGTTTAAATCTATTCAAATTTGAAATTTAGCTGTAAATAGAACATACTTGTGGCAAAGTGAATGAATACTAACTTTTTTTTTATTTAATAAAAAAGTTAATTATTGGTTTGTATTAATTTTCAAAAGTCTATTTAGAATATAAACTTTATATAGTCGATTATATTGTATATAGTGACTATATATTATAGTTTATATAGATTTATCATCCCCCGAGATAGACGAATGCCAGAGACAGATTTATCAATTTCTATCATCTTTTTTTAAATTTAATCTTGGGCAACTATTTATGTTTAATTTTAGGCAACTATGACCATGCTAATCATCCATGGTTACAACAATCTTATCACTAAATTATTAATTATACTACTTGCATATAATGAAACTGTAGTGCATCATCTAATTAATAATAATAAATAATAATTATACTCCTTAGGATGTGAGGAAAAAACAACAAAACGTTATCTCCCAACCAGAAACGAAACCGACATACAATTGTGCTTAAGAGACGGGTGCATGAATCGAAAATTTTAACAAATAATGTTTTATACATCGCAAAGCTGTAAGCAGTGGCGCAACCAAGGGGGGACATTTTTGAAGGGTCTCGCAATTTTTCGAAAATCGATGAGTATTTTTGGTGGTGGGGGGGGGGGGGGTAATGAATTTTTCAATATGCCATAGGACAATGATATTTTCTCTGGATGGCCATCGGGTCTTTATCTCACAAAACATTTCATATATCAACACAGAACATAGAGATCCCACCAAAATAACACTAACATGTCACAAATTCTGAGAATAAATAGAGCACCCTTAGACCTTAACTACACTTTTAAATGTTTACACTTATCATATGTACATTTTTCTAGCCATGACACAGTATATATAGAACAACGCAGATAGACAAAATAACTCTCGAACTTTCAGAATTATCCAACCTTCATGGAAAGGATGCTGAAACTGAGTAAAGACAGCTCAAAATCACATCAACACATCAAGATTACGTGCGTATCAGTCTGATCTCAGTGCATGTATCGAACTGCAAGAATTCTTTTGAGCAACAAGCCTTCAGCCAGAGTTGCACTATATGCTCGATGTTGTTCTGACTGCCAGTTACTTCATCAAATGCAGAAAATATCTGCTACCAAAATAGCTAGTGCTTTTCTTCCAGTAAATGAAATGGTGAAAAGATTTTCACAAACTGATCGAAAAATTATTTATTAACTGAAAACACATCAAAATTTAGTTGAAACTAAATAATTGGAAAAAAATTATAGACTGTTTAGGATCTCATATCAAACTTATTTGTTCACTTTTTACCTTAGTTTAAAAAATGATGACGTAACTTTAAGAATACTATGCAACTTAGTTTGTAGTTTTTCTTTTGTATCATTAATAAACTATCTAAATTCTTTATCAATTATAATTGGTAGTTTTTATTTAGCCCATTGACCGCCGCTACCCGAGAAATAAAGTTAAAATGAATTTTACATTTAGACTTGCATTATATGGTTATAAGAATAACTCAAGCAAAATTGAAAACAATTATTTCACAAGTTTTAATGGAGCAAAATGTTGCGAAAACGCAACGTGAACGGAAAGTGTGACATACTTATGTACAGTAAGAAATCAATAAATTGATTCAAACCACATTTATTAAACAGAAATAAATTTCAATTGCAAATAGTTCGATAAAATTCAGACTTCTAATTAATTTATTTGTTATAATATTAATAATAATTATTTTAATTACAACAAAGCAAATTATTTAACGTGAATTACAACAACACTCATAAAATGTCGTTCTGTTTCAAAGACGACACTGTGGTCGAATGTTATATTTTTTTAAATTTTGTATTCAACCTATGAGAGGTTAAAAAACTATTTTCTTTTCAATAAAAGCTTCAAGTGTGAAGCATTTGCGGTTTGAAATTTTTTATCGAAATATAAAAATCAACATTCATCTACAAAATTCAACTTTTAATTTTAATTTTATAAATTTCATAATACATTAACATTAAAATAATAATTTTATTATTATAATAATGACTAGACTTATTAAAAATCATGTGAAATCATATTATATCAAAGTTGCGAAAACGCACCATTGATTTTTAAAAGCATTGAAAACGTTTTACAAGTTATTTTAAATATTTAAAAAATTAATTCAAGTATTAACTATCTTTTCACACTGAAATTAAGACTAAATTTGTATAAATATAATAAAAATCAAACGAAAAAAAAGAAAAATTATCTAAGCGAAAAAAGATTGTTTTGAGAAATTTTAAATGTAAACAGGATATAAAAGACTATAAATAAAATAATAAAAAAGTTAAAATTTAACTTTAAAAATTAAAATTTATTGTACAAAATATGTGAAAAAACTCGGTATTAAAACCGCAAGAAAATATAAAAATTGATGTTGCAAAACGCAACAGCTCCGGTAAATGGATTAAACAATTATTTTTTTGACTAAAGTTGAGCCCCCCCCCCCCAGCATTTTTTGCTGGTTGCGCCCCTGGCTGTAAGTAAGCTCGTTCCATCTTAAAAACCGGTTCATCATAAGCAGCCTCCCCCTATACAAAAACTCGACTTTTTGTATTGAAATAGTTCATTGTAATAAAGCAGTACTTTTGATGACATATGACAAAGAAGAAATGTGAAGAAGAAGAAGGATTAAATGTTTAAAAACGAATTTTTTTTCAGCACACAAAATTAATGGAAAATCATCAATTCATATCTCATTTACAAAAAATTTGTTTCAATTCGTCAGCCAGTGTAATTTTAGAAATGATTTGATATTGGCAAGCGCGGAAGGCTTAGATGGTAGACGTCGAACTTGCGACTTAAAGGTTGCCTGTTCGAATCCCTGATAAGCAACCGTGAACTATCATATACCTAGTGTATATGATGCGGTGTTTGCGACGTATGCATTAAAGATGCATAAGAACTACGGTTCTCAGAACCATTGTAACATGGCCTGCGTCTGTCAGGCTGTGAATAATGCAAACCATAAATTAAAAAAATTAGAACATGAAAATTCGGTTTAAGAATTGCCCATCACTGGTTAGTGGTGTTGAGAATAAAAAGATACGGTAAATTGTTAGTGAAAAATTAACGGATTAAAAAAAAATTCATTATAAATTAGAAAAATTATGAATAGAGCAACTTTCTCGATGTAGCACTGAGTAATAAAACTTGAAACCTCTACACACTGACCACAGGAGCAGTACAGAGGACTGGAAACTATCATGAAAAAAAGTTTGAACCTCTTGAGGGCACTTTCCCAAGGAAACGAGTTGGTGCAGATGAGAGTTTTTGAGAGGTTCGTTTCCGACAGTTGCACAAACGTTTGTGTACAAAATTAATTTTTGACTTATATAAATAATTTATCCTTTTCTTATTTATAAATTTTAATTTATAAATATTATGTTTTTGAACGATTTCAATCAATATTATAATAGTAGGCATCTAAGCTTAGGTTTTTATCATCTATGTTTTTAAAATTAAAATTAAATTACGTTTATAATACTATTCAATTTACTGTACTGTATTCAGCAGAACATTTAATGAAAAAGTAAAATAAATAAAACCATTCTTGTTTGACAAACCTTAGATTGGATATGATGCTGAAAATCAAAGTGGTTGAAGCCGATGTAGCTATCGCATTGAAAGAGGTATATTAATATAAAAATAATAATAATAATGACGAGCATTATTATAGTGGCGCATAACCCGAACGGGCTTCCAGGCCACTTGGGCTGCATATTTTCATTTGCGCCTTTGGGTTACTTGGGCATTGGTTGCACTTGAACCTAGGACCTTTCATTATTGGTCAAGCCGAGAGACGTGGCCGACTCAGCTACCCGTTTACCCATATTACTGATGAAGATAATGATGGAGATGATGATGATGATTATGATGAGAAAGATGATGATGATGATGATTATGATGAGAAAGATGATGATGATGATGATGATGATAATAATGTCCGTTGGCTATGATGGTGTTCATTTGTCCTATAATGTTTTGTCGATCGTTTTAAGATGGGAAGACATTTATTTTGCTTTATCTTCATATGACTTGCAAACATTTCTACTGCACTGAAAAGTATCTCCCATTTGTTTGAACTTGAAGCCGTGGGAAACAAGGTTTATATGACAAAATATGCTAAATTCAACAGCAATTCCATTTCATGAAAAAAAATTTTAAATAGATTTATTAAGAATGGAGCACAAATCAAGTTTCAATCTAGAAAAATCTTGTTCTAGCTCTTTCACATCGATGTCTCTTTGCTACAATACTGATAGGGGGCCATCCATAAAAGACGTCCACACAATCTATACATTAGGGATGTGGCAGCGGTCCTAGATAATCATCGAGCTGGGGTAGTGATGAAAGTACATAATCAAATGGGTAGGGAGGATAGTAGGAAAGAGTGGAGGTTTGGAGGAATGCTTTATGCTGACGACATCCTAGTGACGGCGGGAAATGAGATAGTATGAAGATAGTGTTAGAGGATGTACTGAAGGTGTTAGAGGAATATGGAATGAAACTGAATGAAGAGAAATCTAAAGTTGTGGAACTGGTTGGTAATACAGGAATGGAAGGATGTCAAGAATGGATAATTAGAGGTAGGACCATACGAAAATGTGATGAGGTAAGGTATTTAGGATTAAAGCTTAAAGGGGGAAAAAAGGGGGGATTTATCAATTTAGTGAAATTATGAAAAACGTTGGAAGCCTAACCGGCATGGTAAAATATGGAGCAAAAAGATCGGGGAGTCGTTTCATTGTGGGCATGGAGGCATGGAAAAGCTTGATTGTAGGAAAGTTAATGTATGGTGTTGCAGCAGTTGGTTGGTCAGCTAAGGAGAGATAGAAGTTAGAGGTTTTGCAGACTAAGTTTGGGAGATGGATATGGGGGGTAGAGATTAGAGTAAGAAATATCGTAGTACATGGTGAAACAGCCTGGAGTACATTCTGGGAAAGAGAGGCTAAGGTCATGACAGACTTTGTGATTAGGACATTAGAGGGGAAAGATATAGTAGGAAGAGTAGGTAGAGCATGTGTAAAGAAGATAGGTAAAAAATCTAAATGGTGGAGAGGTGTAGCCAACTTAGGAAAAAAATTGGGTGTGGAGGTTATGAGCAGAATGGTACGTGGAGGAAAAGGCGCACGAGCAAGAGTGTTTATGATGGGCGTTTCAGAAAGAAAGGTCGGAGGGATGGGGGAAAGGGAGCTGGTGAAGAGGATCCAACAAAAGGGAAGACAGGAATGGGGGAATAAGATACAGGAAAGTGAAAGACTGAAAAGATACCGTGAGGAGAAGTCAAAAAGCAGGAAGTTGGAAAAATATGTAGATAGTTCAGATGGAGCGAAAGTTAGGATGATGTGTAGGGGGGATAGCTTGACGGTAAGGAATAATGAAATTGTGCGCTGGAAGTATGAGATGGAGGATAGGAAGTGTGTTTGTGGGGAGGAAAAGAATGAGAGACACGTTTTGCTGGAGTGTGGGTTGTATGAAGAGTGGAGAGAAGAATGGCTGACAATTTGGAGAAGGGAGCGTGGAGAACAGGATCCGATGGAAAGGGTCCTTGGTTACCAGGAGGAGGATCGGAGGATGGAAGAAGTGGTGCTGAGAAGCGTGGGAGCGATCTGGAGACAGAGGGAGAGAAGAGAAAGGGGGAGATGAAGAAAAAGATATGATGTGTCGAGACAAAGGCACTATAAAGACTAATACTAATACTAATACTAATACAAAAGTGGGCAAAAGTGGGCAAGGGGAGAGAGGTGGTTTAGGACAAAGTGGATATCCACATCGTAGTGTATTTGAGTGCAGTTGTTTTGCATAAATGTACTGCAAAATACTTCTAGTTTAATGACAAAAGAGTTGGGATGCAAACCCAAACAATCTTTCACAAACAGGTTATATTTAGAAACGATAGGTTTAATAATAATTAATACGCTTGAATATTATATTTTAAATATGTTGTTAAAGTTTGATTTGTCAAATACAATAACATCTCAAACAAAAATTCTTAAAAATTAGAATTTTCTAATGGTGGATAATTTGTTTATTACATTTTTATTTCACTGACTTACTAAAATGATTTTGAACAGTTATTATTTCATTAAAAAAATTTCCTGAAAAGAATTGGAATTTCTAAATAAATATTTGTAAACACATACTCTTTATATTGTTGTAAATTTCCCTAAAATATTCATTCGGTAAATTAAATGTTTTGGACGTCCACAACTAGGGCGGGAGGAGGGGTTAAGTCTAAAGTGGTTAAATGTGGACAAGGGGCGAGGGAGAGTTGAAAAAAGCAAAAAATTTGTTGACGTCTTTTGTGGATGGCCCCTCGGAGAATCTCGAAACCCAATTAACCTTTGTTGTCATAAACGTAAACTCAAATATACTGTTTAATTCTTACTAATAAAAAAATTACTTAAATATGAAAGGCATTCATAGGCAACCAGAGAACGTGTCTAAAGATTTTGCCTCAGCAGATCCAGAACATTGTTGATCTAGTTGGCACCCTTCAAGACAGATGTGGAGCCGAGTTTCTCGATCTTCTCAAAGTTATTTATTTTTATTATTTTAAAAATTAAACTGAAAACTGGTTAAGTTCTTAAAACTTTTACCATTGTACATTGATAATAACAATAATTTTCTTATTAAAATAGCATCCGGGTACGAATGTGATGGGCAAAATCAAATCGTGATTAAGATTTGAATCACGAGATTTAATACAAAGTTAGAAAAAGAAGGGTAGGTCAAAATTTGCGTAATTTATTTTTATTGTGTTATATAATAAATGGAACTGCCCTAATTGAAATCTTATTGATACAATACAATGCAATAAAACTTAGAATTATACGTCGTGGCGTAAACCTGGACGGGCTTCAAGACCACTTAGTTATGGAAAATCTAATAATAATATTAATGATAAATAAATAATTGATAATTATAAGTAAATTAATGAAAAAAGTAAGTTAAAAAATGAAATATAAAATGTAGATATACAAACCTGTACGTAATGCCTGGAAATCAGTAAATCGTGTAACGCATAATTCATGTAAAAAGCTGAATAAATGGCTAAATAGTGAATACATTCATTGCAGTCCTATTTTAAAATAACTTGAAATTAATTTTTCATCTTTAGGTATTTTATTAAAATTTTATTAACTTTTTTCCATTTAATCTGCTTGAATCACGCGTTACACGATTTGACTGATTTTTTAGGCTGATGTGATCATATTTTCTAGCACCTTTTATTAGCCTAGCTGTGGTGTTGATTATAGACTGAATTTTTTGCAGCTGCGTCATTGGCAACCCAGTAAGAATGATATTGCCATAGTCAATTCGACTGAAAACCAAAGCAGAAGCCAAAGTTCTCAGTGAGTCCTTGGTCAATAACCATCTTATGGGTCGAATTTGGCGTAGAAAAGCAAAGCATGTTTAAGTCATCTTGTTGATGTGTGTTGTCATGGTGAGATCTTTGTCGAAATAAACTCTTAGGTTTTTGACACTTTCAGGAGGAAATATCTCGTTCTGACAAATGTGAATTGGATCTTTGGGAATGTTAATAAAGTTTCGACAGAATGAGAACTATGTAAGTTCAGTTTTGCTGAAGTTAAGCTTCAGTTGATTGGCACCCATCCAAGCAGCAATTTCATTAAAAAGAACAGTAAAGGACCACGAACCTTAAGGGACTCCTACAGCGGAAACCAACGAGGTCGATTTTGTCCCACTACAGCGGATGTCAAAACTTCTGTCACTTAAGTAGTCCTTAAACCATTCTAACGCAGGAGATGTGCAATCTTCGGAGCAGTGTTGCATGATCTACCAGATCAAAAGTTGCCGATAGATCAAGCAAAAATAACAATATAAGCTGCTGCCCTGAAGATGTCTGAAAAGACCCTGGTTATAGCAGATTTTGTTGAATGATGACGACAGGAAAAAAATGAGATTCTGCGAGATTGTTGACATCTCTGTGGAGAAATAATCCTTCCATGAGTTTGGACAACACCCTCAAATTTGAAATAGGCATGTAGGACGAAGTTTCATTGAGTTTAAGACTCGGCTTCTTAAGCAGTGGCGTGATCTAGGCCGACTTGGAAGACTTCGGAATCTTGCCTGCTGAAAAAGACCTGTTAAATAAGCTCAATAAATAGGAGCAATTATTACATATATCTACTTCAACAGCCATGTAGGTACCGGGTCATTTCGAGCACTGCTTATTTGGATGCCCGTGAATAGTCCTAACTACTTCTTCTTTGTCGACTATGCTGAACCCATTCAAATTGAGCCCGCGCTCGCAGAATGAAAAGGTTGGGTCATTTTGAGCATTGATTGACCTTCTTGCCAGCAAAAGTTTCTCTGTGAGATGACGACGTCTTACTTCTGCTCGCGATACTATTAATAAGTTTTCAAGTATCAGCTGACTTCCTTATGGACTGAGAAAGCTTCAAGTTCCAGAGCTGCTCTCGCTCACGTCTTTACAGACTCTTATAGACTTTCGAATGCTTGACCCAGGCAATACGCACTTGCTCATTTTTTGACTTACGTGCTTCTCTCAAGATTTCTCTTAAGGCTTTCAGAGGCGCGACACTCATGGTCAAACCATGGATCTGAAATCCTCTGGTGCATTTTGAGAGTCTTAAGAAGAATCAACCAATCGAGAATGCTAGTCAAAGTGGAGCAGTAGAGGTCAGCAGTTGTTCCTAAATCAAGGTCAGTGCTAGACGAGAGTGGAGACAGTCGATCCTGTAGAGCAAACTGTTATATCCAAGAGTTTCTAGCGTCTACTAGAATGTTATTTTAAACACAGGAAAAAGCTTGGCCAAATGACACTTCCAGACTAACAAATTGTGGTCAAAGAGACCTACCTCAATGCAAGCAACTTCAAGACTGTTTTTCGAGACAACAACCACAAGCCACCCTCCTTGATAATGGGTTGGTTGGTTGAATGATGACTGGAAAGCATGAGAGCTCAGGACATTCTGAAACGTCTGAGCATCGTTATCACTTGGTCTTTCAAGGTGGAGGTTGAAATCTCCCAGGATTAATATTTCTTCACTGTATGTGGCTAAGGTGCTCATGATTTCATTGAAATCCTTGAAGAACACGCTAAAAGCATAACCTATTCGATAAACAACTAAACCAATGACCGCCCTTGTACCAGAAGTGATTCTGACACAAAGATGCTCGAGATTTGAAGACTGAACTTCTGTGTCAAATGGTTTTACTTGGAATCCAGAGTCAGCCACAACCCCCGTGGTTTGTAAGCAGCGTCTTTGGTTTTTTGAGGGTCTACGTCTTGATCTTTCGACCACCACTTTGCCCTCCTGCCGCATTCGGCTGATACAGACTGACTCAGGATAAGGCCAAGTTTCAACCAGAAACCGCTCGTTTATTCTTACTCTCTCATGATCTCATGAACATCATCTACCTTATTGTGTTGAGTAGGCCCAGCACGACTGAAAACAGGGGCGAAAATCTAGTGCATATCTTGGGGGGGGGGGTCTTAACCAGCATGGACGATCCTGAGGGAGTTCTGGGCTCTGAACTCTTCCTCTACCCACTTTTGAAAAAAAGTCAACTTCTGTTTTTATACAATTATTTAAGTAAGCAATGAAAAGTTTTATTTTAGACTGCTATAAATATAACCAGTGGCGGAACCAGGGAGGGGCTGGGGGGGGTTTCAAGCCCCCCCAGACCTATTTGAAGATTCTCACAATTTTTGAAAATCGAGGAGTTTTTTTTGGTGGTGGGAGGGGGGGGGTAATCAATTTTTCAATATGCCATAGGACAATGATATTTTCTTTGGATGGCCATCGGGTCTTTATCTTACAAAACATTTCATATATCAACACAGAACATTGAGATCCCACCAAAATAACACTAACATGTCACAAATTCTGAGAAAAAACAGTGCACCACTAGACCTTAACTACATTCTTGAATCTTTACACTTTTCATTTGTAAATTTTTCCAGCCATGACAAGTATATAAACAATAACGCAGATAGACAAAATAACTCCCGAGCATTTAGAATTATTCAACCTTCATGGAAAGGATGCTGAAACTGTGCAAAGACAACTCAAAATCACATCAACACATCAAGTTTACCTGCGGATCAGTCTGATCTCATTGCATGTATCGAACTGCAAGAACTCTTTCGAGCCACAAGCCTTCAGCCCGAGTTGCATTATATGCTCGATGTTGCTCTGACTCTGCCAGTTACTTCATAAGATGCAGAAAGAGCATTTTTTAAACTTCGGCTTATTAAAATTCATCGTAGAACGACTGTTTCTGCTCGTCGTTTAAAAAGCTTGTTTGAGAATATCTGCTACCAAAACCGCTACTGCACTTCTTCAAGTAAATGAAATGGTGAAAAAAATTTGTAGTTTGTAGTTTTTTTAGTATTATTAATAAACTATCTAAATTCTTTATCAATTTTAATTGGTAGTTTTTGTTTAGTCCATTTACCACGCTACCCGAAAAAAAAGTTATTATGAATTTTACATTTAGATTTGCATTATATCATATAATTTATATGGTTATAATAATAACTCAAGCAAAATTAGAAAACATTATTTCATAAATTTTAATGGGGCAAAATGTTGCGAAAACGCAACGTGAGCGGGAAGTGTGACATACTTATGTGCAGTAAGAAATCATAAATAAATTGAATCAAACCACATTTATTAAAACATAAATAAATTTCAATTGCAAATAATTCGATAAAATTCAGACTTCTAATTATTTTATTTGTTATAATATTAATAATAATTATTTTAATTACAACAAAGCACATTATTTAACGGGAATTACAACAGCACTCATAAACTGTCGTGCTGTTTCAAAGACGACTCTGACGAAGAATGTTATCTCTATTTTAATTTTATAATCAACCTATGAGAGATTAAAAATTATTAATTCTTCAATAAAAGCTTCAAGTGTGAAGCATTTGCGGTTTGGTATTTTTTTCGAAATATAAATCAACATTCATCTACAAAATTCAACTTTAAATTTAAATTTTATAAATTTCATAATACATTAACATTAAAATAATAATTATATTATTTTTATAATAACTATTGTAATGAATTAAAAATTATATGAAATCATATTACGTCAAAGTTGCAAAAACGCACCATTGATTTTTAAAAGCATTGAAAACGTTTTACAAGTTATTTTGAATATTTAAAAAATTAATTCAAGTATTAACTATATTTTCACCCTGAAATTAAGACTAAATTTGTATAAAAATACTAAAACCGAACGAAAAAATTGAAAAATTATCTAAGCGAAGAAAGATTTTTTTGAGAAATTTTAAATGTGAACAGAAAATAAAAGATTATAAATATTAAAATGAAAAAATTGGAAATTTAATTTATGAAATTAAAATTTAAAATTTATTGTACAATATATGTTTAAAAAACTTGGTATTACAACAGCAAGAAAAGATAAAAATTGATGTTGCAAAACACAACAGCTGCGGTAAATAATAATTTTTTCTATACTAAAGTTGAGCTGGTTGCGCCCCTGACTATAACTACACATCTCACCATGTATTAATATGTAAAAAATTTGTTTTATGCCATGTTCGCATTAAAATAAGAGCATAACATTTTTTTGTTGAAAATAGTGGAAGGGTCCACATTGAGGCGGACACCAGGACCCCCCAGTATTGCCGCCCATGACTGGAAGCCCACGGGTCTGGCATTTGTGCCGATCAACTTTTTCATGGACAACTGGCTCATGGTTTCTGAGAGCGTGCCGGCTTTGGCGTTCCTTCCCAAGTTTTCCGCCTCGTCTACCACGATAATGCCAATGCTGGCGTTGCCTTGCCTATCCTAGTCTGTTGATCGTCACTCTAGCCTAGTCACTAAGCTCCCCATTATTTTTATTAAATTGAAAAGAACAGTTTTTGGATAAACTTGCATAAAATAAAGATATAACAATAAAAAAATAGTTTAGAGTCTTAAAAGAGGAATGTCATGTTAGATAAAACTATGAGAAAAAGATGTTAGATTGTGTTAAATAAATTACTTGAAAAAATGATAGTTCAATAAATTGTAATCAACTCACCGGCAAAAAATATAGTTGCATTTTAAGGAAGAGACTAAATACAGAACCATAATTCATAAGTAAAGCTATCCATAAAATCGATTTATAGATTCAGCCTCAATCGAATTTTAGTAGGATAGTAATAAAAAAAGCCTATTTATAATGCGCCAAGGCACGCAACTAAGGCGCCACTTACACGACATACGTCGTGAAACACCGCATCATATACACTAGGTAACAGGGATTCGAACTGGCGACCTTTAAGTTGCAGGTCCAATGACTTTACAATCTAAACCAGCCCGCTCCCCAACATACCTCTTGAATAATTAACTATAGATTTTATTTTAAATGTTAATATATTTTAGTTTTTAAAATGTGAAATATTTTGATTTATACATGAAATATTTTTTTAATTAAAATTAGTTTATATATATATATATAGATGATTCAACCCTAACCCTAACCCTATCCCTAATCATAATAATTGTTTTTTTTTATATAAATGAATAATAAATGTAAAAGTATATGATAATAAATGTAATTAAATAGAGTAATTAAATATATAAATAAATTAATAAATATATCAAATATTCAAATAATTATTGAAGAAATGTCGCAAATCACTCTTTAACTCACTAAGTAAAATGATTCTGCGCATAGACACTTGCTAAATTTAATCAATTTAACTTACCGGCAGGTTGAATATGGATAAAAAAAACCGTAAATACCTAATTTCAACTGAATATTAACAAAAATAACTTAACTAAACTAATTTAAATAAAATAATAGTTACAAAATAGGTTTTTTTAGAATAAAAAAGTTGAAAACTTGTCAATTTTAAAAGGCAACCGTATTGGCGTTTAGCATAGATTAAAAATTAATTTCAATAATATTAAAATTCTAGGTTTTTACCATAGATATCCTACAAACAACAAGCAGTATAGATACGCCCTCTGTATTAATCACCAATGCATGAGACCGTCATTCTTCAAATCCCCAGCATAGAAAGAAAAGTATCACGTGACTTTGATTATTTCTGTATCAAAAAGGGCGATATAAGATATTCTAATTGTATAATATTAAATATATTTATTATACTTACCAGTCGTTAAAAAAACTTATGGTTTATATTTTAATTGTTGGATTGAGTTTAATTTCTTGAAATTGGTCACCGAACATTGCAGTCTCGGTCTCTCAGTCAATCGTTTCCAGTCAATTGCATAGATGAAAAAGCACTAAAATGTTCAAAGAATTATGATATATTTTATCAATATTTTTATACATTTTAAATATGAAAAAAATATTTTTAATATTTTAAATAAATTTTAAACAGCATTTAAATTTTTTTAATATTAGGAATAATTCTACTATTAAACGTAATTTGGGGTATCTCAGAAATACGTTCTACAAGCTTTCACTACGTATCTTTATATACTATATCTATGGTTTTTACATACTTCATTATTTATTCTTTTTTTTGTAAAAATTTTATTGAAAACGTGAATATTACTGACTACAATAAAAAAAAGGTTTTTAAACAAACATCATTAAAAGATTTGAGGTTGAACGTTTAGAGATTCTATTTAATTAACAAATTTGAAGTTAGATCTGAGATTTGCCCATCACTGCCATTAAGAATAGGATACATTAAAACCTTTTTGGTTACACTTTTGTGAAGAAATACTTTTTGACTTTCTATTTAAACACTATTTCACAATTTATTTGCTAAAAGAACTACACATGCAGGTTATAGTGAAAGTAGAAGGCCTCGACTTGACGCTGAAGAGGAACCAGGCATACGTGATGAAGTACGTGATGCAGGACTACAATAAGTTGGCATCTCTGATGGACCAGCCAAGAGAACTGAGGGAAAAAATCCTCACCACACAGGCAGGTCTCATCCCCCTCAAGTACCTGATCAGTCTTGTAGACTTACTGGCCACGTGTGCCGAGGTTAGTTGTGATCGATAGATGCCACTTTGAAACAACCATCATTTAAATCATCAGCGTCGTCATTATTAGGAATGTTAAGATTTGAAAAAGATTTGAATCCACAGAATCCAACACTAAAGATTCGGTTTCAACGGTTCCAAAAATAATGCCATTTTCAAAACTTGTGGGCTACTCTCATTCATATTTATATAAACAAATGGATGCTTAACTTTATTTCTCTATCGACATCCTATAAATATATATTAGGGGGAGTTGCACAAGATTTTTACACCTCTTGGCTCAATTGCATAACCATTAACGTAAAGTATCAATCAATCAATCAATCAAATCAATTTCTATAGCGCTCTTTCCTCAAATTCAAGAGCGCTGGTAAATGAATTTGTTAAACAGATATGTCTTCAGATACGTAATGAAGTAAATAATGATATAGAAGTAGTTAAATAAGGAGGTGATAAGTTTTAAATATATGGACATCTTTAAAGAAGGGTCATCTAAGTAAGGTAATAATTGTCTAATACATCAGTTTCAATAGATAATAGATATAAACAGTCATGTGTAGAAGATTCGTTCTGACAGTCTGTCCTTCATCTGCAGAGCTCATTTGCCTTGTGAAGTAAGTAGCCAGTGGGTGCTTGCAAGCTGTGCACTGGTGTTCAAATTGAGGCCCTGGCACTTCTTCATAAACACAGTCATGTATTGAAGATTCGTTCTAACAGTCTGTCCTTCATCTGCAGAGCTCATCTGCCTTGTGAAGTAGGTAGCCAGTGGGTTCTTGCAAACTGTGCATTAGTGCTCAATTTGAGGCCTTGGCACTTCTTCCTTTTAAAATCAGTTTTTATTGTAGTCCGTTAGACAGTTATTGGTTGAGGATTTTAATTCCGAGAGCAAGATAAATTTAAAACCAGAAAACAAGAAAAGATATAAATTATAATTACTATAATTATTTGAAATAAAAAAAAACTAAATTATTAGATAAGAAGACAAACTATTTAACAAAATCATTACGGTTAAAGCGGCTGCCAAGATGGCAGCTGCTAACCAAAGAATCAAAGTAAAATTTATCCAGCCATTATATTGATTCTTTGACTAACTATATCGCTTTTAAATAAAAAAAGAATTATAAATTTAGCAACCTCAAACATTTACACTCAAAAATTCAATCATGAGCAACTGGATTCCCACGGTGGAACGTTTAGTAAAATTATAATGTATGTCATGAAAAATTGTAATTTAAACTTTTTACTTATCAGCAGGCTATCTTAATTATCTAAATAAATGCTTTTTCCGCTCACGCATATGATGATAATGACTTTGTTTAGCGTCTATCATGGCGGCATGGCGCTCAGTTGTTACTGTTTTGAACGTTGTATTGCTGATGGCTAGACGGTTTTTTATGAGTGGAATAGTATTTTTTTATAAATTTAAATTCTTTTCTTTCCTAATTGCCATTCTATTATGTATTCTAGGGACTTTTTAATTGAACTCTCTTCTTTCGCTAAACTTCCTAAAGGTAGTGTAAGACGTAGGGCTTTTAATTTACAGATCTTAGACCATAAATTTATTAGAAATTATATAAAAAATGAAAAACTTATCCTTTCTAACCCTAATCCTAACCTAGATAAAACTACTAACACACAATTGAATTATAAATTAAATTCTATTATTAATAAAAAATCTTCTAAATTAATTTATCATAAAAATTCTGATAATAATAAAAAAATAAATAATGATAATAAGAATAAAGTTAACTTCAATAATATTATCTCTAAAAATACTAATCTAAAGTTTGGCCTCCTAAACACAAGATCACTTAATAATAAGTCTCTCTATATCTCTGATCTAATTACTTCTAACTCTTTAGACTTTTTTATTTTAACTGAAACTTGGCATGAATCTGCTTCATCACCCTCAGTTATTGCTTCTACTCCTACTGGTTTTTCCTTTGTTGAACTTGCTCGGCCTCCAACTAACCCTCTTTCTCCTCGACACTCTTCATATGGTGGTATCTGTATTTTACTTAAGTCCTTGTATTCTATCTCTGTTGACTCTTCTGTTCATTTTTCTTCCTTTGAATGCCTTTTTACTACTGTTAAACTTTCTTCCTTCAAATTTAATTTAATTGCCATATATAGACCTCCTAACAGTTCCTTACCTCAATTTTTAGATGATTTTCATAATCTCTCTGAACTCCTTTATTCTTTATCTTGTCCATTTTTTATTCTTGGAGACTTTAATATCTCTACTAATAAGCCTTCTGATTTCTATGTTGCTAAGTTTCTTGAAATTCTTTCTCTTTTTAATTTATCTCAAAACTGTAATTTTCCTACTCATGCACTTGGTAATACTCTTGACTTTGTAATTTCTTCTAATTATAGCAAAATTAATGACTTAACATCTATTCCATTCCACTTTACTGACCACTACTTTATATCTTTTAAATTATCTCTTGCTCAGCCTTTTTCTAACTTCCCCTCTTCTATTGTTAAGCGCTCTTGGTCTAATTTTGATAAAATAAATTTTACTAAATGCTTTCTTTCTTCTGACTTTTGCTCTAAATCTTTTACTGATGTGGATAGTTTTATGGATAATTTCAATCTTACTCTTTCTTCCCTTTTAGATATTTTTGCTCCATTTAAAACTTTCCGGTATCGTCTAATCTCTGAAAAATCCCCATGGTATGATTGTGAGTGCACGACTTCTAAGCGACTAGTTCGCAAGTATGAACGAACTTATCGATCTACTCTCTCTGTATCCTGTTTGAATAAATGGCAAAATTGTTTCTCTTCTTATCGTACTCTCCTTTTTAATAAACACTCTTCGTTTTTAAGAAATTCTATTATCTCTTCCTCCAATTCTAAAAATAGGTGGTCTTCTTTATCTAAACTTTTACATAAAAACTCTCCTCCTCCATCTTTCTCTCCTGATGACTATCTTGAATTTCTAACTAATAAAATATCTAATATTAGATCTTCGTCTTATAATAGGCCTACACCATCTTTTACTAAGTTCACTTCTGAATCATTATCATCCTTTTCTCCTGTCACATTGGAACATCTTACAAATATAATTAATTCTATGTCTCCCACTTCTTGTTCTCTAGATCTTATTCCTACAACCCTTTTTATTCTATCCTATTGTTCTGGATTTGGTTAACTTATCTTTGTCTAAATCTAAATTTCCGTCTGCCCTCAAATCTTCATTTATTATTCCTACAATTAAGAAGCCTTCTCTTGATCCTGCATCCTTATCCAGTTATAGACCTGTATCTAACATTTCCTTTCTTTCTAAGGTCCTTGAAAAAGTTATTTCTCAACAATTAACCTTCTATCTAGAAAAAAACTCACTTCTTCCTTCCTCTCAATCTGGTTTCAGAATTGGCCACTCCACTGAAACTGCTTTACTTAAACTCTATAATGACCATATTTTAACTTCTGATTCTAATGCATCTTCTCTTCTTTTATGCCTTGACTTTTCAGCTGCTTTTGACACTGTCGACCATACGCTTTTATTAAATGTTTAGACTCTTCCTTTAATATTTCTGGTTCCTCTCTTATCTGGCTTAAATCCTACCTTTCTGAGCGAACTTCCTATGTATCAATAGAATCTTCTCGTTCTTCTTCTGTTTCTTTATCTTATGGTGTTCCACAGGGCTCAATTCTTGGTCCCTTACTTTTTATTCTTTATACCTCGGAACTACCTAATATTATTTCGTCATCTTCTCTAAACAGTCAAATTTATGCTGACGACTCCTATATTTATACATCTTTTACTGACTCTTCTCTTGACCTTACTGTTGATAAAATAACTCTCTGTCTTCAATCTATAATCTCTTGGGCTTCTTCTATGTTTCTCAAACTTAATCCGGACAAATTTGAACTCATATATTTCAATAAAAAATCAAAGTCTTTACTATCTCTTCCTTCTTTAGTTTTGCCTCCCCCCTCTTCACTCTCTCTAAACCCTTCATCTTCTATTCGTAGCCTTGGTTTTATTTTTGATTCTAACTTGTCTTTAGCTCTTCAAATTCTATCTGTCTCTAAATCTTGTTACTTCCACATTCGTCGTATTAAACAGCTTCTTCCTTTTCTCGATGATCCTACCCTACAACTTCTTGTATCTTCTCTAGTTCTGTCCAAGATTGATTATTGCAACTCTCTTTACTATGGTCTCCCTAACACTACTATGGCTCCTCTAAATAAAACCTTCAATTGTGCTGCTCGTCTTGTTGCTCGTGCTCCTAAGTTTTCTCACATTTCTCCTTATCTTCGTTTGTTACATTGGCTACCTTTGAGATCTAGAGTGACTTTTAAAATATGCCTAAATATGTTTAAAATTCATAACTGTAATGCTCCAATCTATCTTAAAAATCTAATTAAACAACCCCCTAAATCTGGTCTAAGATCATCTACCTTTAATCGTTCTTTTCGTTTTCCAGTTAAACACTCTTTTGCTAAACGTTCTTTTTCTTACTGTGGTCCTCTTTTATGGAATTCTTTACCTTCTTCTTTAACTTCAACTAAGTCACTCATAACTTTCCGTCAAGGCCTGAAGACGTACTTGTTTGGGACGTGATGGCTGAGCGCTTTTGTTCACTTAGTAAAGGGCGCTATACAAATTATTAGTGATTGATTGATTGACGCATTACTAATAATTCCAATTTTTTATATATTTCAGATCGATTTTGTATTCTTTCAGTTTCTTCTTCAACTTTTTAACTATTCTTCTAAAAATCAGTTTTTTTAATTATAATTAAACGAAATAACTTTCAAAAACGAAACCAACATACAAATGTACTTAAAAGACCAATGAATGAATAGAAAAGAAATTTTTATTAATATGTTATAATTCATAGTTCCATAATTTTGATCCACCTTCCCCTACCCCCATAAACATTATAATTTTAAAATGTATGTATGAATCGAAGGTCTAAAAAAACTTTTTTTCAAATTATGGGTGTCTGAACAATGTGGTATTAAACGGTAATGTTCTACAACATGCACAAAATTTAGTCAAACGTCATATTACGGGCCACACAGGAAAGGGATTAATTTTAATGTTTTGGAGAACTGTTCGTTATCAAACGACATATTCTACAGAAATACAGATCGATTATTTTTTTATTCAGTAACTTTTGTCCGTTTCAGACAAAATTACAACGCAGTTTATTTTTGATTCTTTGGATTGAAAAATAGAAAGCAGTTTTTGACTTCAGGTCGCCTTTTATCGACCTGTGGTGTTTTATCGTAAATATGAAAAAAGAAAAATAAATAATAATGCTTATTTATAATGCGTCTAAGCACGCAAAAAAAACGCCACTCTCACGACGTAAGTCGTCAAACACCGCTTTATATACACTAGGCAGTAAAACTTCTCTTATAGGAACTCTCCCAAGAGCAGAATCCCCTCTTATGCGAACAGTTTCAGAAAGCCGACTTTTTTTGCATTGAAATTATCTTTCAAGAACGGAAACCTCTTTAACGCGTAAGAAGGACGGCTTATACGTCAAATTCAACCCCTTCAATTGGAATTTTGTTTTAATTTAGAGCTTTTTCTTAAATAATTAGTGACCCTAGCACTGTCCATATAAGAGACGTTTGATGATAACACATGGTTGGCTGAACCGGGATTTGAACTGGCGACCTTTAACTTGCAGGTCCAACGAATTTATCATCTAAACCAGCCCGCTAGCCAAAAAAAGCTACCAGTTTGTAATACAAAATTAAACGTTAACTTTCCGATGGCAAGGGCAAGTGCGGTCGCACATGTCGAGAAGCGTAACTTATATAACCTCACACATAGTTATCTCTATAGCTGCGCTTTAATCTCCTCTAACGCATTAAATAAAATTCAACGCGTTAAATACAATTTAACGCATTAAATAAAATATAACGCATTAAATAAAATTTAACGCATTAAATAAAATTTAATCCATTAAATAAAATTTAATCCATTAGATAAAATTTGACGCATTAAATAAAATTTGACGCAATAAATAAAATTTAACGCATTAAATAAAATTTAACGCATTAAATAAAATTTAACGCACTAAATAAAATTTAACGCATTAAATAAAATTTAACGCATTAAATAAAATTTAACGCATTAAATAAAATTTAACGCATTAAATAAAATTTAACGCATTAAAGAAAATTTAACGCATTAAAGAAAATTTAACGCATTAAAGAAAATTTAACGCATTAAAGAAAATTTAACGCATTAAATAAAATGTAACGCATTAAATAAAATTTAACGCATTAAATAAAATTTAACGCATTAAATAAAATTTAACGCATTGAATAAAATTTAACGCATTGAATAAAATTTAACGCATTAAATAAAATAACAACATTGTTCTGCAGAATTTACTTTAAAAATAAAATTTCTTTAAAAAATTCAGAGCGTTTTAAAGGACATTTGATTTGTTGTTTTTTCAGGGTGAAAACCGATTCATAGAGTCAATGTGTCAGACTATAATGTCGGTGGATGAGTTGCTGTGGGTGCTAAATCATCCTGGAATCGACAACAATCTCAAAAGACCTTTTCTTGATTACTTTCTCTGGGTCTATATGAAAACAGCAGGTTCGGCCGTCGAGAGTGGTGCTGGAGACCTGCCCCATGATTCGTTAGTTAAGCTTTGTTGTTAACTCTTGAACACCATTTGAAAAAATAACGTTGGCGTCTGCATGGGTCGAATCGAACCATCGCATATTTCCACAATGTTTTCATGAATTAAAAATAAATTATAGTTATTCTGTATAACATTTTCGAATATTTAAAGTTTAGTACAACAAATAAAGAGATTTCTATTGCGCAGCGTTATTAAATATTGCAAAATATAGAGTAAAAACTGCAGAAATAATGCACTGAAAAACTAGAACTGGTGAAAGAAAACTAATTTCATATTTATATCCATTGGCGGCGATCCTGGGGGGGGGGGGTCTACCTTGATAGGGACCCCCCCACTTTTTTTCGATTTTGTATTTAAAAATTTCTATTTGGATATGAGCATAATTGCAACCATGGCATAAAAGTAGATGTTTATACAGTAATAGATTGTGAGTATGTGTAGTTATAGTGATAGCTGTCTAAAAACAAAAATATAGTTTGCTTACCTAAATACTTCTCCACCTACTATTTTTTATCACTATGGCGTAGGCGGGAATCTTGAGGGGGTCTGGGGGTCCATATTTACAAGGACTCCCTCACGCTTCAAAAATACATAATTCTCAACTCATTTTGATACGAGCATAATCGTCAACCATGGGATAAAAAATGCTAATACAGTAATACATTGTGAGTATGTATGGGCAGCGATGCTAAGGGGGTCCTGGGGTCCATCTTAACATGGACACCTCTCAGTTTTTCAAATACAATAATTTCTCCACTCCCATCTTAATACAAGCATAATAGTCAACCATAGCATGAAACAGAATTTTTATTCAGTCATATATTTTGGGTAAGTGTAGCTGCTTGAAGCAAAATAATTCTTTGCTTACTCAAATACTCATCCACCTACTCTTCTTTTTATATTTATAAATTTAAATTAATAAATTATATTTATAAAAATAAAAATGTCTGATTTTTCAATTTTCGCAAGCAGACATTCTGGATGCTTTTCAGAAAATATCGGTTCACTTTTTGCAAAAAGACAGATTTACATTTTTATAAAAAAATCATTCATATTGTGCTACTTATTTTGCATGGGCGATGCTCATCGGGGGATTCTGAGGTCCACTTCAATATCAACTCTTTCAATTTTTTAGATAAACCAAAGTTAATGAATTTCAAAAGGCTTCGAAATTTACCTAAAGTTGTGGTTAAATCAAACTACAAGTTTCATATCGCATAACTGCCAAAAAGAAATTCTGATGCTTTTAGCCTATTCTATCGTTAGAAACACAGTGTGCACTATTAATGCCGAATCAAGCCAGTTTGGTGTTGTGGTTGACGGCACACAAGACTGCAATGGGTTAGAGCAGGAATCGATATGCATTCGTTTTTTTGATGAAGCTCTGAATGTTAATGAATAGTTTATTGGTTTATTCAGCCCACTAGACACGATCGGAAAAACATTATCTGCTGTATTATAAGATGTTCTGATCAGAATTTGGTTACCCATAAAAAAAATTAAGAGCTCAGACTTATGATGGCGCTACTAACATGGACGGCCGATATAATGGTTGTCAGGCTATTATCAGCAGTGAGCATCCGCTTGCATTTTTTTCCCACTGTTCTGCACACTGTGCAAATCTTGTTGCCCAGCACACAGTTTCCGCAAATTCCTTTGTGAGCAATTCACTTCAGATTGTCCAAGAGTTAGGTGCTTTTTACAATCGTTCAGGGAAGGTCAAGAAGCAGTTTAGTGATGCTTTAGTGTCTCTTATAATTGACTTTCCTGATGAACCACTGAATAAAAAGTATAGTATAAAACTTATTTGTCCTACAAGATGGCTGACTAGAGTATCTACAGTGTCTTCTGTGCTTGAACATTATGAAGTGGTACTTGTTAGCTTGGAATCATTTGCTTCCATTGGTACTGCTGATGAAACAGCTGTAAAGGCTTGAGGCCTTTTTTTAACAGGGCACTACTGCACTGGCCCTCAAGGTACAAGTCGTTACAGTCGGCAAGTGCCACGGTCAGTGGAATGATTGCAGCGACTGATTCAGTTGTGCAAGAACTGCGTCGCCTACGATCAGATGAACAGTTTAATGCCATTTTCAGAGATGTCAACAGTATGGTTTTGACAAATGATCTCGAGCCGATTGCTGTACCTCGGGTGCGAAAGCCGCCACAAAAGTATTGTGGGCTGGGACTAGAGGTCGGACATGGACGATTTTTCATACCCGGTCCCGTCCCGTTCCCGAATTTTCTTTTCCCGTCCCGTTCCCGATGGGCCATCAGAATTTTGATTCCCGTCCCGTCCCGTTCCCGAAATTTTTTTTCCCGTCCCGTTCCCGATGGGACATCAGAATTTTGATTCCCGTCCCGTCCCGTTCCCGCAACTCGATTCCCGGTCCCGACCCGTTCCCGAAACTTTTTTGTTTTTTATTCATTTTCGCTGCCTTTTTCACTGGTCCCAAACTTGCTAGTTCTAACATTTCTTAAAATTTATTATTTGAAAGTCAGAGAATATTTATTTTAATAAAATAAAAAAACACGAATTAAATTTCAAATATTTATTGAAATAAAAGTATTGAAGTTAGTCATTGTTTTTGAGTAATTCAATCAAGTCTTTTCACACGGGTTAAACCGTCAAGAGTTTTAGCTTTCAAATTAGATGATTTTGAGTCTAAAGTTGAACGACCACATATTGAAAAATTCCGTTCACAGGGAATAGAACTTGCAGGTATACTCAACAATATTTTGGCTACTTCTTGTAGTATTGGAAAATTTTTCATTTTACTCCATTAAAATAAAACATCTTTATATATTCAATTTTGTTGAGACGTAATTTTGAATATTTGTACACTTCATCCTCTTCTGAATTGTTTTCTTCGTTCATTATTATTGATTCTTCAATAATGTTAGAAATATGTTTTTTGATGACATTCTTATTCTCCACAGCTGCAAATATAAATCATTCGTATAATTTGATAACATAATTATTTTATTATAATTTTTACGTTATAAAAACAAACATAATAGGTCTAAATGACCATCATTTGTTTTTTTTCTCAACGGCACTGCCCCTTGGTCTGGCTGAACAAAATATAATTATATTTATTTCTTTTCTATCCCAAACTTTTTCTTATTATTCTTTCATACTGGGGATGCACAGACATGCTGCCATATGAATAAGATCAATGGGCACCTTTTCTTTTGTCGAAATGATCAACAGAGCAATCATTTGGAAATTAATCATTCAAATTCAAAGTATTAATTTATTAAATAAAAATAATATAACTGACCATTTTGATTTTATCTGACAAGTTTTCATCATCACCCATTTTTTCTAATCTCCCTAATATTTGGACTCGCCATAACCACTTCAAATGTAGTGTTGGAGATTTTGCCATTGGCAATGGTGGCTTCGTTATACATTTCTATTGCATTTAAAATTTATTTTAAGTACGGAGTATCTATGAAATAGAGATTTACATACTTAGAAGTTTGCTGAAAAATCATTGTTAAAGAATCCAATCCCAATAACTTTTATTCCCGTTTTTCCCGTTCCCGATTTAAAAGTTGATTCCCGTTCCCGTCTTTTCCCGTTCCCGATTTGAATGTTGATTCCCGTTCCTGTTTCCGTCCCGAAAACCTATTCCCGGTTCTTGAATTTTCCCGTCTCGAAATTAATGTTCATTCCCGTTCCCGCGGGTACCCACGGGTACCCGGCCAGATCGGGTACCCAGTCCGACCTCTAGCTGGGACCAGCTTATGTAGCAACAAAACCAGAGAAACATTATCGAGCAGCATATTACGCTGTCATAGACATTGCAATCATGGAACTCACAGAAAGGTTCAATCGAGATTCTCTGGGTTTGCGTTGATACTTGCAGCTGGAGACAATGTTACTAACTTGTGAAGTGATCCATGATATTTGCAAGCAGTATCGTGGGTTAAATGAAACGGGTCTTTGTTCACAGTTAACTATGTTTAAAGACCAGAATAAACTTTAGCACAAACGCACATAATAATGCAAGCTATGATCACGGAAGTCAGAAATCTGTTACCTTAGGTTTAAAGATCGATCAGGCTGATGCTTGTGTGTCCAATAACGTCATGTACTGCAGAAAAATCTTTTAGTGCTTTGCGGCGTCTTAAGACTTGGTTGCGTGCACCTATGACAAAGCCTCGCTGGCCGTTTGTCATGCACATCAGGATATACTTGACAGTCTGGATTTAAAAAGGCCAGCAGAAGAATTTGCTAGTCGGTCAGACATTCGAAGGGGTCTTTTTTGAAATTGGAGTAAACGAGCTGTAGGGAGAGAGCAGGAGGACGGCAGAGAGGGTATTTTATGTTATCTAAATATACACTGTGGGTTTTAAAAAATTTCCCAATGTATATTTGTTTATAACTTTGGCAAATTTAAATCTATTTGTATTTTTTTAACTATTTGAGTCAGAAATGAATGTAAAACAAGATGTTATAAAATTTATTTGATGGGTTGATAGCTAGTTTTAATTGAATTTATATAGATGACAAATAATAAAAGGTACTAAAATCGCTATTTTATTTTCCAATCGCTCATAGTGGCAATAGAAAAGTATTTTTATTGAGTATAAAACTTTTTTTTAAATGTTTGGTGATACAAATAGTTGATACAAAAATAATTTGCACTACAGCAAACAATACTAAATAGTATCGGTTGTACTGTATTGGTCGATACCGGTTCTTTGATTTCATCCCTGGAGAGGACCCCCCCAAGATTTTCCGCAAATCACCGCCCCTGTTTATATCAGCATCTCAAATGTAGTTAAAATCTATTTTTAATTTCAATACATTGAGAAAAAAACTTTTTTTTTGATAAATAAAAATATATATTATAAAATATATATTTTATACATTACTGATACCAAGCGCTTTTAAGGGAATAAATCAGTGAATTACTATTAAGGTTGAATGATCAATATATTATATTATGTTTGAATTAATGAATGCAGTGTTGTATAGTCTGCTTATAAGATTAGTACAACATTTAAATACATTTTCAACTATTCCGTTTATTAACATTCCTTATAATTTTGACAATCTTGAATTTTGAAACTCCATGACACAGTTGTCTTTGGAACTTTCTTGTTCATCTCTCCAAAGAACTGCACCAACTGACGGAGTACATCTCCAAACATCCAGACAAGGCTCTTACTCTCATCAAGAAAGCGCCTCCTAAATGGTGAGACTGAGTTTCATAAAATGCAAGAATTTAAAGGGTTTTGCTACTAATAGAGGAAAGTTGTGTATTATGGCATAGTCTTGTAATATGAGATACAGAAGTTTTGGTTGAGCTTATATTTGAAATCAAATAGGAAAATTATTAACTGCTTAAGATAGACCCGAATGATAGAATTCTGCAAAAAAGTCAGCTGATTGCTGTCCTACCGCTCGCTTCCGGCCAGAAAGTTTTTTGTTAAAAAATTGTGACAGACATCTTTAAAAAAAATAATACTAAATTTTAACCAGTGAACATTAATTTTAATCTTATTAGCGTCTTTCAGGTAGCCAATGGACTGGAACCTGAGAGAACTTTTCGCTGCTGATTGTTGGTCACTGCTGGTTGTTGGTGGCTGCTGGTTGTTGATTGTTTCTGGTTGTTGATTGCTGCTGGTTGCAGATCGCTGGTGGTCGCAGATCGCTGCTGTTTTTTTTTCTGCGGGAGCGCTTTTCAATGGCAAGCCGGCGAATCCCTGCTTCCCTCGCTTTTAGTCCCATGCGCACAACTTGTCTCCATCTGGTTTTATTTTCAGTAAGCGATTCCCAGGTGATAAGTTTGATTTCTGTAAACTTGAGATCGCGTTTGCAGATGTCATTGTAGCGAAGGTATAGCCTGCAATAGAGGTTTTATGAAATGTTATTGCTTTTTCATTAAATGTTAAAAATAAGATCTCAATCTTTTGAAATTACGCTGACGTAATTTTAAACGTAAATTGAGTGATTTTTAATTAAATGGAAGCAAAGAATGTCAATGTGGGTTACTTTTACCCCCCTTAGCCAACTCTGTTCTTTGAACTAAAAATTTTATCAACTGCTATAAAGCAATAGATCTCTTATTTTTTGCATTTTGATTCATATAATTGAAATTTTCAGCACATTCCTTTTCTGCAGTTTTTTTATACTTCCACCAGCTTTTATTTATTTGATGTGAATATAGCTAAGTGATTATAGATTGTAAACTAGAGTTGGATTTGGTTAACTTATCTTTGTCTACATCTAAATTTCCTTCTATCCTCAAATCTTCATTTATTATTCCTACAATTAAGAAGCCTTCTCTTGATCCTGCATCCTTATTCAGTTATAAACCTGTATCTAACCTTTCCTTTCTTTCTAAGGTCCTTGAAAAAGTTACTTCTCAACAATTAATCTTAGAAAAACACTCACTTCTTCCTTCCTCTCAATCTGGTTTCAGAATTGGCCACTCCACTAAAACTGCTTCACTTAAACTCCTTAATAACCTTATTTTTTACTTCTGATTCTAATGCATCTACTCTTCTTTTAATGCTTTGACTTTTCATCTGCTTTTGATACTGGCGATCATACTCTTATATTAAATGTTTTAGATTCTTTTTTTTAATATTTCTGGATCTTCTCTTATCTGGTTTAAATCCTATCTTTCTGAGCGAACTTCCTATGTATCAATTGACTTTTCTCGCTCTTCTTCTGTTTCTTTATCTTATGGGGTTCCACAGGACTCAATCCTTGGTCCCTTACTTTTTATTCTCTATACCTCGGAACTACCTAATATTATTTCTTCATCTTCCTTAAACATTCAAACTTATGCTGACGACTCCTATATTTATACATCTTTCACTGACTCTTCTCTGACCTTACTGTTAATAAAATAACTCTCTGTCTTCAATCTATAACCTCTTGGGCTTCATCTATGTTTCTCAAACTTAATCCGTACAAATTTGAACTCATATATTTCAATACAAAATCAAAGTCTTTACTATCCCTTCCTTCTTTAGTTTTGCCTCCCCCTTCCTCATTATCTCTAAACTCTTCATCTTCCATTCGTAGCCTTGGTTTTATTTTTGATTCTAACCTGTCTAGCTTCTCAAGTTCTATCTGTTTTTAAATCTTGTTGTTTCCACATTCGTCGTATTAAACAGCTTCTTCCTTTTTTTGACGATCCTACTTTGCAGCTTCTCGTATCTTCTCTAGTTCTTTCCAGGATTGATTATTGCAACTCTCTTTACTATAGCCTCCCTGATACTACTTTAACTCCTCTAAATAAAGTTTTTAATTGTGCTGCTCGTCTTGCTGCTCATGCTTCTAAGTTTTCTCACATTTCTCCTAATCTTCGTTTGTTACCTTTGAGATCTAGAGTGACTTTTAAAATATGCCTAAATATGTTTAAAATTCATAACTGTACTGCTTCAATTTATCTTAAAAATCTAATTAAACAACCCCCTAAATCTGGTCCAAGATCATTTAACTTTAAGCATTTTTTTCGTTTTCCAGTTAAACACTGTTTTGCTAAACGTTCTTTTTTTTACTGTGGTCCTCTTTTATGGAATTCTTTACCCTCTTCTCTAACTTCAACTAAGTCACTCATATCAATCCGTCGAGGCCTGAAGACGTACTTGTTCAAAGCGTGATGGCTGAGCGCTTTTGTTCATTTAGTAAAGGGCGCTATACAAATCATTAGTGATTGATTGATTTAGTTAGTTAAATTCTAGTACTGTATAATCACTTAACACCAAATATTAACACCAAATAAACAAACGCTGGTGGAAGTATATAAAAAATTTGAAAAAAGTACTAGAGAAGCGTTGGATAAAATGATAAACGATGATGACGATATTATTGAATCGAAAACCCGAAATGGTACTAGACTACCATGCAACAAAAGGTGATGAACTTAATTTGCATAATTATATTTCAAAAGCACTGAAATGTTTGGTGTTCTGAAGCCTGCCATGTGAACGCCGACACATCAAGGACAATACATGGAAAATGCAATTAATGTCTCCGAAATGTTGATGACAAGTCTCGAAACAAATGTTGTTCATGTGGAATGTTCGTCTGCAAGGATCATCAAAAACTCATTTTTAATCATTGTTCTGAGTAGAAACATTTCATTTGTCTTCAGAACTATGATCTTATAAAAATATTTAAAAATGTTTCTTGAATCACTTTTTGCTTATGTTTTAACTCTGGGTACCCCGCTTTACCTAGGAAGTTTCTTTTCTCCACGAGCCTCCAAGGCGAGCGGGTTGGCTTAGATCAGTGTTTCCCAACCTTTTTCAGTGTTGGCCTTCCTAAAAAAGTCCTTATGGTAACTTGGCCTTCCCAAATCCCGTCGTCAATAATTGAGAAAAAACATCAATTTGTTATAAAAATTTTTATTCAAAAAGATTTAATTAAAATTAGCATTGTTCATAATAGTAAGGTTTATGTAAGGTTTTTTAATTTATAAAATGTTATTAATAATAATAATTGTCGTTTTTGTATGCAATAAAGAAATAAAAATAATTATTATAGTAATGTTATTAAAAGGAAAGCAAAGAGTAGCATGGAGTAATTATTATGAATGATAAGCTAAGTTAAAATAATGAGTTTTCAGTTTGGCTTTGAAAGTCGAAAATCGGTTGATGTTGCGAAGTGCAGGTGGAAGGGATTTCTAAGTTGTTGGAGCTGCGTGACTGAATGCTCTTTTTGAGATGTTGTTTGTAGTGGATTCTTGGTTGAGGAGAAGAGATGAAGATGAACGCAGTTGTTTGTTTGATGTTTTGTTAGTTATGAGTTTGCTGAGATATGACGGTATTGAAGTTTGAAGAATTTTGAATGTAGTGATGGCTATTTTAAAGGATATTCAAAAATCTATAGGAAGCCAGTGAAGTTTTATAAGATTATCATTTGATGACTGAACAAGGTGATGGCCTGGGTAATCACAATTGAGTGTTATTGAAGCTTAATGAGATGATTGTTGCTGTTTTCCATCACAGAGAAGATGAAATCGAGGTTCTGTATTAGAAAAAGATACCCTCATATCATTCGAGGCATCCAATCTATTTCTATCTTTAGTCTTGATAGATACTAATGTAGAAAACCCTTTTTCACATAAGTAGGTGGTCGAAAATGGAATCAGAGCTGCCATGGCTTTTTTAAATAAATTTGGGTATATTTCTTTCAGACTGCACCAAACTCTGCCAATCCTTTGGAATTTAATTCAGCTTTTACCAACTCTTTTGATCGAAGATCAATTAAATCTTCCTTTATTTCTTCTTCATCAGCAACACTATCCAAGCCAATAATGAACGGATTTCGTATCCAAAGACTATTTTCCAAATTTTTAGTATAAAAAAAACGCTCAAATAATAGTTGGAGAGTTGTGATATGTTGTATAATTTCTTTTTTTATTTCAACAGACATTGATTTGTTTCCACTGCTACTTATAACATCAGCAAGGTATGGAAAATTTGCAAGGTTTTCAGCTTCTACTCTTCTTTTGTACAATGAGAGCTTATTTAAAAATCCTAATAATTGTTCATTGGCGTCGATTATTGTCATTTCTGGTTCTTGCAAACAAAGATTAAATTCATTTAAGAGTGTGAACAGATCAGCTAAATATGCCATATTAACTATGAAATCAGTCTTCTCAAAGTCACCTGCTAACGTTTTTTTTTTCTTGCAAAAATGAAGACACCTCATCTTTCAGGTCCATTAGTCTTGAAAATACCTTTCCTTTGCTTAACCACCTGACTTCTGTGTAATATAGCAAGACATCGTATTCAGAACCAAGTTCTTGGCATAAAACTTTGAATAAACGATGGTTTACTGCTCTTGATCGTATAAAATTGACTATTTTGATCACTGTAGACATGACAGACTGAAGCTTTGCTGGTAATGTCTTCACAGCTAGAGCATGGCGATGGAGCATGCAATGAGTTACAAGTGTCTGTGGAGAATTAACTTTGATTAAGGCAGCCAATCCAGATTTGTTACCCAACATACTCGGTGCTCCATCAGTACAGACTGAATGTAACTTTGTCAACCAACTAAATTCATTTCTTTCAAAGAAAGTTGCAATCATTTGAAAAACATCTGCAGCTTTACTAGTTGTCTGAAGTGGTTGGCAAAATAAAAATTCTTCTTTAATTTTAAAATTACATACATAACGAACATACACTAAAAGCTGGCAACACATTGATACATCTGTGTTTTCATCAAGTTGCATACCAAAATTAAAAGGATTACTTTTCAGTTCTGACATAACTTGGTCCAAAATATCAGTTGAAAGATCTGCTATTCTGGAACAAATAACATTATTAGAAAGTGGAATTCCTTCAACCTGTTTTCTTTCTTTTTTTCCAAGAATTAACTCCACCATTTCAAGTGCACAGGGTTTTATTAAGGTTTCTCCAATTGTATGTGGTTTTCTTTTTTTGGCAATCATATAGGCAACTTTGTAAGAAGCCTCAAGAAGTGGTTTCTTTGGTTGAGCAAATCCAACATTTTTCAATGTTCCAGTGGCTTGAAATCTAGCTCGCTTCATTTTGTAGGTATCCAGGTTGTCGTTGACATTTCCAGGATGTTTGGTTTCTAAGTGGTGGCGTAACTTTGCTGGTCTCATTCTATCATTACAATATACTGCTCCGCATAAGAAACATTGTGGCTTTTCAGTGCCATCTTTTTCAGTAATAGTCGTGAATCCAAACCCAACGTAGGTTTTGTCATAGCAACGTTTTTTCGACATTATTGAAAACTGAAAATGATACAAAAACACATATTTTAAAAGGAACTGGAATAATTAAAAAAATCACAAATATAAATTACCAGTTATGTTAGAAACAGCAGACCAATTTTTATAGTTAATTTATTCAATTAATTGTCTTATTTTATTTATTTTATTGAAAAAGAAACCCATACAGGGTATCTCAAAAAACGCGACAGAAAGGAAATGAGGGATTTATGAAAACAGAAATGTGCAAATCATTATTCAAATAAATACAATATGGAAAGCCGTTACGCAAAACCAATTTTCATATAAGATTCAAAAAATCGTTTTTAGCATAATTAAAATTTTTTGATTTAACAAAACTTTATAAAATTATATAAAATTATAAAATACATGTAAATAGAACACCTTAGTTGGCCTCCCCTAAAAGATCATTTGGCCTCCCTAAGGGAGGCCGGCCCCACCGGTTGGGAAACCCTGGCTTAGATGGTAAAGTCGTTAAGCCTGCAACTTAAAGGTCGCCAGTTCGAATCCCTGTTCAGCCAACCGTCAGCTATCATACACCTAGTGTATATGATGCGGTGTTTCACGACGCATGTCGAGTGAGTGGCGCTTCAGTTGCGTGCCTTGGCGCATATAAATGAATGCTTCAATTAAATGCGGTTAATATTTTATATTGTTAACATTGTTACAAACATATTGGGGTTGTTTGTTATAGAGGTCGGACCGGGTACCCGATCTGACCGGGTACCCGCGGGTACCCGCGGGACTCCCGCGGGAACGGGAATAAAAATTAATTTCGGGACGGGAAAAGACGGAAACGGGAATCAACTTTTAAATCGGGAACGGGAAAAACGGGAATAACAGTTTTGGGATTGGATTCTTTAACAATGATTTTTCAGCAAACTTCTAAGTATGGAAATCTTTATTTCACCGATACTCCGTTCTTGAAATAAGTATTAAATGCAATATAAATGTATAACAAAGCCACCATTGCCAATGTCGAAATCTCCAACACTACATTTGAAGCTGTTATGGCGACTTCAAATAAAGGGAGATTAGAACAAATGGGTGATGATGAAAACTTTTCAGATGAAATCAAAATGATCAGTTATATTATTTTAATTTTATAAATTAATACTTTGAATTTGAATGATTAATTTCCAAATGATTGCTCAGTTGATCATTTCGACAAAAGAAAAGATGCCATTGATCTTATTCATATGGCAGCATGTCTGTTGCATCCCCAGTATGAAAGAATAATAGGAAAAAAGTTTGGGATAGAAAAGAAATAAATACCAAGACTTTCATTAGAGAAAATTTAATTCTATTTTGTACAGCCAGACCAAGCTGCAGTGCCGTTGAGAAAAAAAACAAATGATGGTTATTTAGACCTATTATGTTTGTTTTTATAACGTAAAATTATAATAAAATTATTATACTATCAAATTATAAGAATGATTTTATATTTGCAGTTGTGGAGAATAAGAATTTTGTCAAAAAACTTATTTCTAACATTATTGAAGAATTAATAATAATGAACGAAGAAAAAAATTCAGAAGAGGATGAATTGTACAAATATTCACAATTACGTCCCAAAAAAATTGAAAATTATAAAGATGTTTTATTTTATTGGAATAAAATGAGCAATTTTAAAATACTAAAAGAAGTAGCCAAAATTTTGTTTAGTATATCTGCAAGTTATATTCGCTGTAAACGGAATTTTTCAATATGTGGTCGTTCAACTTCAGACCCAAAATCATCTCATTTGAAAGCTGAAACTCTTAACGGTTTAACCCGTGTGAAAAACAATAAAGACTTGATTGAATTACTCAAAAACAATGACTAACTTCAATACTTTCATTTCAATAAATATTTGAAATGTAAATCGTGTTTTTTTATTTTATTAAAAGAAATATTCTCTGACTTTCAAATAATAAATTTTAAGAAATGTTAGAACTAGCAAGTTTGGGACCAGTGAAAACGGCAGCGAAAATGAATAAAAAAACAAAAAGTTTTCGGGAATGGGACGGGACGGGAAAAAATATTTCGGGAACGGAACGGGACGGGATTCAAAATTCTGATGGCCCATCGGGAACGGGACGGGACGGGAAAACAAATTTCGGGAACGGGACAGGACCGGGAATGAAAAATCGCCCATGTCCGACCTTTAGTTTGTTACAAACCGGATAACGACATTCCAATCAGTGTAATGGTTTGTACAACTCAATCTAAGTTGTTTTTATTAATTTACAGTAATTAAATAAATTATATGTAAAAATTATTGGATTCGCGTGAAACCAAATTTTTCAAACCATGCAGTACAGACTGTCATGGAAACTCGATGTTCAATTCGAGTTTTTCTGCCTTAAAATGCTTAAACTTGATCATGCTTTATCGATAAGAGCTTAACAAGCTAAAGTAATTTGCGGCTGAAGAATGAACATAGATAAAAAGCTTTTACTATTAAGCAGGAACGGGAAACATCAGGCTCAAAAAAAGAATATGACGAGCATTATTATAGTGGCGTATAACCCGAACGAGCTTCCAGGCCACTTAAGCTGCATACTTTCATTTGCGCCTTTGGGTTACTAGGGCATTGTTTGCACTTGAACCTAGGACTTTTCATTCTTGGTCAAGCCGAGAATCGTTGCCGTTAAAACAGAAGCGAAACTGTACCATGGTCTTCTACCAAAAATATATATAAACTTGCATATCAATATGCTGTGAAAACAAAATTAGGTCTTTGAAAAATTGAATAATACTCAAAAGGCAGACGCTGATTGGTTCAAGTCATATATTACACGAAAGAGATTTTTCTCAATTCAAACTCATGAGGCTACAAATCTGAGCCGAGTCACCAGCTTCAACCGGGCAAACATTAATTTTTTTTCTCGATAAGCTGGCTTTGGTTATGGAATTAAACAAAGCTCAATCAAAAACTGCGTTTATTTCATTTTTAATGTATATTCGACACTTATAACGTCAAACACTGTGAACGGGACTTAGTCGAAATTGTACCATTTTTTGAATAATTTAAATAACTAACCAGATTTTTTGCCTTTTTACTTGTGACTAATAGAATTCTTAGTACAAACAACAATTTTGATAACTGTTTAAAAAATAGAGAACATATAACAAAGTATGTAAAAAGTTTAACATACAGGCACGGTCTCCCCTACTAATGAAGTTTTGTATATTCTTTTTCCAAAAATAATTAAGTTATTAAAAAAGTAAACTGCTCTCCATAATACAAGACTTTTCTCTACTATTAGTTTGAAAACAGCTAGTGCATTATATTTTTTTTTTGTCTACTTAAAATGGATTTTTTCAAACAACCAGTCTTGGTTAGTCTTAGAATGATTGCACTTACTTGTTTACACACAACCAAAATACACACAATGACAGCCTAACACAAACTCACACGCACACAGCTCTGTAACAAACCCAGGAGACATAGACAGCATTTTCCAGCAAAACTGTCATTACATACTGAGTGGAGTCATGCCGATTGTGCAGGTTGAATTTTTCCCTTGAGTGAAATAATTTTTTTCCTGCCATTTATTCAGTTTCAGTTTTAAAATGATAATTTTTCAAGAATGGCTGCATGACGGCTATTCACATGTCGGCAGTAGATTTTGTTGTCAACTACTTTTGTATTTTTT
Source organism: Piscicola geometra (assembly GCA_943735955.1). NCBI lineage: Eukaryota > Metazoa > Annelida > Clitellata > Hirudinida > Piscicolidae > Piscicola > Piscicola geometra. Next base: position 10,478,392 of record OX030959.1, on the reverse strand, counting down.
CTACTAATCAGTGTCAGCTAACTGTAAGCGGGATCATTAGCTCAAGAAAAATTATTATTTGAAGCCCTAATTAATTTCTTGTTTTATATAACGATGAACTTTTGGTAAAAAATAATGAGTTTTAATCTGATTAATTCTTGAATATGGTCTTTTACCACACGAAATATAAAAAATAGTGAGCAAGGCTTACATACTATTTCAAAGATTTTGTGTGGTTGGAGACCTTTTTGGAGAATTTATAAGTAGAAAAATTCATTTTCATTACTTTTGAGCAAAGGTTCATCGATATATGACAAATTAATGATTGGACAAATGTTTAGTCATAACTCTAATATACATATATAATAAATTTGAATTTATATTTTGTAAATAACATTTTTCACAAAAAGAATTGACTAAAAAATTAATTCATTCCTTTTGTACGATTATTCATTGATAACCAACAAACATAGGTTCACATAAAAGTCATAATCCCAGTGATCATAGACTACAAACTCTAATCGTAAACTGTCATTTCATAAAGATCCAGACAAGAAAGCAATCCTCAAAAAGAGACTTGGTACATATTTCCATAGGCACTGACTCATAGCTAAATGAAACTATTGTTTTACAAGAAGTATTTTCGACAAATATCAAATGACAAATCCCCTGGAAAAGAAGTCTTCATTCATGGTTTCAGCCAAGTTCGAAATAAGCGAGCCAGAAGAACTGAATTCAGACAAAAACCTAGAAGGTCAGAGTACCAAACAAGATCTAAACATTATTTCATTCAAACATTGATCCAGATTATTAAGGATTTCAAAAAAGACTCTCTTATAGCTGGAGAGAGACTTTTACTCACTCTATATCGACTAAAGAGTAAATGTTCTTCACCTCAAGAAAAAACACCCAGAGTAAACAGTTATCCATTGTCAAAGACGCATCCTTGGACCAATTCGTCCATTCACTAACTGAAATAGCTAAATATACCAGCTTATATTCATATATAATAAATAAACACACACACACATACAAACAGAAACTCTTTGAATTCTTCACTAAAATATAAACTTGTTTTTTGTTATATATTTATTTTATTATTAAATTGAGTCTTCATTTCTCTTTATAAAAACTAATTAAATGTGAGTGGGTCTTATATCCAAACAGGAATCTTATCCGCAAAATTGCGGACGAGATAATTATCCCTAAGGGTGTTTATCTCATCATTAGACCGGGGATGTTACCCGTCGGAGATTTTCCACCCGGGGCGTTTATCCGTTTACCGTTTCAAATCACATTATGATTGTTCTTTCGTTTATGAGCTGTTATATTATCGCTTTGCATTGAAAATGATTATTTATAATTAAAGTATAACACATGTAGGTCTCATTAGTTTCTCAATTCTGTCTCATAAAGAAACTTTAAACCTTAAACTTCCTACATTTTCACGAAAAATCTAACCATCTTTTTTCGCAGGCTTTCTATTCCAAGTTCTACCAACCTGAAAAGGAAAACCACTCTGAAGAAATTGAAAACACTGACCAGCTCGCCAGAACGCTTGTGGTTAATGATTTGAAATGTTGTATTAAAAATGGAAATGTGTTTTACACTACGGCAATTGGAAAAAGCACTTCTTGCTTTATTAGACATTAATATTTTATATTGTTTCTTATATTATTTGGAGCCTTTATGGGGCTCAAAAAAACTTTATTCCGTTATTTACATTTATTTAAATTCACAGAGCATGTTTATGTTTATGTTGTACTACATAATTTACTATAAATGTAATAAAAGAAATGGAATCATAAAGGATACAATCATAAGATGTATTCGCTCCATTGTGTTTAGAGCTCATTATTCCTGACAGGGTTTCTGTGAAGCTGTGATTCCTTTGGTGACGAACCCCACGTACAACAAGAATATAATCTCGTGCATCACCACAGTCCTGCCCTCTTCAACTATCCCTGCAACGGTATAACTTTCAATTAAATTAAGGGTCTAGTACACTTTATGCAAATTTTTTTATTGAAACACAAATTGATGTGATTAATTTTTATTAAAAAATAAAAATCGTAATTAAACTTAAAAATGCTTTTGCAACGATATTTTAACTGGCGTTATATGATGATGATAATGATAACTGAAAACAAGTTAACAAAGAAGTAAAATGTTACCAACTTCTGTTTGAGCACATACTCTCAAATAGCATAATAGCACTGTAGAACGTTCATTTAGCTTCGTTTAGTGAGTTGAAACATGTTATAGAAGCACTGTTAGTGAAAACCGACCATGTTGAGTATTCATTGTCCATGGGTTTCAGCAAACAAAAATCAGCTTATCGGAAAAGTAATTGTGAAGTTTGCCAAGTTTGAAAAGTTTTCAAAAGCTTTTTTTTAAAAATCATTTTTTCTGTAAATTATGTAAATGAAGATTTTTCATGAATATTATGTAAATAAACTAATTTTTTTCATATTAATTAAAAAAATTAATCTTTTCAAATTAATAATAAGAATATTAGTTTTGTCTTTGCGTGAAATGATGAAAACATTTTTTAGTAAATCAAAAAAAGTAATAGCTGCCACCTTTTTTATTTGGGGCTGGATAGGCCCATGGCAATTAGTAGCGTGGAGTTATAGTATGAATGAAAATCCAAGTTGAAAATGAGTTTTCAGTTTCGCTTTGAACGTTGAAAATTGGTTAATGTTGCGAAGTGCAGGTGGAAAGGCATTCCAAGTTGTTGTTGTGATGAGGAAGATGATGAAGACGATTTTTCTTATTATTTATCATCAAGCGAGCGCAAGTAAAGGACCAGGAGACCTCTTTTTCCGCAGCATGACAAAATGACTTCATACATTTTTTTTCGCAGCCCTAGGTCGATGTATGCCGAGATTTGTTGTCTGTATGACCTTCTTGGTCTGCCAGGGTGCTTTCGTGCTTCCATCTCGGACTCTCAAAACAAATAGCGGTGCACAGGCTCATCCACGGGCATGCGAAGACAATGACCAGTAAATGCAAGTTGTCGTTTTCTAATAATTTCGCTGATGCACTCCTGTCCAACTGGTGCACAGAGATACTCGTTTACGATGTGGTTGCTAGACTGTTGGATTCCATCCGAGCAATTCCACCGTCGTTCTCGAGTCAACTTGCGGTAATTGAAACCTCCGTTGAAGAGCAGCAAGTCCGCATGTGAGGGGTGCTTGTACAAAGCAGAAGCCAAGGACTGCGTGCTGTGGAAGAAGGGAGTAAGAGCCTAAAATGAATCAGTCTCGAGCACTCCTCCTTCAAGTAACCACTACACTTGCGATGCAACTTCTGCCATGACACCTCTCCACACCTTCCCAGCCATTCCATCGTCCATGCAAAGTCTTCTTTGATTACATCACTCATGAACCCAGAAATCGACCTGCAATGGAATCAAACTTGAAAGGCGTGCACAGTGCTGAAGTAGTCAGCGAGACAAAAATCAGTGAAAAATTCGAATCTGGTGTTTTCCAATGACGAACAATCAGGAAAATTACAAAAATTGAGTAACAATCAAAAAGATTCCAAAGAGAAAAATTGCATTTAAATGTTTTTTTAAAGAATATGCCATTCAAAAAGCTTGGCATCATTTTAAGAGTGCTTATGTATTAATTTTTCCAGACAACAATTAATAAATTTTTTAAATCTCAATAGATATTTCAGTAAATTCGTTTAAAAACTTAATAATTTAACTAAATCTAACTGATTTAAGCTGAATCCATAACTACGTTACTATAGTCTATAGCGCAAAGTTAGATTTGGTTAAATTATTCATTTTTCATATCAAATCAACTTAAATATTTGTTGAGATTTACTAAATTTATTAATTTTTGTCTGAAAAAAACTAAATTATGCACGAGCACTCGTGAAATGCTGTTTTGACAAAATATTGTTTGTTAGATGCGCAAGAAAAAATTGATTTAAATATTTAAGAAAATTAATACTTTTTAAACTTTTTATATGATTGAAAGAATGTTTTTAAAATGTTAAGAGAGAAAAAATTGAGAAAATATATGGGGTAACATCGAAAATTTCTTTTGACCGCCAAAAAAAATATTCTATTATATTTATATTAAACAAATTAAATTATGTTTAAATAGAAAATTCAAATGCCTTTATTTTGGTATACTACATTATTTGTTCTGATAAGTATGAGCTGAGATATTCAAATTGAATAGAGAAGGGGTTTTGACTTTGAACTTTGAAGGTCAATAACTCAGCGACCTTTTGAAAAATTGCATTTTTTATATTTTTCATTTTGATAGACAACGTATCTGAACATAATATAAAAGTTTTAAAAATTTCTGAAGGGGAGGGGTTGTAAAATTGAATTTATTTTGGTCGAAATTCTATGGATTGACCCAGAATCGTCCGATAGCAAGTCCTTGTGAAGACGTCAAGTTTCTTCGATAATGCTGCAATGAGTATTCATGGTTCGCAGCCGTAGAGCAAAATTGAGATGCAAGCGGCTTGAAAGATGCGACTCTTGAGATCTGTGTTCAGCTTGGGTGAGCGAAGAAACTTCGTGAAGGCTGCCCATGCAAGGCCGATTCAGATTCTAATATCGTGGTCTGTGGACCCAAGGTATCTGAAGCCTTTCACGATTGCGATGTCCTGGCCATCGATGAAAAGCTTTGCAATCGGTGGCGAGACAGAGGAATTTGGTTGGTTAAGACGCATCTGTTTGGTCTTTTAACATTCATCTCCAGTCCAGTCATCCGTGCACTGAGTCTCAAGACATCCAACTGAGCTTGCGCTCTCGATTGGTCGTTCTCGAGCAGGCGATATCATCGGCAAATGCGAGATCACAAACTCTATCCGGCAAACGAGTTGGTTGGTTGGTTGTTTGCACGCAATTGTCTTTGTTTGTTTGGTTATCTTGAGTGGGTGAAATATCCAAACTCACCTGCAGACAATTTGGATACGTAGACTATCACGATAATGAATAGGAACGGAGCCAAAACATAACCTTGAAGACGCCTGTAAAAATTTAGAAAGATGCAGAAAGCTGGTCTTGTATGCAGACTTGGCTAGTTGCCTTGTCGTACAAGACCTTTGAAAACCTTCTCTGGGATTTCATAGTGTCGCAGTATTTCAAACATCACATTTCGGTCGATTGAGTCGAAGGCTTTCTTGAAGTCGACGAAAATGATGAATAGTGGGATGTTTTGCGAGTATGCGCCATCCATAATCCTTTTCAGAATATGAATCTGCTGAATGCAGCGGCGGCCTGTTCTGAAACCTGCCTGATTCTTTCTGAGTAGCGAGTCGATGGCTTCACGGATGCGGTTGAAAAGCATGCGGTTGTAGACTTTGGCTGCGATGGACATCAAGCTGGTACCTCGGTAGTTGGTCATCAACTGGAGATTTTCTTTCTTAGGCAGCGGGATGATCAAGCTTGTTGTTCATTGGGTTAGTGCGCGACACTTGCTGTAGTCTAGCCTGCAGCTGGAGAGGAGCTGCTTTACAAGGAAGTCACCGCTTTTCTGAACTACTTCCACTGTCATTGCATGGTTATGCCCCGGAAACTTTATAGGTTTCATCACTTTAATTGCCTTTCGGAATTCGTCCATTGAGAAGGCCATGGTTTTGATGAAACTATTATCCATGGATGGTGGAGGCACGGTTGAGAGACCAGCATGAGTGTTGACGTTGTTGAGCAGCGTTGAGAAGTATTCTTTCCAACTTTCAAGTAGCTCCTTTTTTCCCCTTTGGAAGTGAACCATCCAGCAGCCACACTTTTGACGGATCGACTTTGTTCTCATCTCCTGCGATCGAGTTTATTATTTTCCAGGTGGTTCCTTACTCACGTCGTTGGTCGGCGTTCTCGAGGGCAATGGGTTGCTCGTTGAGATGAGCTTGATGATCGTTGTCAAAGGTGGCTGATACTCGAGACTGCAGCAAGTTTCACTGCTCTTTGTGGCTTAACTGTCGCGTCCTCCTGTCCTTTTTGCTTGCCTTGTTGCATTCGTCGGAGAGAGCAAGTGTTGAAGGAAACACCCAATGAGGGTACTTGCGTTTTTGAATTTGTGGCTGGCAGTGTGGTCTTTCTTAGCCATTACAGAGCAGGGCGGCAGCTGAGTTGACCGACCTGCACGGGCTATCTTAGCTCATTTAACGACAGCAGGCAGTGAAAGAAATACCATCCCAACCCCTTTTATTATTATTATTGTTATTATTATTATTAGAGCTGTTTTACGATTAAAAATTTTAATCGTCGTTAATCATTCGATTTGAAATTTTAATCTCCGTTAATCGTTTGATTAAAATCGTATTTTAACGCAATGTTTTTAGCATAATTGGCATTAGTATAAAATATTATTTAAATTAATTTTTTTATAAGTATAATAAACATTTTAGTTTAGTTTAGGGAGTTGAAACCACGCAGATCTATTGACCTCTATAATGGTTATATAAAAAAAACAAAAAACAAAAAAAAACAAACAAAAAAAAAACAATAAATATATATCTAATAATAATTATTATATAAAAATATATATATTTATGTTTATGTATATAAATTATTTTTTACTATTATGTCATAGTCACACTTATAGTTGTACATCATGGGGTGGTTTTCCCAGTATTTATCTAATTTTATTTTAAATTTATCTGTATTTTCAGCTTTTACGATCTCATCAGGCAAGCTATTCTAAACTGTTACCACTCTATGTGTATAAAAAAATTTTCTTGTATTCTTTTGGCACTGTTTTTTGGATAATTTTAGTGAATTTCCTCTTGATTGCCTTGTATTAAGTGTGAAAATATCTTCTGTTATTTTACTAGCATATTTATTATTAAGTATTTTATAGGTTTCGATCATGTCTCCTCGAAGTCTTCGGTATTTTAATGTTGGTAACTTAATTACTTTAAGTCTATCGTTGTAAGTCTTGTCTTTTAGATTAGGTAGCATTTTTGTAACCCTCCTTTGTACATTTTCTATGCAATCAATTTGATTTTTCAATGAAGGACTCCATACACTGCTAAGGTATTCTAGATGGGGCCTGACTATACCTTTAAATAAGAATCTCAATGTTTTTATATCAATAAATTTAAACGTTCTTCTTATTAGCCCTAATAATTGGTTAGCTTTATTTACTTGTTTTTGTATATGAATATGGAATTTTAAATTCTTGTCTATAATTACACCAAGATCTTTTTCAGACTCTATACTTTCTAAAACTACCTGACTTCCTTCATAATCCTGCATAGAATAAACTCTTTCTTTCTTTTTATTTCTGTATATCTGCAATAGTTTACATTTATGTGGAGAAAGTCTCAGGTCCCATTGTACACTCCATTCCACTACTTTGTTTATATCTTCTTGTAGCCTTGTTTGGTCCTCTATTTAATTAATTTGTTGATATATTTTACAATCATCAGCGTACATAAATATATTTGAACTCACTCTCTCTGGCAGATCGTTGATAAATAAAACAAATAATAATGGACCCAAGACTGATCCTTGGGGAATGCCACTTTTTACTTTTACCCATTGTGATTTAACACCATTAACATTAACCCTCTGTACCCTATCATTTAGAAAATTACTTATCCACCTGCATGTTTTATAACCAATTCCATAATTTTCTAATTTATATATTAATTTTTTATGCGGTACCTTATCAAATGCTTTCATAAAATCAGTGTAAATAACATCGATTACCCATCCTTTGTCTAAAATACTAGTCCAATTACCCATTAACATTAGTAGTTGTAATGAAGTCGACCGTCCTCCAAAAAAACCATATTGTCTTTTGCTAAATAAATTATTTTATCCGAATTTTTATAAAAATAACAAACATTTTAAAGAGAAAAAAAATCCATAAATGATAAAAAATGCAATTGTCACACATCATTTATCTGCCAGTTACTCAAGCAAACAAGTTTTTCAGCATTATTAAGATCTAAACTTTAGATCTTTAGATTCTAAAGAGACTGTTCTTTTTTACTATGTGTCCTGACAAGCTGAATAGACGTTCACATGGAATTGTACTTGCAGATGACAAGTACTTTTTTGCCAGTTTTGCAAGAGTCGGATATGCCCTTTCGTGTTGTTACCACCAAACAAGAGAACAATTCTCAAAGCCTACCTCAGATTCTATTCTATAACGTTTAATGATTGACTTGGGCAGTGGATTAGCTTAGCGGTAAAACGCTTGGTATTCGTCTAACTAGCGAAGGTTCGATTCCTACTGTCGCTTAAGTGCGTCTATGCTCCAAAGGAGCTCTGCGCGTTTGAAAGAAGTTTGGAAGAAGAAGACTTGGTAATCATAGAGGTATCTTCATTGTCAGAATCTGTTTACATATGTTTGTAGTCTTTTGTTTGGTGAAAGCTGTATAGGTTTTCTTCTCTTTTTATAGTTTCTTTAATTTGAAAACATTTTAAATTTGTAAATAAGAGGTCTAATGATGTGACAATTCTTGACAATTGGATATTCTGATTATTCATTCTCTGCTCCAAATTGGGAAAAAATGTTGTGTGTGAAACAAATGACATAAGCTGGATCATCTTCTGAAGCGCATATTTTTTGTGTAGAGTGACAAATTACAAGTAGCAGTGTTTAAAATTTTTTTACCCTCTAGAATTTCTGTTGCAAATCTTCAAAACACGAATTTTTTTGGATGAAATTCAGTTTTTCCCATTTGTTTGTTGATAGTAAATTAGTTGTGTTCGTGTTCACTTGCTGACAATGTAACCAAAACAGCAAAAAACAGTTCAATTTGGATAAGTTTAAATGCATCAGAATGTTTAAATTCTTTATTTTTTTAATGCGTTAAAATATTTAACGGCGTTAATAATAATAATAATTATTATTATTTTAGATCAATGAACTTGATATAATAAAGAAATAATGCCTATTTATAATGCGCCAAGGCACGCAACTGAGGCGCCACTCACACGACATAAGTCGTGAAACACCGCATCATATACACTAGGTATATGATAGCTGAAGATTGGCTGTACAGGGATTCGAACTGGCGCCTTTAATTTGCAGTTCCAACAACTTTACGATTTAAGCCAATCCGCTCGCTAAAAACATATTTAAATGTTAAATAAATAATAATAATAATAATAAATTCACTTATCTGAACACTGTTTATAGATCATGGAAGGGCTTATTGACCACCTTGTAACCTACAACAGAATCAACCAGACTAAGATGCTCTCTTTTAAGGTACTTTAGAGAAAGGTTTCTAGTTGATATTCAAAAACATCTCTGAAAATGATTTATTTGAAAATAAAAGTACACCAGTTTAAATGTTTGTGTGTGCTTTATTATCTTAAATAGGATGATGGGCGGTGATCCTGTGGTCTGGACCCTGCTACTTTTCAGTAGTGAGGGGCCTACTTTTAAGTTCACCCTTTCGCACTTGAAAACATTATTTTCAAATCTTGTTTTGATACGAGCATAATCGTTAATTATAGCATAAAACAAAATGTTTATAAAGTAATACATTGTGAGTATGTTTAGTTATAGTGATAGCTGTATAAAACATAACTATTCTTTGCTTATTTAAAAACTCCTTCACCTACTTTTCTTTTTATCTCTATGGCGTAGGCTGGAACCTTGGGGGTCCGTTTAAATATAGACCTTCCAGTTTTTGAAAAAAAACTTATTTCTCAACCCTATTTTGATACGAGCATAATCGTCAGCCATGAGATAATTTTATATATATATATAGTATAGCATTACGAGTTGGTGTGGTTTCAGTGATGGTTTTCAAAAACAAAACTCTTTTTTGCTCATTCAAATACTCCTTCACCTACTTTTCTTAAAATTAATTAATAAATTATGTTTGAAGTACTTTGAATTTCCGATTTTTCACTTTTTTCAAGCAAACAAATTTACATTTTCTATAAAACATTTTTTTTGTGTAATTTACTTTTTCATGGATATGTCACAAAAACTGAAACAGTTTGGTTAGCTGGGAACGATTAATTGAGACTGGAGTGTGGTATCGAAAATGGGAACGATGGACTGACACTGGAGTGTGTTACTGAAGCTTTCTTTTGCATCCCATTTATATAGAAGGGGATGAGCCCTCCAGTATGAGTCCAGAAGATTCTTAAATGTATTTATGTTTGGGGCTGTGGATTATTTTCTAGGAGTGGATTTTAGGTTTTGATTATCCTTATTGAAAATGTATTTAATCTGAGATTCTTTCTTGCTTGTAGCTTTTTATTCTTTCTGAGTGTCCTCTGGTGGTCGTTTGTGAAGCGAATTCTTATATCTTTCCAACGTCTTTATCATATTTTAAATTTGTTAGTTTTAAGGTTTTAATCATATCACATCTCAGTATGCTTTTTCTTTTTTGTAGAATGGATTCCAGATTGCCGCTTCTTACTCCAAATGCGGACGCACCATTGACTTGTTCAACAGAACTAGAGTTTCTTTGTTAAGGTAGGAGAATGTTCTACGAATAAGGGCCATTATTCAACTGACTTTGTTGACCCTGGTGGTGATTTCTTCTTTAAAGTTCAGACCCTTGTCGAAAATTACTTCTAGGTCTTTCTCTTTGTTTACCCATTGTAGCTCGTTGGTGTTTCAGTCTTAACTTGTCATTTTATGAGCTGGTTTTGTCATTTTGCTGTTCAATGTTAGATAGCAATTAAATAGTATAATTTTAATTGTTCTTTTTTCATGTTAGTCATTTTTAAATAAGTCATACGAATCAAATGAGTGATTTAAAAATTACTAGTAAAGTATATTAGGGTTGTTTGTTAATGACATCCCAATCAGTGACTTTTTTTATCACTTTACAGTACTATAAGGAATTGTTTTTAAAATAGAATCGGATTCGCGTGAAACCAGATGTTTTAAAGCTTGCAGGGGAGACTGTCGAGGAAACTCGACGTTCAATCTGCCTGAAACGGCATGAACTTCATGATGCTTCAACGAAGAAGAGTTTAAGAAATTAAATTACTTTGCCGTTGAGAAATGAGCATACTCGAAAAACTTTTTTTATTAAACAGGAGCGGGAAAAGCAGACTTAGATGAAACAGCAGCGTGACCGCAGCAATTTAACCACCATTAACATCCAAAATCACCATCATTATCTCCGCCGCATTCTCTTTATCATTACCAATACATCATCTTAATCATCACAGCAACACCACCCCAGTACCATAACTCTTACTTTAGCATCATCATCATGGACAATTTTTCATTCCTGGTCCTCTCCCGTTCTCGAAATGTTATCCCCGTTCTGTCCCGTTACTGATAGGCCAACAGAATTTTTATTCCTGTTTTGTCTCGTTCCCGCAACCCCGATTCCCGGTCCCGACTCGTTCCCGATACTTTTTGACCCTGTCCCGACCCATTACGAAAAAAAATAGTCTTTCCATTCATTTTCGCTGCCGTGTTCACTTGTTTCAAACTTGCTTGTGCTAATTTTTTTACAATTTATTATTTGAAATTCAGAAAATATTTCTTTGAAAAAATAATAAAACACGATTTAAATTTCAAATATTTATTGAAATGAAATGAAAGTAATTTAATCAAGTCTTTATTGCTTTTCACACGGATTAAACCGTCAAAAGTTTCAGCTTTCAAACTAGATGATCTTGGGTCTGAAGTAGAGGTCGGACTGGGTACCCGCGAGAACGGGAATGAAAATTAATTTCGGGACGGGAAAAGTCGGGAACCGGGAATAAGTTTACGGGACGGGAACGGGAACGGGAAAACCGGAAATAAAAGTTATTTGGATTGGTTTCTTTAACAATGATTTTTCAGCAAACTTCTAAGTATGGAAATCTCTATTTCATAGATACTCCGTACTTAAAATAATTATTAAATGCAATTGAAATCTATAACGAAGCCACAATTGCCAATGTCAAAATCTCCAACACTAAATCCAAATATTAGAGAGATTAGAACAAATGGGTGATGATGAAAACTTGTCAGATGAAATAAAATTGGTCAGTTATATTATTTTTATTTCATAAATTAAGACTTTGAATTTGAATGATTTCCAGTTGATTGCTCAGTTGATCATTTCGAGAAAAGAAAAGATGCCATTGATCTTATTCATAGGGCAGCATGTCTGTTGCATCCCCAGTATGAAAGAATAATAAGAAAAAAGTTTGGGATAGAAAAGAAATAAATACCAAGACTTTCATTTAAGGATTAAATTCTATTTTGTACAGCCAGTCCAGGCTGGAGTGCCGTTGAGAAAAAAAACAAATGATGTTTGTTTTTACAACGTAAAAATTATAAAAAATTATCATACTATCAAATTATACGATTGATTTTAAATTTGCCCTTGTGGAGAATAAGAATGTTGTCAAAAAACACGTTTCTAACATTATTGAAGAATTAATAATAAAGAACGAAGAAAAAAAAGAATGAATTTTGCAAATATTTTCACATTTATGCCCTAACTAAATTGAAGATTATGGAGATGTTTTTATTTTATTGGAGTAAAATGAGCAATCAATACTACAAGAAGTATCCAACATTTTGTTTAGTATATCTGCAAGTTATATTTTCTGTGAATGGGATTTTCGAACATGTGGTCGTTTAACTTCAGACCCAAAATTATCTCTTTTGAAAGCTGAAACTCTTAACGGTTTTAACCCGTGTGAAAAGCCATAAAAACTTTGATTTCATCTGAAAAGTTTTCATCATCACCCATTTGATCTAATTTCCCTAATGTTTGGACTCGCCATAACAACTTCATATGTAATGTTGGAGATTTTGACAAAGACAATGGTGGCCTCGTTATACATTTCTATTGCATTTAAGTTTTAAGTACGGAGTATCGATGAAATAAAGATTTTTATGTTTAGGAGTTTACTGAAGAAAAATTGTTGAAGAATCCAATCCCAATAACTTTTGTTCTAGTTTTTTCCTGTTCCTAATTCAAAAGTTGATTCCCGTTCCTTTTTTTCCATTCCTGTCTTGAATAACTTTCCTGGTTCCCAGTTCTCGACTTTTTCCGTCCTGAAATTAATTTTCATTCCCGTTCCCGCGGCACTTCGGTCAGATCGAGTACCCGGTCCGACCTCTAGTTCACAGTCGTTTATTTGGAGAAGGTTGCATAGTACGTATACAAAAGTATACAATACAATACAATAGTATACAATACAATACAATAGTATTCAATACAATACAATAGTATACAATACAATACAATAGTATACAATACAATACAATAGTCTACAATACAATACAATAGTATACAATACAATACAATAGTATAGAATACAATACAATTGTATACAGTACAATACAATAGTATACAATACAATACAATAGTATACAATAAAATTGTAAAAAATACAAATCAATTCAATAGTATACAATATATAGTTGTATAGTACGTAATACATTGTATACTATAACTATGTATATGTTCCATCCAAATTCGGTCTCCCTTCAAAACTTTCATTGCGCATGCGATTATTTTTAGCTATTTGTACCAAACTAAAAATTTCGAATTCACATGAATAATGAGGGTCTATCTAAACCTAAAGTTTTTTTAAATATTTAAAATTCTAATTTATAATAAATTTTTTAAATAATAGAATTTTCAAACTAAAAATAATTATTTAGATGTTAAATTTTAAAATCTAATTTTAATATAATTAATAATTCTAATTATATTCTAATTAATCATTATTTTACAGTTTTATTGTAATTCAAATTCCAATATTTAATACCAATAATTATCAGAAGTGTAAGAGAAATAAATTTCAGAAATTCAAGACAAATATAATGTCAGAAATAATAGGACAATAAAAATAATAAATAATTAATTAATAAAACAATAAAAATAATAAATAAATAAAAATATATAAAATGTAATAAAAAGCATATAAAAAATGTCATAAAAATTATATATAAAATGTAATACCAATAATTATCAGAAATTTTATAAAAATAAATGTGAGAAATTTAATACAAATATAATGTCAGAAATAATAAAACACGCACCTAACATCTTCTCAACTGTCGCGTTGCCCTGCTGCACAAGACCCTGCACTTGGGATTCTTTGGACGGCCATTCACAATAGTAACTTCCCCAGGTCATTCCCTACAAAGGCCTGTCACAATTGAGTTGACGAACTCACGGCCATTATCTGAGTGGAGTATCTTTAGAGTCCCTAGATAAAAGAAAACCTGTTTTTGAAGATTAAAGGCAACTTCAGCTGCTGATTTATGACAAAGGACAAAAAGCACGTGGAACTTGGACCAGTGGTCCATGTAGTGCCCAAACCAGCTGTACATCCCATCTCGACAATGCCTCATGTCTATCAGATCAAACTGTAACAAATGCATGTAGAGTGGTTAGGCATGTTAATTAAATTAAATCCTATAAAAATTATCAATTATTAATGAAAGATTGATAGGGTTGTGCATGTGTCTGCCTTCTCGTCATGAATCCAGATGGTATTAGGGGTTTCAATGGTGCTCTTGTTGTTTGTGGCTTGAAATGTAAGGCAAAGAGCAACATATTTGTCTATGGCACATCTGGGCACACAGACATACAACTTAGACACCTCATAAGCTGTCTTTCTGATGCCCATATGACCTTTACCCATGTGTTCTTCATGAATTGTTAAAAAAAAGTCCTCGACAAAAGCAATAGGCTTCCAGGAAAAGATTATGGTTGTGTCATTGGCATTCTGCAAAAATATTTATTCATTAAAAAAATAATTTTAAAAAAATATAATAAAATCACAATGACTTACTTGAGATTTTGAGGGTAGACAAAGTATGTCCTCAAATTTCAAAGCTGCATGGGAAATAAGCTGGAACCCTCTGCTCTTGGCCCATTTATTAAAGACTTTAGAGAATTTTTCGTTTTTTATACATCTTTTAATTTTATATCCTTTTTCTTTACATATTGTTTTGCTAGTATTGCTTAAATTTTAATATTTGACTCGGCAAAAATATAAATGAATTTGTTTTTTATTATCCATCTTATACTATCTTATCTTAACTTATTTAACACTTTCCTTTAAAAATGATCGCAACTTTTCTCAACACTTTAGCAAATTCAAACTCAAATTCTAGTTTGGTACAAATAGCTAAAAATAGTCATATTTCGCATGCGTAATGAAAGTTTGGACGGGAGACCGAATTTGGATGGAACATATACGCTTCAGTTGCGTTCCCAAACGCTATACAAAAACGACAAGTATTATTTATTTATTATTATTATACAATGTATAGTTTATGAGATTTTTTATCTTCTTCAAGTTTTCCAACTCTTTCCATGTTTATTCTTTTTCATTATTTTGAAGACATTTTAAATGTTTAAATCGTGGGTCTAATGAATAGACGGCGATCCTGGGGGGTCTAGGGGTCCGTATCCTTCCACTTTTGATTGTGAGGGGTTCGTTTTAATGTGGACCTCTTTCCACTTTTTCAATTAAAACACTTTAAACTCTTGTTTTATACGAGCATAATCGTCAAACATGGCATAAAACAGATTTTTTTTATAGAAATACATTGTGAGTATGTGGAGTTGTAGTGATATCTGTCTTAAACAAAAATATTCTTTGCTTACTTAAATATTCGTATCAAAACATAATATTAAAAAAATGTTCAAGTGGAGGGAGGGAGGGGGCAGTCTGGATCCCAGAATCGTCTATGCTGGGTAGGACCCCCCAAGATTTGAAGTAGATCGCCGCCCTTGGTCTTATTATGTGGAAACCTTAACAATGGGAAATTCTGATTAATCTTATTCTACTCGATTATGAAAAAAACTATTTTCTTTGAAATTAATGACATAAGCTGAATTATCTTCAGAAGTGCCAAATTCTTGTGTAAGGTAACACATCGCAGGCAAAACAAGCACAAATCTTTTACTAATTTCTCCAAATTTTTCATGTTAATTTTTTTTCATTTTTTTTAAGACTTTAAAAATTTTTCAATCGTTAGTCGAATGATGTAATATTCTAATTAATCCTTTTCTAATTTCTGTAAAAAAGAGTAAAATAGGTTTAATTCGAATACATTTTTTTAACTGCGTTACAATTTTACTGCTTTAATTTGTTAACGCTTCAATCGAAAGTTAACTTAAAGGACAGATTAAAGCACAGCTATAATGAAAATGATTTTTATGCATTACTATTTTGAATGAGAGACATGAAAAAAAAATATACACACACAAACATATACACACTCAAACAAACAAACACACATACACACACACGCACACACACGCACACACAAACATACAAAGAATGAAATAAAATACAACGGCAAGGGGCTCGAACCCCTGGTTAGCATCCGTGAGCTATTACATACCTAGTATATAATCACACAGGGACACAAGGAGTATTATGAGACAGAGTTGCAGTTGAACGAGCGCTTGAGGATCTTTGCGGTGAACTGCAGTCTCTTGAACGGTGGCTACAACACCGTCACTGCTCAACTCAAGGTCAAGTCTAAGAGAGGTTGTTTTTTTTCCGTATTTTGCTTTTTGCTAGTTTTGCAATTAAAAGTGGTTGTGAATCGGGTCTTATTTTCAATTTAGTGATGGGCGAAATAAAATCTCAATTGGTATTAGATGCGCGATTTAACAATTTCGCAATTTGATTTAAGCTGAACATGATTTTATGTTGAGTGAGAGCGATTTTATTTGATTCAGTTAGAATTTTCTGTGATTCGATTTAAATTGAAAAAATAATCTCAAATTTAAATTTTGAAATATTGAAGTACTGGGTTGCAGTACTATTGAACAAACATAATGCGTTTCAGAGGTAGATTAAACTTTTGTTATGTACCGTAAAATAAAAATATATTCGCACACTTTTAAATAATAATTTGTTTCAAATGTACGAAAAAAGAGGTATTTTTCAACTAATTACCGAAAACTTTTAATTGATAAATTGAAGTTTTAAGTTTAATTTGGAAAATTTTTGTGTTATTTTGCTTAAGTACTAGCAAAATCTAATTTACTGGTAATTTTTTATACTTAAGTATTTGTCATTTGTTTATGTTTCAAAAATAATATTAATATATTATTGAAATTCAGTTACGAGTATTGGTTATTGTTCGCCTTAATCACCCATAGACATTCTAGTTTTTAAAATGTATGTCTGAACTAAGGGCCCATAAAAAAATTATTTTGGATCTGTTTCACATTTCCTCCACAAACAAAGGTTTACGCTAAATTCGGTAATTGTAAACATAAGCAACAACAGCTTGGGAACATTAAAAATCAGAATAAGTTGGAAAAATGTAACATTAGATGTTAAACTTATAAATTTTGAAAAAATATTTATTCAAATCTTTTTGATAATGTTGGATTTTATTTTTTATAACTTCAAATATACTTTGTTCTTTTTCGAAACAAGGGCGCAGGGGTAGAGGCTGAACAAATTTCATATTTTAAAAAGTAGATTTGGTTTCAAGATTTTTTATATAAAGTTAGATTAGAGAAGTTGGGTCAAAATTTTCATAAATTATTATTATTATTATTATTATTCTCTATAATATGTGAACAATTTTTAATTCAATGCTAATTAATTTCAGAATATTAGATTTTTTTCTTTTAGTTTCTATTCCAATTTTTTAATCTAATTTTTTCACTATATTTTTCTTTCGAAGAAATGAATACTACTAACTGTATTTAAAAAAAGAATTTGTCAATGCATGATCATTTAGAAATTCGAACATTCGATTTTAGATTTGAATATTTTGAGATTTGATTCAATTCGAAAACTGAATATTCGATTCAATGCGAAAACATGAGATTTTATTTGTGATTTGTTTCTTGGGATGATTTCGAGATGATTTGAAAGTTGTAAATGAAGATTCAAATTGAGATTTGCTTATAATGCGTTTAAAACCCCAATATTTACATTTCTTGATAATTCATAAATTAATTAATAATAATTTCTTGCGCATATTATCTCAATATTTTTTTAATCATCATATTTTAACTACAAGAATATACTGTGATTGGAGGAGACGAAGAATTGCCCCTCGGTGAAGAATTTCAAGAACACCTCAGAAAGCTCATTAAACACAATGAGAAAAAGGTTGACAAACGACTGGAACTCGTGAAAAAGCTCATAACACAACTAGCGTTAGTTTCATTTGAGCTTTTTAGCGTTCACACTCTTAGAGTGGATGGAAATCTAATTTTCTAATCATTGCTTAACCCTTAAACACCAATCGAAAAAAAAGGTTGGTGTTCGCATAGGTCGAATCGACCCATCCCTTATTTCGAAGATGTTTTCACACAAAAATATTAGTTTTAGAGTTATAGTGATTTTTCATATCATATATTTTGATAAATAATTATCAGAATCTTTTTTTAGGTGTTACTTTCCTTATAAGGGTTTACAATGGTAGAGATGAAGCATTACGGGCGTTGTGGTAAAATAATATAATAATAATAATAATAATAATAATAATAATAATAATAATAATAATAATAATAATAATAATAATAATAAAGAGCATTATTATAGTGGCGTATAACCCGAACGGGCTTCCAAGCCACTTAGGCTGCATATTTTCATTTGCGCTTTTGGGTTACTAGGACATTAGTTGCACTTGAACCTAGGATCTTTCATTATTGGTCAAAGTCGAGAGTCGTTGCTGACTAGGCTATCCGTTCACCCAAAAGGTAAAAGACTGTTGTCTGTGTATTAGCCGATTTATATCACGAAATATATGTAAATCAATAGCTAATTGTCTAAGATTTGATTTAATTAGTATTAGAAGTTTTTGAACACAAAAAAAGTTTGCTTTAAGCTGACGACTCCTATATTTATACATCTTTCACTGACTATTCTCTTCACTTTCCTGTTAATAAAATAATTCTCTTTCTTCAATCTATAATTTCTTGGGCTTCATCTATGTTTCTCAAACTAAACCCTGACAAATTTGAACTCATCTATTTCAATACAAAATCAAAATTTTTACCATCCCTTCTTTTTCTAGTTTTGCCTCCTTCTTCCTCATTATCTCTAAACCCTTCATCTTCTATACGTAGCCTTGGTTTTATCTTCGATTCTAACCTGTTTAGCTCTTCAAATTCTATCTGTTTTTAAATCTTGTTATTTCCACATTCGTCGTATTAAACAGCTTCTTCCTTTTCGAGATGATCCTACTTTGCAACTTTTTGTATCTTCTCTAGATCTCTCCAGGATTGCAACCCTCTTTTTATGGCCTTCCTGATACTCCTTTAGCTTCTCTAAATAAATTGTGCTGCTCGTCTTGTTGCTCGTGCTCTTAAATTTTTTCATATTTCTTCTTATCTTCGTTTGTTACTTTGGTTACCTTGAGATCTAGAGTGACTTTTAAAATATTTTTTTTTTATCTTTATTCTTCACGGCTTGACAAACAAGCCATGTTACAAAAAATACAAGAAAATAAAAGAGAATTATTGGATTCTGATGCAAATGATTATGGTTTGAAATAAAACAACACCACAAAGGATATGGGAATACGGTAATAATTAAATAGATAAATAAATAACAATAAATCAGAAATGATAATATAAATAAAAATATAAACTATAGGATGAGATATTTAAGAAGACGAGGGAGGAATGTTTTACTTTCAAACGTGTTATATATAGGAGTATCAAAATTGTGTTTACGGGGTCTTAAGTTATGAGTAGATTTTTTAAGAAGGGGTAAGATATGGTGAAGAACATGGTCAGAGTTAGTAGATATTTTAAAAAATAGTTTAGTGTCTAAAGTGGTAAAAATAGAAGTGATAGATGGTCAAGAGCAATAAAGTGAACATGGCTGTTGGTTTTAAGAAGTGAAGTGATGATAGATGTGATGGAAATTATGGCAGAAGTAGGTGATCCTGTTGGGCGAAAAGCGAATGGATCATTAAGAATGGGTTTTACTGATGGGTGATTGAAGCATGGGTATATACATTGAGTAACTAAGATTTTTTCAAGGAGACGTGAGAATATTGGGGTGACTGAAATGGGGCAAAATTCATGAGGCAATGTTGGATGTTTAGATTTGGGGATGGGATGAATGATGCTGGATTTCCACTGAAGAGGAAATTAGGAAGTTTTGATGCAGTTGTTGAAGATGGCGAGCGGGTTGGCTTAGAAGGTAAGTCGTTAGACCTGCAACTTAAAAGTCGCCAGTTCGAATCCCTGTTCAGCCAACCGTGAGCTATCATATACCTAGTGTATATGATGCGGTGTTTCACGACTCATGTCGTGTGAGTGGCGCTTCAGTTGTGTGCCCGGGCGCTATACAAAACTGACATTATTATGATGGAAAGTGGAGTACTGATTAAAGGTGCAATTAGTTGAAAGTACCATTGTGGCAAGCCATCGGAGCCAGTACCAGTTGGGCAATTTTTGGTGAGAAGATTGAATATGGTGATTGGGTTAACATGATCTTGATTATATAGTGCAGTTGATTTAAATGGGGGATGAACATGAGATGAGATTGAAGACGTGGAAGCAAAGTAATTGTTGAGGGAATCCGCAATCAAGGTAGAGGATCAATTTGACGATAGAGATTAAACTCCCTTACCTCTAAGTAGGTTGACGGTTTTCCACATGGCTTCCACGCCTACAATTCTTCAATGATGAATGATTTGTGTGGATGATTATGTTTTTGATTCGATTGGTGATGGATGCGGCTTGATGAAGATGACATTTGCGCTTGTGTTGATTTTTCAAACGAAGGAGAAATTTAATATAAGGGCTGATGAATGGTGGGTCAGATGACCTAATAGTAGCAACCGCCACGAAATTTTCAAAATTTATTAATTTAGAAAATAAATAATTACTATGATAGATTTTGAAGTGCAGATTTCAAATCAGTTTACATTTTCCAAATATCTCAAATATTTCAAAAGTTATTCAATTTTTTCGACGCCAAAAAAATACATAAGAGTTTGACGGGACGACGTCACGACGTTATTTCATTATAACTTTTTTGATGAGTGTCATTTAATGTTGAAACTTGACAAGATCGTGTATTTGAAAAAAAGAAAGTAGTATTTGAAAAAAAATTAATTCATAATAAAATAAAAGATTTTAAACCGTTTATTTTCTACAAAAATAAATACATCTTTAAAAGCACATACACTTTATGTTGGAATAGAAAACGAAATTCTACTTATTTAAATATATATAAAAATTTGTATTAACAATAAAAAGCGAAAATGAATAATATTAAAAGAATGATAATTATTTCAATAAAACAACGAAATTTGTATAAACAATAAAAAGTGAGAATGAACAATATTTAATGAATGATAATCATTTAAATAAAACTAAATTGTATTAACAATAAAAAGCGAGAATGAATAATTCTTCATTTTTGGATTGAAAAGTTAATGGTATTGTTTATGAACAATTTTCAAATAAAAATGTGTTCAAAGACACTTTTGGCACATTTCTTTTTGAAGATGGAGGAAGAAATTCTTAATTCATGAATGATCCTAGTTTTCTCTTTTTTGTTAGATTTATTCTCTCTTTAGCAACAATACACACCTTTGAGTATAAAACCAGTGGGTTTGTATTAATCATTAATAATTAATGAAGTTGTCATTAAGGCATCCCAAAACTTCAGCTAAAGTTTAGGTAGCCTACTGTCTTAGTTTAGCTGCTAAACTAAGACAATATATATTATATATTACATAATATATATATTATATATGTTCCTTTTTAAAAAAGTTTTTTAACTCTAGAACTAGGTCATTGCTTATAAAAACAACTTTTTTCAAACTTTTATTTTTTAAATCAATACATGTGAGGCCAAGCTTCTGACAGATTGGGCCAGGAAATTCCATTTGAAGACAACTGTATTTTAAAGTTTAAAAAATTATCATTTGTAAAGTTGTTACGCTCAAATGGCTTAATTTATTATTATGGACTCTAAGCTATGAATATCATAAGAACCAATAAAATGAATGTAAATAAATAAAACTTAAAAAAATAATCCAACCAAGAATAACTATGAATTTTTAAATAATATAGAAATTTAGCATTTAAACGGCGATAACTATTCAGCAGACGATATATAATAAAAACTTAATTGTGATGCGCTTTACATTTAATAAAATGTTATACGTATGATTTGTATTTTAAAAATCACAAACGTAGGAGCACTTTTTTTCAATGAAGTTGATATCATTTAAAAGATTAGGAAATGTACTTTCAGAATGAATTTGCTAGATTTTAAAAGTAGTTTAAAATTCAAAGTGAACAATTTAAAGTTTATTTTCTCGTTTAATTATTTAAGAAATTTTTTTCTAGCATTCGGTTTGAAGTAGGAAATTCAAATACGATTTTAATGATATATCATTCATTTATATACATTATATTTTGATTTGCGGATTTGAAAGATGAACAAGTAGGTGTCGATTCAAAAATTCCAGATGACACAGCGTAAAGTTGCCTTGATATGATATTCAGTTTTAAATATTGGTTTTTTAAGCTTAGTTAATTAAATTTTACTTTTTATTTAATTTATTTAATGAAAAAATAGTTAAACTATCATTTAATTACAATTTGAATTTTATTTAAAAGCTAGAACCTTTAATAAAAGCAATTTATTGTGCTGATTGCACATATTAACGAAATTCGCCACTTTTAGCTCATTTGCATATCGTTCGTGGCGGTTGCTATTAGGCTAATAGTGATGAACTTAGTTGGGTAGATCTTATCAAAAATAGTAGTAAGGGTATTGTAAAAAAAATTGATGGAGTCAGGTAAGTTGTCTAAGTTAATGGTTAAGTCTATTGGTGAGAAGGAGTCGAGGCAAGTTTTCTGTTGGGTTGAATGACGTCAGCGAAATGAATGAGTTTGACAGGTGGTTAGTTTATTAGATGAATTAAGGGATGAATGGACACACCAAGGTGTTTGGTGGTGGTGTGGGAGATGTATGTTTGTGAGATGTAGAGGTTGTTGTTAATGTTAGAACCGTACACTCGGTCAAGATTGTGGGGCCGTAGAAGATAGGTTGAAGGCCAGTGAGAATAATTTTTGATGTGAAAGTTGGTTGAAGTCACCACCTATGATAAGCCTAGAATCATTGTCCAACATGGAGTTGGACAACTCATCAATGTAGTCCATCAAGATGGACTCTAGGTAAGTATGTTTGGGTGGGTGGTAGATGCCTCATATGTGGTGGGGGTGTTGTTGAATATGCACTTGAGGCATAGTACCTCAAGTGCATTGTCATTGGTCGGAGATGATATGGTTATAATACGTAGCCATTGATTGCCACAAGTGCATCGCTGTGGTGGGGCTTGAGCCATGTCTCGGTGATGATGATGATGTCTGGATGAAGATGAAAAATATCACAGCGAAGATGTTCAATGGCATGAGGTTTGAAGATACTGGTGATGTTGAGGATGTAGATGGAAGGAGGATGATACACATTTTTGGTCCTTGGTGGGTTATTAATTGCAGTAAATGGAGTCTTGATGAGGTTTCTGGAACTAAAAGATCTTTTATGGTTACAGCTGAGAGGTTTGGCTTGTAGACGAATTGAGATGATTGTTAAAATTTTGATTCATTTATTTATTATGGTTGAAATAGGTCAAGGTTTGTATAGATTTATGATTAAGTCGAGGATTTAAAAGAGATTTATTTTCAGTAAAATATGCCTAAATATGTTTAAAATTCATAACTGTACTGCTCCAATTTATCTTAAAATTCTAGTTAAACAACCTGACTAAATCTGGTCTAAGATCATCTACCTTTAAACGTTCTTTTCGTTTTCCAGTAGAACAATTTTTTGCTCAACGTTCTTTTTCTTACCGCGGTCCTTTTTTATTGAATTCTTTACCCTCTTCTCTAACTTCAACTAAGACACTCATAACTCTCCGTCGAGGCCTGAAGACGTATTTGTTCAAAACGTGATGGCTGAGCGCTTTTGTTCACTTAGTAAAGGGCGCTATACAAATAATTAGTGATTGATTGATTGAATGGGCGCTGATAATGACATGTGGTAATATGAGTTGAAACTATGTGCTCTCGTGAGGCCAAAACAGGGTATTGTTTGAAAATGAAATAATTGTTGGTAATGATTACGAAAGTAAAAAATTCTTAAATTAGGTAATGTCTGCTGTAATCAACCTGACAGAACATCTGGATTCTTGACTAACAGTTGTTACGAATATTTTTTTTTACTATAATTAGTCTGTGAAATGAAAAATTGCTGTATTTGATTAGTAGGAACTGTATGAACAAATCTTCGAGTATTACCCAAAGAAGTTGAAGAGAAAAAAAACTGCTTAATTTTCATTTGGTTTCACATTAAATTCTTTATTTGTTTTTTATAAAAGAAATAATTATAAGAGATTAGTGTTACTATCAAGTAAACACATGCGGAAGAAGTTGACGAAGAAACCAATAAGCTGGGATTCATCAAGACATGCAACATGGCTAAAGGTGGAGTCGATCATTTTAATCATGTGCATTAGGACTAGTCATACTTTTTACAATTTTGTTTTTTTGCCACATAAGTTAAAAATGTGAAGTATACCATCAAGAATTCAAAACTAATTTTTCATTTGAAAAAAAAAAAAATAGTTTAGCTACCCGGAAATGTATTCAAAAACTAAAGATTTTCATCCAACTGTTACAACTTTGCATCTAATCATATTTTTCAGAAAATATTAAATAAAACACAAATTAAATTATAAAAATTATTTTAGTTTGTTAAATTTATTTGAAACCATGCCATATAAAATCCTTAAACAAATTCTAAAGATACAAAAGAATGAATAAACAGTGTTCAAATGGAGTCTGGTAATAACTGTCCTTGAATTTATGAATTGATTAAGCCTTTTAGATATTTTTGACTGATTTTTGGACACAAGTTTTTTTGACAGTTCTTGGCCTCTGATCCAGTCGTCCCTCTTCCTTTTCGAATAAACTTTTTCAGACGCTTTTGTAACTTGTTTAACACATCATTTAACTTCTTGAGTGTGACAAGACCAGTTCGGCACTTTCATTGGATGAGACAAAAACTGTTTTATTTCTTTAGTGCTCACAGGTTAGAGGAAATATCAAAGACTTCGCTCTTATCAAGTAAAAATTTAATTGTGTTTGCTTTCATGTTTATTTCGGGAGTTTTTATGGATCTAACCGAGTTATCACCAAATTGTGTATCTTCATTTCCAATTTCTCTTATTTCAGAATTGTATTCACACCAAAACTCTTTTCTTCTCCCTTCGATGAAATAAGCATACATTGAAAAATTGTCTCTGAGAAAGCGTACCAAGAAACCTTCGAACAGTTGGAATGTCTTCTGACTAGTAATGTAGCTGCTTCAGCTGGTAAAGTACATGTCTAGGTCCTTCTATCCAACTATTCTTGACTTTTATAACGAACCAAGTAGGAAAATACACACCTACGATTAATTCAACTAGTTTTTTTAGTTTTAAATATATATCACCTCTAAAAACTATGATGCGATATCCATAATCTACATATTCTGTTAGCTGTAGTCAACCATCTAGCTAAATTAACAGAACCAACTTCAAGAGCACCATAATACTAGTCCGAGGATAAATCAGCTATTATATTATTATCTAAAGAAATAAGAGGATCACCTATGTCTACTTTTTTAAAAAAGACTTGATTTCAAGATTGGTAACTTCAAGCATTTTTCCAATTGGTTCATTCCACCTATTTTCACTTGATGATTTTCCATTCAAAACTGTCATTGAGTGTCTAAAAATTAATTTCTTGGTATTTTCACGTTTAAGAGTTCAGAGAACACGAGAGAGAGTTTATTTACACGATAACGACTTTATATAGGATGCGAGGGACAAAGGTCGCCTAGGAGTGGTTGTGTGTACATATCGTACACAATGTGGCCGCTACAATACTCCCCCACCAGAGAGTACTGGCGAACGAAAAAGCAAGCAAAATATTGTCAAGTTGTGAATTTTGTTGGTGCAATAGTTGTTGTTGCAGTAGTCACGTTGCTTCATTTGTGAACTCAAAGAATCGAGTGATGACGCAAGATAAAACGAAGATGACGACGGAGAAGAAATGGGTAGTGCTGAAAATGATGATGAAGACTTGGTTAGCACGATTGATGGACGGTTGATAGACAAGGCGATGAGTTAAGTTGCGTAATCTGCCAAATTCTTTGGCCAGTGCACCCTTCTGCCGGACCTTGTGTGGATTGGAGGTGGCTGTTGAGTATTCGGGACGTTCGATGAGCTGGTAGTCGTTGTTGTTGTTGGCGGACTGAGAGTGAGGTTATTGTTGTTGTTGTGGTGGTCGATGCCATCTTTGTTGCTCCACTCACCAACAGTGAAGTTGTACATGAATGCTTTTACATCTGAGAAGTCTGACGTATTGGCAATGGAAAAGTCTGTAGAAGACTTGTTTCCTGGTGCATTGATGGATGATGCATGCATGAATGCATTCTCAGTTGGGTGGTGATGATAATGATGAGCAGATTGGCTTGTGAGGGTTGAGGCGAAAATGCTTGTTTTGTTGAAACTTGTCAGCTTGTCTGACACCACGGCTGTCTGCTTAGACTTAGGTAGCGTCTTCTTTTTCGTCTTCGACTTTACAACAGCTGGAGCCGACGACGTTGCCGCCATGACAGACGCCTGGTGGTGATGATGATGATTCTGGGCGGAAATTCCCGCGCTTTTTTTTATCGCCTGCTTCAGTTGGCTCTTCTTGTCGCCTTCTTTTTGTTGCGCCGCTTTAATTTTGATTTTCATGGTTCGACGTGACGTCACTTCTTGGAATGCTTCGTTCTTCTCGAAGAGGAACGATGGATCGTCGATGCTCGTCTCTGGCACGTTGTCCACTAGACGTTGGCGAGACATGTCCACCCCCAGACTGAAATGAGACAGAAAATCCGCTCCGATGATGGGTTTCTTGACGTCGGCTACGCGAAAAACCCATGGAAATTGCCTGCGTTAACCGAGGTTGACCATCAAGGATTTCTGTCCATACGTTTTGATGATGGAGTTGTTGGATGCACGAAGCGTGAACGATGATGGGGTGAGAGAATGATTGGCTGGTGGAGGAATGACGCTTACTTCTGCACCAGTGTCGATTAGGAACGTGAGGTTGTTGCATGCGTCTCTTATGAACAATAGGCGATTCTTATTTTGTTGGCCGTGGACAGATGTCGCTCCTACTGTCCGGCCCTGCTTTTTAAAATGAGTGAAAGTGCATGGTGGTGTGCATTTTCGTGCCTGTTTCCCGAAAGTCTGGTGATACCAGCACATGCCTGACGTGGTGTTGAGGCTTCTGGAACGAGGTGAATTGTGTTGACTGTTAGAACGAATTCTTTCTCGTGGTTGATTCTGGTTAGCCGCTAAAGTGACCATACTTGTGGTGATTTGTTGCAGCCACGTATGGATCTCCGGCATGGTTTGAGCTGAAGCTTGTGGAGTTGGCGTTGAGACTTGTGTGATGGTGGTTTGTTGAAGTTCCACCATCCTGTCTGCTTGTAACGCCAGTTCTGCCAGTGGGATGCTCATTGAAGCCGCCAGGATTGGTTTAATCTGAGTGGGCATTTTGTCGAACCATAGCTGCTTCAGGATGGCTTCGTCCATTTGGTTACTACCCAGCAGGGTCTTCATGTGGCGAAGCAGCTGGGAAGGATGTCTGCCGTCTGGTTGCAGGTCGCCGAATAACGCTCTTAGCATGCTTGCCTCAGACTGGCAGCACCTGTATAGAATTGCCTTTTTCAGCGTCTCGTATGGCGACGATGACGGCACCTCCACGAGTAGGTCTTGAACCTGTTCGGCGACGTGGAAAGGTATGTGCTCCACCACATATGAGTACTTTGTCAGGCCTGCTGTCACTTTGCGCGTGTAGAAAATTGCTTCCACGTGGCAGAACCACAGTCTTGGGTTGGATGTAAAAAAAACGGGTGAGCTAAGAGAGCTTACTTGCGGCGTCTGCTCTGCCCTCGTCTCCTCCTCTGACGTAACTTTAAAGAAAATGTCGTCCATAACGTGCTTTAGTCGGGCTTCTGTTCGGGGTCACCAATTGTTACGACTAAGAGTTCAGGAAACACGAGAGAGAGTTTATTTACACGATAACGACTTTATATAGGGTGCGAGGGACAAAGGTCGCCTAGGAGTGGTTGTGTGTACATATCGTACACAATGTGGCCGCTACAGTATGCAATGTACAAACAATCCAACTTAACCTATTTCCTAGATTCACTTCAACAAAATGCATAATTCCTTCTTCCCTTCCCGTCTTCAAATTGATAGAATCTCTTCCTATTGCATGCAACGTGGTATTCATGTTTTTCATCACAAGAAATTAAGTTATGTTATTGGCAATGACTTTAGTATGTTTATTATAAGCCTATTTGGTCAGATCTATTCTTCCATCAAAAAATATTCAGTCTGTAATTTTTGTCATACAATAATCATCAAACTTGTTAGACATGCTCTCCATGACTTCATCTCCATGACTTCATCTCTAGCTCTTGTAACTTTAAAATGATCAATTAATAATCTATCAATATCTTTTGAAATTAACCCTCCATCTATTCAACAAACTTACTTATTTAACAATGTTTATACCTAGTATTAGACGCTATTTGAAAATATTCTCCGTTTTAAAATTGAAGCAAGCGACAAAAAGAAGAATAAAAAAAGACACTCAAAATAATTTAAGTTTTTTGAAAAGAATGTTTTTTTATATTTTTTGGATTAATTATTTCAATTTAATTTTTGTATAAACTTGTGTCAAGTCAAATAAATTAAAAATATTCTACAAAAAAATTATTGAAAAAAACGCCTTTCTCCACTTTTTTCAAATCATTTTCCGGGTATATTGTCTGATTTCAGATTTTTTGAGGTTTTTGAGTTCTTCATGGCAATCCTTACATTTCAAGACCATGTGCTGATGTATAAGCTTGTTTCAAGTTTAAATAAATTGAAAATATTTAATAACATGTATTGAAAAAACGCAATCATCAACTTTTTTCAAATTATTTTCCGGATATCTAAATATTGTCTGAATTCAAATTTTTATACGTTATTGAGTTCTTCATGGCAATCCTCGTATTTTAAGATCATGAAAATATATATTTTTTCAATAGCATGGCCCACCCCAATGTGCATGGCCACATGCGCCGACTTGTCTAATAGATTGGGGGGGCCCAGACCAACTATAAAATACAATACAACGATGAATTTTATTAACGTGGCGTAAACCCGAAAAAGCTTCAAGACCACCTATGATTCAAGAGTCTTATCTCTTGATATTTTATAAATTAATATTACATCATTTAACAACTTTATAATCAGTAAAATTATAGAAAAAAAACTATTTGAATACTTTTTTGGTAAGGTAAGTTCCGTCAAAAAGTAATGAATTCATTTATCTTAATTTTCTCAAACATAAAAAATCACTTGTGGCTTGTCAAAGTTTTATTTCTAATCAAATAAAAACAAGTTACAATTTTTGTGAAAATGATATTTGAAATGGATTTCTAAAATAATTATATAATTTAGTCCGTTATCTAAAAGTGGGACCGGGACCATTTTTCATTACCTGTCCCAAAAAAATGTCCTAATTTGTTTTTTTTTCCGCTGGTCATCATAATTTTGGTTTTTGAAAATTTTGACACGGTTCCGACACGTTCTTGAAATAAAACTTGGGTATCACCACTCATTCTCGGTCCAAAACTTGATATTCTTGACATTTCTCAGCATTCAATAATTTAACGTCAAAATGTTGTTAAAAAAACGAACACAAATGAAATGTTTGAAAGTTTTGGAAAAAAATTTATTTGAGATAATTTTCAATGGTTTTATGTAATTAAATTAAGTTTCTATGGCTTTTTATACCAGTTAAACCATCAAAGGTTTTAGCGTTGAAACAAATGATCTTGGGTCCAAAGTAGAGGTCTGCGTTGAAAAGATATTTTATGCCTTTACCCTTTTTTCCTATAAATCTTGTTTCTCTCATTCACTCACTTTCATGATCCTGTTCCTACTCCTTTCCCGCATCACTTCACTGTCATTCTCACTTGTCCCTCCATCCCAAGAATCAAAGACAGGTAGTAGTAGTAGTAGAAGTAGTAGTTGTAGTAGTTGTAGTAGTAGTAGTAGTAGTAGTAGTAGTAGTAGTAGTAGTAGTAGTAGTAGTAGTAGTAGTAGTAGTAGTAGTAGTAGTAGTAGTAGTAGTAGTAGTAGTAGTAGTAGTAGTAGTAGTAGTAGTAGTAGTAGTAGAGGGAGGTTACACAAGATTGAACGATTTTTACAAGTAGCTCAATTGTATAACCAATAACGTAAATTAAAATTTATCCACCCATTATATTGACTCTTTGTCTAACTATATCAACTTCAAAATAAGAAATAATAAAAAAAGAATTATGAGTTTATTAACCTAAAAAATGAAAACTCAAAAATTTCATCTTGAGCAACTGGGTTCCCGAGATGTTGCCTAGGATGAAATCATATTGTATGTGAAAAAAATTTTAACTTAAAAATTTTACTTATCAGACTTTCTAATTTATCTAAAGAAGTACTTATTTCCGCTCACTCAATACTGATCATTCCAAAAAATTCTTGGTCTTCAATTCCTTCTCAAAAGCGTCATTAAATATCTTTTTAAAACGTTCTAAATTTTATAAAAGAAATTTTTGAATCCCATTTTAAAATAAACTCTTTTGAATCAAATAAGTTAAATTGCTTTACCCAGAGAAACTTCTTTATTTCGCACTGTATTTTTTCTCTTCTCCCTTTCTTTCTATTCCTTCTATCTCTAAATTGCACCCATACATCTCAGCATCACTCTTCTTTTCCTCCGATCCTCTTCCTAGTAACCAGGACCCTTACCATCGGGTTCTGTTCTTTTCACTCCCTTCTCCAAGCTGCCAACCACTCTTCTCTCTATTTTTCATACAACCTATTTTCCAGTAATAAGTGCCTCTCATTCTTTTTCTCTCAACAAACACACTTCCTATTCTCTTTCTCTTATCTCCAGTGCACAATTGCATTTTCCCTTCCCGTCCTGACTTTTTCTCCATTTTATCCATTTACATATTTCCTGTTTTCTGACTTCTCCTCAGAGTATCTTTTCAGTTTTTCACTTTTCTTTATCCTATTTCCCTATTTATCCCTCCTTTTTGGTTGAATTCTTTTTTTTCACTTCCCCTTATCCCACCGGCCTTTCTTTATGAGACCCCTGCTCGTGCGACTTTCCTTCATGTATTATTCGGCTAATAACCTCCACACTCAATTTTTTCCAAATTTGGCAATACTTTTCCACTATTCATAACTTTTACCTATCGCCTCTACACATGCTCTTGTAACTCTTTTCACGTGTTTCATCTTGGGAAACTATTCATGTTTCATATTAGGCAACTATCGATGTTTCATCGTAGGCAACTGTTCATGTTTCATCTTAGACAACTATTCATGTTTCATCTTAGACAACTATTCGTGTTCCATCTTAGGCAACTATGTCCATGCTACACATCCATGGTTACAACAGGCTAATCACTTAAATATTAGTTATAATACTTGCACATAATGAAACTGTAGTGCATCATATAATTAGGAATAAAAAAATAACAAATTATACTTTTTCAAAGGAAAAAACAGCAAATTGTTATCTCTCAACTTTTTAATTATTCTAGAAATTATTTTTTCAATTATTACTATTTAACCAGACAACTTTCAGAAACGAAATCAACATACAAATACAAATATTATTATTGTTATTATTATTAAAAATGTGCTTAGAAGACAAATGCATAAATAAATAAAACATTTTTTCTACGATATATATTGCATAATAATCTTGTTCTATCTTAGGAACCGGTTCATCTTTGACACCTTCCCCTTTTTAGTAGAAAACAAACATTGCGTTAGACAAAATGTTTTTTTCAACATATTATAGAAGTTTCAGCATTCAATCCTTTCATCTTTTGCCGTGAATATACGGTTGAAAAAATTTAAAGAAAAAGAATATTTTGAAAAATGTAAAAGCAGATTTTTATGGAAAAAAAGATGATGAAGGCATTATGAAAACTATTTCTAATCACACAGTACTATATAACTCATCAGCTAATAAAAGTTTTTTTATTCTTAATTGATGCACTATAGTTTGTGCTGAAGAAAATGCATTCAAAACAAAACTGTCTAACGTTGTAAAAATTTCCATTATGTATTAACTGAGCTAACTATGAATGAATAAACCGCTACTTTTGTGAAAGTGAAAAAATGTCCCAAATTATTTAACTTAAGCTATTCAATTTAATGGGTTGTTTTGACCTATACGGTCGCGAACGTTACTGAAATTTTTCGAATTCTGTAAAACCGAAACTATAAATAATTGTGCACATCAGAAAAATGTGTTAGATTGTCAATAAATAATTAGACAGAAATTATAATAAAATAAATTCAAAATTGAAAACACAGTGAGCGATTGAATAATGGTATGAGTCAAATCGACCGGTGTTGGTGTTCAAGGGTTAAAAGACTGAAGCAATTTGAATTAGTTAGACAATTTTTTTTTACTTTATCCACATTTTATTCTTTCTGCACTGCCAGGATCTCGTGGGAGATGTACCCGAAAATTCGTTCAGAGTTTCAAAGACAAGACCAAGAAGAGCTCGACATCCGTAGTTTGCAGCTTTTGAGGGCCATCGTCCACAACGAAGAAAGGAAGCTGCCTGAGAATTGGGCTGAAGACCCAAACCTCCATAGAAAGTGTGTTACTCTTTCGTTCAGTTTTATATTTTGCTAGTCAGCATTTTTTTAAATAAATAACTTAACTACTTGTTTCAAGCCTTATAATTATGATAGAATTATAATTATTGAACTGGTAGACAAATTGAAAAAGAATTTACGTGAATAAAATATGAATAGATAATTTTTCGGTGTTCAGACAATTCGTCGCCGAGCAATTTGTCGCGAAAAATTTCAAATGAACTAAAATCAAAAAGTGCAGTATAACCAGAGATGGGCAACTTCAAATTAAATTTTAATTTGATCAAAAATTACAAATAAAATTCAAAACTTTAATTTTGTTAAACTTTAGAATTAAATCGAGTAATAGGGTCATATTAAAGTTTACTCATTTCAAATTACATGAGCCAGTTTTGGAAAACTCAACAACTTTCTTTCTCTGTATTAAAAGTATCATAAATCTAAGCAAATAAAAACTTTATTATGTGAAATATATATATTTTATTATTAAAAGCCTTAGGAATAATAAGTAATTATGAAATTTATTTCAATTCTATACATTTTGTTATTTAAACGGCGTAAAAAAACGGCGTTTAAAAAAATAATAGCCTTAAACCATTAACACGTTAATCGAAGGTTAAATTGGGGGTCTAATGATGTGGCAACCTTTATCCATGGGATTTTTTTATTAATCTGTCTGCTCTTTTCTGAAAAAAATTGTGTGAAACGAATTACATAAGCTTGATCATCTTCTGAAGGGCATATTTTTCGTGTAAAGTGACAACTTGTAGGTAAAACTATTGAACATGTACGTATTTTTTGCCGCCCAAAAGTTAATTTTGCAAATTTGATGCAAAGGAATTATAAGTTTTTTGATGAAATTCAATTTTCCCATCTTTCAGCGGACAGTAAATTAAAAGTTTATGAATTCTTTTGGTGAAAATGTAGCCAAAACAGCGAAAGTTTTATTTTGATAACTTTTCTTAACTGCGTTACAATTTTTAAATGCATTAAACTTAAAAATGCGTTACTCTTATTCAAATGCGTTAAAATATTTAACGCTCTTAATTGAAAGTTAACTTAGATTAAAACACAGCTTCAATTATTATAATAGTTAATAATATTGTTTCTTCTTTACGAAGACACCTTGCTTGGATACGGAGTCTGCAGGTGGAGCTGAACAACATGGAGTCAGTGAAGAGAGCCCTCCCGCACCTGGCGCGGCCATGTGACAGGGTGGTCAAGGAGGTTCTCGCTTTCGTCTCTGTCATGCTCTTCAACGCTAACGAGCCAGTGCAGGTGTCTTTATTTGGTTATGAAAAAACCCAAACGTTCCCACAAACCGTCCGATTGCATAAAAGATTTTTTTCGTTATTTCTGTTCACGGGATTTAAGCTGCTTTTGGTAGCACCCATATTTTCTTAATGAATTTAAGGCTTATTGGCTGTGTGGGAATCCAACCCACGGCCTAAGCCACGAGTTCTTAACTATTAAATCATCCGTTCACATACATACATATTCTAATCAATCCAATCAATCAATCAAAAGTATCTAAATAGAGTTTTTCTTGAATTCAAAACGCCTATAAATAAATTCGTTAATTTACACAGGTTTTCAGATCCTCCATATTATGTTACAGACAATGTCATTTATCTTGATCTTTTTGCAGTTTGGAGGTCTAATCATGTAGCAATTCTTGACTATTGGATATTCTGATTATTCATTCTCTGCTCTAATTTGAGAAGAAATATTGTGTGTGAAACAAATGACATAAGCTGGATCAAACTTCAAGAAATTATAAGTTTTTTGATGAAATGCAATTTTTCCCATTCGTTTGTTGACAGTAAATTAGTAGTGTTTGTGTTCACTTACCGACAATGTAACCAAAACAACAAAAAACATTTCAATTTGATAAGTTTAAATGCATTAAAATTGTTAAATGCGTTAATTATTTAAAAATGCGTTAATTTTTTTTTAATGCGTTAATTTTTTTTAAATGCGTTAATTTATTTAGAATGCGTTAATTTTTTTAGAATGCGTTAATTTTTTTAGAATGCGTTAATTTTTTTTAAGTGCGTTAGTTTTTTTTAAATGCGTTAAAAAATTTAAGGCGTTGAAATTTTAACGGTCGTTAATTGATTAACGCGTTAATCGAAATTTAACGTAGATTAAAGCACAGCTCTGTTGGCCACAAAAAAACATGCCACAGCATATTTGTTTATAACTTTGCCAAATATTAATCGATTTTTAGTATTGTCACTGTTTTACTCAGAAAAGAATGAGAAATGAGATTTAATAAAATTTATATCGATTTCTTCAATATGAAGTAATTTAACCTAGTTTAATATTTTCCAAAGTTATAGACAAATATACAGTGGCATGATTTTTTTGGCCCACAGCGTATATGTTACAGTCAGATCGCGTAACCAGGCATTTCTCGTATTGCCTAAAAATCAGTCAAATCGTGTGACCCATAATTCACGCGTATTGATTGAAAAAGCTTAATGAATATACATTACAGTCAAGTTTTAAAATATCATGGAAATTTTTTTCATTTCAGGCATTTTACTAACCTATTTTCTATCAACATCAATTTAAAAAACAAAACAATAAACCTTTAAAATTGATTTTATCAACTTTCACATCCAACCTTACCCACATCAACATGATCATCATTGCCTCAAAAATTATATTGTAAGTATTTATAAGTTGAAAAAAAATCTAATTAGAGTTTGTTTATTTTTTCATATAAATGAAAGCAACATGTTTTTTTGCCTGCATTACTATCTGATTGATTAGGAACATGAAACAACTCTAGTTAAAATCCAACATTCTATTTTTTCGTAAACTTTGCAGACAGCTCTACTGACATACTTTTGGACAACGAGAGAAGAAAGTTTTTTCGCTGCCATTCGAACCAGGATCCACTTGTCTGCCCTCGCCATCAAAGAAAAGTATGTCATTTAACCACACATTGCCATCAAGAAATCAAATTCATGGAAAACATAAAAAGTGCAATACTATACAAACTCAAAATTATGTTCCACTATTATCTAGATGAGCTTACTACTGAATGAAAATAAACACTAGCACATGAGTGAAATTAGGACGCTATTTCGAAAAAACCCATTTATTATTATATTCATTCTGAAATTAAGATTGCATCTCTAAATTGTTTAGGCGCTCATTGGCAGCACAGCAGAGAGCCAGGGCAAAAGAGGCTTTGTCACAGACAAAAACACTGCAAGCTGGGATGATGACTGGAAAAAAGGCTATACAGGTTGAAACAAAATAATTCAATATTATTCTAAAGTTCGCAAATAGAAAAAAGATAAACGAAATTATAAAATGAGACGGTGTTTCAAGTTGGTATTTGGGAGCTCGTCTGTAAACCCGGTTTCATAAAATGTCTGAATGTATGAAAAGTAATTTGATTGACCACAATTTGTTCAGATTATTGACATATGTTTTGAGAGTCATACAAAAATATATAACTTTTTGAAAAAATTATGTATAAAAAAATTAGTAAAGATACTAATATAAATGTGTAAAACATTATTTATAAAAGAGTTAAGGGTTAGGAATAGTGATAGAGTTATGATTGCCTAATTCAATCAGGCAATCTTTAGAATTTTGCAATTCTGTTTTAATATTTTTATTCAGTATACTATTTTATTTTAAAAGTTAAAATTAAATGGCATTTTATTTAATAAATCGGAAAAATATAATTTTAAAGTACAATTTTTTGAAGTCTAAAGTTTCATAATTTATTGCAAAAAGGTAAAGATGAATAGCATTTTATTGATAAAATCTAAAGAAAAAATTTTAATACGTTTTAATATTTAGTTTTTAATTGTATAGTTTTTTGCAAAGAGTTCAAGATGATAGCATTTTATTGATAAATCCTAGAAATTCCACAGAATCAGACAGTTCATGGATTGCCTGTTTCTGTTCATTGCTTGTAACATATATATTTTACAGTCAAAACGCGATATCAGGCATTTCGCGTAGTCTGAAAAATAACTCACCATATTGCAAAATTTGACTGAAATGAATCATTCAGATATTCAGTTATTTTTAAAGCTGTTTTCATTCAAACATTCGAATTTTTTTACAAGTATTTTCAAAATTTTATAATAAAAGTTTTCGAAAATTATTTTCATCTGTTTTCAAAAAAAAAATCATTGAATGAATAAAGTTTAATAAAAAATAACATTTGTAACAGTATGGAAAACAACTTAAATTATTTAATTTCTGGAATCTACTTATACAAAGCCTTTTAAGATTGAAACATTTGTATCAATCAATCAATCAATCACTAATTATTTTTAGTGCGCCCTTTACAAGGTGAACAAATGCGCTCAGCCATCACGTTCCGAACAGATACGTCTTTAGGCCTCAATGGAAATCTATGACTTAGTTGAAATAAGATAAGAGGGTAAAGAATTCCATAAAAGAAGACCACAGTAAGAAAATAAACGTTGAGAAAGAGTGTTTAACTGAAAAACAAAAAAAAGTTTAAAGGTCGATGATCTTAGACCAGATTTAATTAGATTTTTAAGATGAATTGGAGCAGTACAGTTAGGAATTTTGAAAAAATTTAGGCATGTTTTAAAATTCACTCTAGATCTCAGAGGTAACCAATGTAATAAATGAAGATAAGGAGAAATTTTAGAAAATTTAGCAGCACGTGCAACAAGTAGTATCAGGGAGACCATAGTAAAGAGAGTTGCAATAATCAATCCTGGAGAAAACTAGAAAAGATACAAGAAGCTGCAAAGTAGGATTGTCAAGAAAAGGAAGATGCTGTTTAATACGATGAATGTAGGAAATCACAAGATTTAGAAACAGATACAACTTCATGTACTGGTCATTACTTGAAATGACTGGTTTTTTCAAGCTTTAATTGAAATGTCTGATTACTTGTTTGACTCTAAATAACGTTTTTATATAAATAGTGGGCCAATAAGATTATTGCATGAGTAAATGTTGGCCAATCAAACTCAAGGGAATATATGATTCAATGAATCATTGATTCATACATTGAATGAAACCGGAGGTGCTTTGCAGACGAGTTCCGCTATTTACATTTAAATTTGTAAAATAATTTTTTGAGTTTACAATTAATTCACTTAAATAGCGAAACTTTGATCTTTAAGGAAATCCAAGCAGTGGAAAATGCCTTAAAGAAGATGAAGTATTCTCAAGGGGTTAGTGTTTTCAGTATTTGGTTTTTGAAGCTTCTGAATAAAATAGTAAAATTTCAACAATGGGTCGGTCAGAAATGAATGTGATGTGAAGACTGAAGTTGTTATTTTAAGTATGTGATACAAAAAGTTTTACTTGAAAATGACCATCAGTAACTGTTAACGGTTTAGTTAACCGATAAATAATTACTTCAGATTATTTTGGAACTAATTTTTAAATATTCCAAATATTTTCAGCGGCAGGCTAGTCTATCCACACTGCAATGTCTTTCAGCCAAAAAAAAGAGACTAGAAGAAGCCAGTGTGACGAAAGAGATGTCAACCGAAAGAAGTGATAGCAAAGAAAATCTTTTAAAAGAAGGTAAAAAAAGCAAAAGGACTAGGAACATGGTTACCAGCAACTCAGAAACCTCAAACATCGACATTGAAATGCAAATAGACTTGAATGGAGAAATGCCACAAAAAGAGAAAAAGGTTATTAACCCATTAACGCATGACTCAAAGGAATTAATTAATTTTTTTACATTTTATTGAAAAACTGATTCTAAAAAATATAATCAAAAAATCAGTCTGAAATATTTTATTAAAAAAAGTTATGATGAAAATAAAAAAATGTCTTTAAAAAAGGACACTATGCATTGCTACTGACGGTAATCACGATTCATGGTAGATGCTGAAGCACTCCAAATGTAAAGCTACATTACATTCAAGGCATTTCTTTTCCACTTTCTTTCCACATTGCTTGCCTCTTTTTTGGCCATCTTCAATTTTACCAATAAAATGATCTTTTCCATCGTATCGGACATCTGCAACACGCTTTTAGCTAAATTCATGGATTCTTTTTTTTCTTTTTTGATCTGTTTGAAACCATATGAAAAAATTATAAATATTTCAGTATAACATGGAGTGTCTTTTGGTAAGCATTTTATTAGTTTAGATACCACTGATCCACCAAGTCCTAATTCGCTATTGAACTCTTCCGAGGCTCCTTGATACGGGTAACAGTTTACTAAATACCCAAGCCTATTATTTAGGCACCAAACTTTATATCCAAACCTTATGGGTTTTCCTCTGATAAACTGTTTTGATGAATGCCTTCCATAATATGGCACCATTGATTCATCAATCGCCAAATGACATTCTTTGGGCCAAAATTTGAGAAATCTTTCATTCATAGCATCAAATAATAGACGCACTTTGCCATCTTGTCTAACTTATTAATTTTATCATTGTCATTGCAATGCAATTATCTTAATAACTCTTCAAATCTGTTGACAGTCTTACAGCTAGATTGTGTACATCGTCGCTCTGTTCCCAGTACATCCTGCGGTTTGCCAAAGGAACATAACCTGAAAGCATGAGTAAAGCCAGCACCACTCTATATTCATTTTCAGTAGCATTCAGCTGTTTTAGTTTTTGGCTGTCATATAAATTTGACATGTCTGTTATTAGCTTGATGACTGGTACATCCAAAAATAAATTAAACAATGTGAGAGGAGACATGTTTTCTAAATTTGGTTTGTCCTCTGAACTATTATCTGCCAATAATCCAGTAGTAATGTCTTCTTTGGTCCATCTCCGATATATTTTAGTTTTTTTAGCTGGCCTTTTTACAGCAGTTTCTTCTCTACTTATAGTGATTTTCTCTTCCCCAATTTTGGAAAGTACTTTTGCATTTAGCTGGTTTCTTGATAAATTATCTAGGGTACCTTCACCATCCTCGGGTCCACTATCCTCATCAGAGCAGTTTGGGTCAGTAGGAAAAATCATGACTACATCTGCTGAAAAGAAATCATTGTCATCTTCCAAAATACTAATGACTTCATGAAGAGCGAATCTGAAAATAATTGTTTTTACCATCAGTATTACTGCATAGTGTCCTTAAAAAAGGACACTCAATAAAACACAGTTTTTGGAAATAATATTACATGTAAAATGAAATTTATTTCAAAATAAGATATAAGAATGAATAACAATAAAATAATATTATAAATTATGAATGGTAGACATTAAATAAAATTATAACTATTTTTTTTTTTGAGCCATGACAAAAACA
This sequence comes from Piscicola geometra, assembly GCA_943735955.1. Lineage (NCBI taxonomy): Eukaryota > Metazoa > Annelida > Clitellata > Hirudinida > Piscicolidae > Piscicola > Piscicola geometra. Next base: position 10,438,520 of record OX030959.1, on the reverse strand, counting down.
CAAAAAATTTAGTTATCGCCTTGAAAAATTAGAATATCGAAACAATCTATCAATTTCAAAACACAAAAGACTTCAGTTTATATAGGACAGGATTAGTTGCAAAGATAATAAATATATTCAAGATAACTATTATAAAAAAAACTTTTTATTGCTGTCCCTAAAAAAGGACAGTATGCGTTAATGGTTTAATTAAAATTCAAAAATTTTATCGAAGTTAATCGTGTTTTTTCGTAATACGGCATTAGCTAGTTTTATATTTGTAAAAAATGGTATTTACAGTATTTATACAAAAATTAGTATTTACAGTTTTTATATAAAAATATTATTTTTAATTTTTGTGTAAAAATATTATTTTAAATTTTTGTGTACAAAATATTATTTTAAATTTTTGTGTACAAAATATTATTTTATATTTTTGTGTAAAAAATATTATTTTAAATTTTTGTGTAAAAAATATTATTTTAAATTTTTGTGTACAAAATATTATTTTAAATTTTTGTGTACAAAATATTATTTTAAATTTTTGTGTGAAAAATATTATTTTCATTTTTTTGTCAATAATAGGATTTTCAGTGTTTTGTCAAAAATAGAATTTTCATTGTTTTGTCAAAAATAGTATTTTGAAAATTTGGGTCGAAAATAGTATTTTCAAATTTTTTGTTTAAAATAGTATTTTCAAATTTTTGATCAAAAATAGTTTTTTCAAATTATATTCTTTTTGATATCGACTTAGTAATCATTCTATCAGTCAATCGTTTCGAGCTTCGAACATATATTTACAGCTTCAAAAACAATTCCAAATTCATCAAAACCCTCAGCGTTAAAAACTTGTAAAAAATACATGTTTTAACAGCAATCCCCATGGCTAAAAAAAATTCACAGGTTAAAAACTTCCAATTCCAATTACACACCTCAGTGAGAGTGCTAGGGGCAAATAAATATGATCTGTTTTTAGAAGTTTAAGCCCAATACCAGAATTTCCTATGATAACTTCAGTATCTGAAACTACATATGTTTCCAGTCGCTTGTTTGTAGATGGATATACAATTTCGCAAATTTTCTTATCTTTTAGTTTCTAAAACTCTTTCGATATCAATTCTATTTAGTTTTTTAAAGAAATTTAAAAAACGAAAGATGTCTTTTCAACCAAATGTATAGAAATATTTACTGAAGGACAAAAAAATGATAAAAAATGTATAATTTTGATTAATTTAGTTAACAGCGTTCAAATTTTAAATTTATTAATGGATTAATCTAAAAGTTAACGTAGATTAATTCAAAACTCATGTTAACAGTGGTTGACAACAGTTGAAAAATATTTTTGTGTTAAAAATGAATTCAAAAATGTTCTTTGCTTCACGTTTTCAATATATCTTAGTTTAAGTATTATAAATTATAAAGACCGACCGAAACAGATAATTTTATTTCGGCCGAAACCGAAATTAGGCCGAAATTAAAATACCATTTTCGGCCTAAACCGAAATTATGCCGAAATTGAAATTCTATTTTCGGCCGAAACCGAAATTAAACCGAAATTGTAATCAGATTTTCGACCGAAACCGAAATTTTCCCCAACTTTTATTAAAAACAAAAAAATAGTATTTAAGGATGACATTGCCAGTTTAATAAGTAAATCCAAACAAGCTTTCAACATCAAAAATGGTCTACATAAGTAATACTTTATTAAAATCAAAAAATATTATTGAATGATGACAATTTCTGTTTAATAATTAAATCCAAACAAACGAATATTGTAAGCAAGAAATAACAGTTTTTAATCATTTTCACCTAGAAGGTTGCTGCGACGATCTGCGTAGATTTGCCTTGCAGAATTAAATAGTTGCTCGCTAGCCACACTTGTATTTTCGAGCAGCAGGCTCAAGACATGAATATTGACTGCAATGCCAATACGCAAAAATATTGGATGTTCTGTTGATTCTTTAAGATACGCTTGCATTTATTTTTGAATTAATGAATGGAAGCCAAATCTTCTCGGGCTTTCGATTCATATACACTGTTTATCTCAGCAAGGATATCTAGAATTCCAAATGCTTGTGCATGTCATTTGAAAAATTAGTCTAATGACACCCATAAATCAATCAACCACGATAACTAATAGATATCTAATAGAGATGAGAATCAAACCCAAAGTTAATAGTTCGAGTTCGATTGAGGATATACAGATACATACTTTAGACAATAAATTTGTTGTAAAAAAATGTTTTAAAAAATAAATTTAAAAAAAGAAGTTTTGTTAAACATCATCATTGAACGTATGCCAATTAACTTAAATTTCAATAGAATGGTTGTTGTTCCAGATGCTTGTATATGTTATTCGAACAATTAGTCTAATAACACCGATAAATCAATCAACCACGATATCTAATAGATATCTAATAGAGATGAGCATCGAACCCAAACTGAATAGTTCGAGTTTGATTGAGGATACAAATATATCAGATAAACTACATAAATAAATAAAAATTTCGGTTTTTGGCAAATATTAGATCCATTTCGGCCGAAACCGAAATTAAACCGAAATTAAAAAATTATTTTTGGGCGAAACCGAAAAATTGCCGAAATTGGAAATTTTGACTCGGCCGAAACCGAAAAATTGCTGAAACTAAGAAAATTGACAATTTCGGCGCCGAAACCGAAACCGAACCGAATATCGGTCGGTCTCTAATAAATTAGAATTTTTATTTGCAGTGTCTTTGATCACGCTGTTTATACTATGTTATATCATTGGTATTCATTAGAGGTCGGACCGGGTACCCGATTCGACCGGGTACCCGCGGGTACCCGCGGGACTCCCGCGGGAACGGGAATGAAAATTAATTTCGGGACGGGAAAAGTCGGGAACCGGGAATAGGTTTTCGGGACGGGAACGGGAACGGGAATCGAAATTCAAATCGGGAACGGGAAAAGACGGGAACGGGAATCAACTTTTAATTCGGGAACGGGAAAAACGGGAATAACAGTTATTGGGTTTGGATTCTTTAACAATGTTTTTTCAGCAAACTTCTAAGTATGGAAATCTTTATTACATCGATACTCCTTACTTGAAATAAGTATTAAATGCAATAGAAATGTATAACGAAGCCACCCTTGCCAATGTCAAAATCTCCAACACTACATTTGAAGTTGTTATGGTGAGTCCAAAGATTAGGGAGATCAGAAAAAATGGGTGATTATGAAAACTTTTCAGATGAAATCAAAAATGTCAGTTAAATTATTTTACTTTTATAAATTAATACTTTGAATTCGAATGATTAATTTCCAAATTATTGCTCAGTTGATCATTTCGACAAAAGAAAAGATGCCATTGATCTTATTCATATGACAGCATGTCTGTTGCATCCCCAGTATGAAAGAATAATTGGAAAAAAGTTTGGGATAGAAAAAAAATGAGAACTAAGACTTTCATTAGAGAAAATTTAGTTCTATCTGTATAGCCAGACCAAGCTGCAGTGCCATTGAGAAAAAAATCAAATGATGGTTAAATTAGAATAAAATTATTATACTATCAAATTATACGAATGATTTTATATTTGCAGTTGTGGAGAATAAAAATGTTTTCAAAAAAATATTTCTAACAGTATTGAAGAATTTATAATAATGAACGAAGAAAAAAATTCAGAAGAGGATGAATTGTACAAATATTCACAATTACGTCACAAAAAAATTGAAGATTATAAAGATGTTTTATTTTATTGGAGTAAAATGAGCAATTTTAAAATACTACAAAATGTAGCCAAAATTTTGTTTAGAATATCTGCAAGTTATATTCCCTGTGAACGGAATTTTTCAGTATGTGGTCGTTTAACTTCAGACCCAAAATCATCTCATTTGAAAGCTGAAACTCTTAACGGTTTAACCCGTGTGAAAAGCAATAAAGACTTGATTGAATTAGTCAAAAACAGTTACTAACTTCAATACTTTCATTTCAATAAATATTTGAAATTTAAATCGTGTTTTTTTAATTTTTTTAAAAGAAATGTTCTCTGACTTTCAAATAATAAATTTTAATAAATGTTAGAACTAGCAAGTTTGGGACCAGTGAAAACGATAGCGAAAATCAATGAATAAATAAAAGTTTCGGGAACGGGTCGGAACCGGGAATCGAGTAGCGGGAACGGGACGGGACGGGAATCAAAATTCTGATGTCCCATCGGGAACGGGACGGGACGGGAAAACAAATTTCGGGAACGGGACGGGACGGGAATGAAAATTTTGATGTCCCATCGGGAACGGGTCGGGACGGGAAAACAAATTTCGGGAACGGGACGGGACCGGGAATGAAAAGTCGTCCATGTCCGACCTCTAGTATTCATACAGTTACGAAGATTTCTTATCTTTTACTAGATTTTTTCAGCTCTTGTCAAATCAATTAATTTTTGGCAAATATTTTCAAATATCTCGAATCGGAGGTCTGGAAGTATGGAATTCACAGCAACGGATTATTCTGATTTCTGCTCCATTTGTAAAATGATTGTTTCTTTAAAACAAATTACATATGCTGAATCATCTTCTGAAGTGTATACAAAAAATAGATAAAAAACATTAAACAATGGAAGTTTAAAATAGTTTTAACATATTTTCTTCAACGCAAAAGAATTTTAAAAAAGTATAGAAGAACTCAATGAGTTTAGTTAAATGCGTTATTTCAAGAAACCTTACACCACCAACAAGCATGAGCGTTTAAAGTTTTTTAGTAGATACTTTATTATTTTTTTTTTCAACAAAGCGCTTTATTATATAAACATCATCATCAATCATCATCAATCATCATCATCATCAATCATCATCATCATCAATCATCATCATCATCAATCATCATCATCATCAATCATCATCATCATCAATCATCATCATCATCAATCATCATCATCATCAATCATCATCATCATCAATCATCATCATCATCAATCATCATCATCATCAATCATCATCATCGTCGCCGTCTTCATCATCATCATCTTTATCATTATCGTCATCATCATTATCATCATCTTCTTCATCATTATCATCATCATCTTCATCATTATGATCTTCATCATTATGATTTTGATCATTATGATTTTCATCTTTATGATTTTCATCATTATGATTTTCATCATTATGATTTTCATCATTATGATTTTCATCATTATGATTTTCATCATTATGATTTTCATCATTATGATTTTCATCTTTATGATTTTCATCATTATGATTTTCATCATTATGATTTTCATCATTATGATTTTCATCATTATGATTTTCATCATTATGATTTTCATCATTATGATTTTCATCATTATGATTTTCATCATTATGATTTTCATCATTATGATTTTCATCATTATGATTTTCATCATTATGATTTTCATCATTATGATTTTCATCATTATGATTTTCATCATTATGATTTTCATCATTATGATTTTCATCATTATGATTTTCATCATTATGATTTTCATCATTATGATTTTCATCATTATGATTTTCATCATTATCATTATCATCTTCATCTTTACCGTCAAAACCGTTAATTTCGTTGTGATAAAATAATTTACCGGAAATACCGTCAAAAGCCGTTAGAGTTAATTTTTTCAACAAGAATCTTTTTGTAAATAATTTTAAAACTCGTTAATTGGAATGAATGGCAAAGCCTTCCTGCGCAGACCTCTAAAAATCGTGATGAAATGTATTATTGGAAAATTAAAGTCCATAATAAGTGTTTTTAGGTTAAATTCTTCTATAAAAAATATTTCAATCATCTTGTTTAGTACTATGTTATGTTTCTATTTATTAATTAAAGTCTAGTAATAACTAGTTATTAATTAAAGACTATTAATAACTAGTTATTAATTAAAGACTAGTAATAACTAGTTATTAATTAAAGACTATTAATAACTAGTTATTAATTAAAGACTATCAATAACTAGTTATTAATTGAAAACTATTAATAACTAGTTATTAATTAATGACTATTAATAAACAGTTATTTTTTTCCCATATTTGACTTTAATTTTGTATGTAATTTCCATGGCAAATGACAATTTGTTCATTTGTACATAGTAGGAGGAGGGCATAATCATCGATTTCATCATTTAAAACGTCCACTTAAGACATGATTAACACTAACAATACCAGAAGTTCGACAGAAAAATTAATTTTTTATGTCAAAAATAACCCCCGCCCAACCGCGATTGAAAAAAAAACGGGAGATGTTAAACCTTTATTCACTAGAAAAACAAATTTTATGAAAACTTTTTGAAACTTTTTTGTTTTTATATATATTTTAATCTTTCTTGGTTATTACTTTTTTTTTAAATTAAAATTTTTTATTATTATTTTCAGTGAAAGAATCATTTTTTGATTTCAACAGACATAAAAGTTTAACTCTTTTTCGCTTCTTTCTATAAACCAGCTTAAAATTTTTTAAAAAAACTTAGTTTTCTTTCCTTTACTCTAGTTAAGTTTTGACTTTTTTTGTTTGACCCGTTGCTTTAGAGACTCCGAAAGACGGGATCTGTCCATCTCTAGGCTGCTGGTTCTTTTATGGGATGATGGATCTACTGACTGCATTCAATTTACTTGTTTTTTTAGTCTATGGTTCACCTTACCACACTGGCTCTCCATTCTAAGGTTGTGAACAAGAGTGTCATCAATTTCAGAAGCCTGCTCACTGATTGGGTACTTCATAGGTAAGGCCTCATTATCAATGTCCTAGTCTCTCTATTGCCTATCTAAAACCGTCTTGAAGTGAGGCTGCATAGTAAAAATTAACTTACTCCAAGGGCTCAACTGCTGCTTCTGACACCAAATGAACATCCAAACTGGGGAGCGGGGATGACTTAGTTGGTAGACGTCGGACTTGCAACTTAAAGGTTGCCAGTTCGAATCCTTGGAAGCAACCGTGAACTATCATATACCTACTGTATATGATGCGGTGTTTGCGACGTATGCATTGAAAGATGTGCACGTCGTGTGGAGTCGCGCCTTGGCGCATAAGAACCATGGTTCTCAGAACCATTGTAACATGGCATGCGTCTGTCAGGCTGTGAATAGTATAGACCAAAAAAAAACCGAAAAACACCACCAGAACAACTTGTAATAGAGAGGTTCCATAACTTCTCTCACTAGACATCCTAGGCGATTGTTTATCATTGGGTTCTGGCTTGAGAACTCAGTGAGATCATTAAAGGGGTGAATAAGAATAGTTGTTGTCTTGGAAAAACCCGAATTTGTTGTTTTCGTCAAAAAAACAGCCAACGGGATACCAAGTGCATTTCTAACTACGCTTTTATTTGTTCTTCAAATGTTTATTTTCACCATAAATTTTGTAAAACTTGATATATCTTTATATCCGTTTCGACCAATTGCAGAACTTTTTTCATACCACTACTGAAGTTCGGTGTAGTGTGGGCGGCACAAATATGTTTTTTATAATATTCAAAATATTATATTATTTTGAGCATTATATTAAGTAACCTTATTATCGTAAAATTTGAGTAAATTTATTTATCTAATGATTTCTTTTTACTTTAAAATGCCGCGGCTTAAGCCTAAATCTTCGATTTATTTTTTTGGGTGTGGGGGGAAGGAGTTTTTTCATCAAAAGTACTAACTTCCAATATGAAATAATCTAGTGAACCATATTCCAAGTGGACGTAACGAATTTCCAATTTTTAGATTTTTTGCCTACTCATGCCTCCCCCCTATAATAGGTTGATTTTCTCCCTATTTTGATTAACAATGTTTGTTTCTGATTAATTAAAATTATCTTTTATTTCATGCAATTCAGTCCCATGATGAATAAACTACACTGCGCGAATTATTTTCTATATATCTATCAAATAAAGATTTAAAAAACCGAAAACAGTAAAATAATTTTTTTATTAAAAAATTCATTTGAAATATCTGGATCATTCCATTTAATTTCGACCAAAATAAATTCAATTTTACACCCCCACCCCCCTTTCAAAAATTTATGAAATTTCATATTATCCTTAAATACGTTGTCTATCAAAATGAAAAATATAAAAAATTCAATTTTTCAAAAAGTCGCCGAGTTATTGACCTTCAAAGTTCGCCGAGGTCAAAACCCCTCCTCTATTCAATTTGAAATATCTCAGCTTATATTTTTCAAAACGAATAATTCAGTATACACAAATAAAGGTATTTGAAGGTTCTGTTTAAACATAATTTAAATGGTTTAAATATAAATATAATATAATATTTTCTTTTGGGGTCATAATTTTGACTTTGAAATTTTCGATGTTGCCCCATATATTTGGTCTATTTTTGTTTCGTAACATTTTTCAAAGATTCCTTTAATCGTATAAAAAAAATATTATTTTGTTAAATATTTTAAATCAATTTTGTTCTTGAGCACCTAACAAACAATATTTTATCAAAACAGCATTTTAGGAGTGCTCATTCATTTTTTCTAAGACAAAAATAAATGAATTTAGTAAATTTCAAAAAATATTTAAGTTGATTTAATAATAAAAAACATTAATTTAACTAAATTTAACTGATTTAAGCTCCATCCATAACTACGTTACTATAGTCTATAGTAAATAGAAATACTGTAGTCTATAGCGCATTCATTAACTAAGTTCTGCCCACTTGTTGGTGGTGTCAACTTTTTTAATGGCATATTCCTTGAAAAAAAACATAAAACGCAAATTATATCTTTGTTATCTTTTTGATTATTTCTATGCATTGACTATAACTTTTATTTTTTATATAAATTTGATCCACTGAAAATCGCTCCATGAAATAGACCGAAGTTTAAACGATATTTTAATTTCTAGAATTTCCAAAATTTAAATTAAAGCATGAACGATCACATAGACTTTATAATATTTAATGAACAATGAGAAAAAAACTTCAAAAATTAAATTTGAGAAATCTAAGAGTAAAGGCAGTTAGTTTAACTAGTATAACCTGTAAACTAATGGAAAAATTATTAAGAAAAAGAATAGAAAAACAAATTAATTTAAATGATTTGTTCAGCACAAAACAATATGGTTTTATTGGAGGACGGTCGACTTATAATGATAGACTTGAAGCTGTTAAACTGCCAACATTAAAATACCGAAGACTTCGAGGGGACATGATCGAAACCTATAAAATACGAAATAATAAATATGATAGTAAAATAACGGAAGATATTTTCACACTTAATAGAAAGCTATCAAGAGGAAATTCACTAAAACTATCCAAAAAAACAGTGCCAAAAGAATACAAGAAACAAATTGTATACACAAAAAGAGGTAACAGCTTGGAATAGCTTGCCTGATGAGATCGTAAAAACTGAAAAATACCGATAAATTTAAAATAAAAGTAGATAAATACTGGGAAAACAATCCCATGACGTATAACTATAAGTGCGATTATGACATAATAAAAAAAAAGAATGTATATACCTACACATAAATATATTTTATTTATAATTATAATTGTTTTATACTTATTAATAATTTTCTAGTGTTTATTCATATTTTATATATATGTAATGCATATGTTTATGTATGTGCATATGTATATGAATATGCATATGTATATGTATATGCATATGTATATGTATATGCATATGTAAATGTATGTGTATATGTATGTGTGTATATAAATGTTGTTTTAATTTTTAATTATTCTAAACAACCATTATAAAGGTCAAAAGATCTGCGTAGTTTTTAACTCCCTACTCTGAACTAAACTATATAAAATCAAATCTTTCAGTTGAAGAACTGGATGACTGCATGGGTGCCATAGAACATCCACTGTCCAAACGTTTTGGTCTTTCTGTCGAGCAGCTCCTTGGGCACATCGAAAGTCAGATTTTAGTGTCTGAAAGAGATAATCGAGGCCGGTTTGAACTCTTTCACCGACTTCTCCGAGCAATTCCACCGTCGGTCTCGAGTCAACTTGCGGTAATTGAGACCTCCGTTGAAGAGCAGCAAGTCCGCATGTGAGGGGTGCTTGTACAAAGCAGAAGCCAAGGACTGCGTGCTGTGGAAGAAGGGAGTAAGAGCCTAAAATGAATCAGTCTCGAGCACTCCTCCTTCAAGTAACCACTCCACTTGCGATGCAACTTCTGCCATGACACCTCTCCACACCTTCCCAGCCATTCCATCGTCCATGCAAAGTCTTCTTTGGTTACATCACTCATGAACCCAGAAATCGACCTGCAATGGAATCAAACTTGACAGGCGTGCACAGTGCTGAAGTACTCAGTGAGACAAAAGTCAGTGAAAAGTTTGAATCCGGTGTTGTCCAATGACAAACAAACATGAAAATTACAAAGATTGAGTAACCATGTGAAATAATCTAAAAGATTCCAAAATGAAAAATTGCATTTAATGTTTTTTTAAGGAATATGCCATTCAAAAAGCTTGGCACCATTTCAAGAGTGCTCATGTATTTTTTTTCCGACAAAAATTAATGAATTTAGTAAATCTAAATGAATATTTAAGTTAATTTGTTTCAAAAATTAATAAATTAACTAAATCCAAATCTAAAGTTTTTCAACATTTATTCTCATGTTATAAAATGAAAAAATATAGATTTTTCCCTTACAGTATTTCTATATAATATAGACTATATTAGAGTAGTTATGGATGGAGCTGAAATCAGTTTGTTTAAGTCAAATGATTTTAAAAAAATTAAATCAACTTAAATATTTTTTTAGATTTACTCAATTCATTAATTTTTGTTTTAAAAAACGCATGAGCACTCCTTAAATGCTGTTTTGACAAAATATTGTTTGCTAGGTGTTCAAGAAAAAAATTGATTAAAAATATTTAAACAAATAATGCCTTTTTTATATGATTAAAGGAAAGTTTTTAAAAGTTAAGAAAAAAAATTGGCAAAATATACGGGACAAAATCGAAAATTCCAAAGTCAAACTTCTGACAAAAAAATATTAGAGGAAAGTCTGGTAATATGGGATAGTCGGGTAATATGGGATACCAAGGTTCTGGCTAAGTTTATATTTGAAATCGAATAAAAAATTATGAATTGCTTAAGATAGACCCCAATAATAATAATAAAAATTGTCGTTTTTGTTTAGCGCCCGGGCACGCAACTGAAGCGCTCTCACTACGTCGAAATGCAATAAAGAAATAAAAATAATTATAATAGTAATGTTATAAAAGGAAAGCAAAGAATAGTATGGAGTAATTATTATGAGTGATAAGCTAAGTTAAAATAATGAGTTTTCAGTTTGGCTTTGAAAGTCGAAAATTGGTTGATGTTGCAAAGTGCAGGTGGAAGGGCATTCCAAGTTGTTGGAGCTGCATGACGGAATGCTCTTTTTGAGATGTTGTTTGTAGTGGATTCTTGGTTGAAGAGAAGAGATGAAGATGAATGCAGTTGTTTTTTTGATGTTTTGTTAGTTATGAGTTTGCTGAGATATGACGGTATTGAAGTTTGAAGAATTTTGAATGTAGTGATGGCTATCTTAAAGAATATACGAAAATCTATAGGAAGCCAGTGAAGTTTTATAAGATTATCATTTGATGACTGAACAAGGTGATGGCTTGGGTAATCACAATTGAGTTTGATTCTAGCAGCCTTGTTTAAAACTGACTGTAGACGATTTCTTTCTTGATTGGTGATATTGTATAATAGCGAGTTACAGTAGTCAAGTCTGCTTTGTATTAGACATCGGGAAAGTAAAGCGGAGAGATCAGTAGTAATGAATGGGCGTATGTGTTTGATTGCTTTGAGATGAAGTGTGATGATTGATTGATAGATGATGTGGTTTTTGAAAATGAGGTTGCTGTCAAGGGTGACCCTGAGTATTTTGAGAGTGTTATTTATGGGGATGTTATTTGAGTTGATGTCGACAGATGATATGGTATTTAAACTCTTTAGTTGGAAAAGAAAGCCTAGTTTAATTATTTATGATTTAGTGGTGTTAAACTGAAGATAGTTATTGAGGAACCAAGTTTCCATGGTTTGTATGCAAGATGTAAGGTTACTAGTAGCTTGGTTGGATGTATTAGGTGTGATGAATTGAAGAAGTTGTATATCATCAGCATATTTATGGTAGGTTATATTGAATTAGTTGACTTTATTTGAAATAGGTGAGATGTATGTCGTGAAAAGAAGCGGTCACAGAACAGAGCCTTGAGGAACCCCGTGTTGTGTAATGGTTGGTGATGAGATGTGTGTACCTAATTTAACTTGATAATGTCTATTTTCTAAATATGATGACAGCCAGTTTAAAGCAGTTCCATCAACTCCAAATTTTATATGAAGTCTGTTGATGAGGATGGAATGGCTGATGGTGTCGAAGGCGAGTGATGCGAGGAGAGTGGTGTTTTTTGAGTCGCGTCCATTGAAAATGGGATCAATTAGATAGAGTAGGGCTGTTTCTGTAGAGTGGTGAGAATGATAGAATGAAGCAAAAAAAATCAGCTGATTGCTGGCCTATCGCTTGCTTCAGGCCAGAAAGTGACTTTTAAAAGTTTTGACAGACATAATTTCAATAATTTCAAACTAAATGTTAACAAGTTTTTTAAAAATAAATTGTAATTTTAACGTGCAGTTAAAGAGTTGTTTTTATTAAAATTTGTTCATTAAAATTCTTTTTATTTATTAGCAAGTATGAATAATTTTTATGTCTAGATAACATGTCACCTAATATGAGACCTTATAAATTAGCTGACAAAAAATGTAGCATTCCAAAAATCTTGCAATGACTTTTAATAAATAATTATATATTGTAATTATGAAATTATCTCATAAAAGTTGACTTCTAATTAAATACTATTTCTAAAATTTTTCACCACGTTTGAAAAGTGTCTCTGGTTATTTTTTTCACATCGCGATTAGTCAGAAAATTTTGAAAATTCATTTTTCAAACCACGTAGAAAACTCCGTGAAAATAACATTTCAATTCTTAATATATTATTGTTAGTTTATTTTATATGAAATACACTGATGAAACTTTTAAAATCTTTCAAAATTTAAGAACTCTTTTAGACCTCAATCTGAGTCCAGTGATAGCAGTGATGAATCGATCTGTTCTGATGATTAATCAACTGTATTCGTTTTATCTGCAAAAGTGAATACTAAAAAACGCTGAATGTATTTTTTTGTGAAAATTTTTCTCAAGATCAATGAGGATAAATCTGGATTCAATTCTTCAGTTGTTCCTTGTGAGCTCACCTTGATTGTGACAGTGCCGAAAGAGAATAACTTATTTGTGACTTTTGTAAATAGACACTAATTCATTTTCATCATTTAAAATTCAATATAATAGAAGTTTTATGACGTTTTTTCTCTTTTTCGTTCATGTTAAAATGACTTTTATTTTGAAAAATTATGTAAAAAAATTTAAAATTTTTTTTTGCTTTATTAAGAGTTTAAATCATTTTTAAAATATTAGAAGTTGTATGACTTCTGAATGCTTTTTAATTCATTTCAACTGCCTAACCCATATTACCCGACTGTTTTTTATGAGCTTTCATTTGCTAAACTTTTAAAAATTATTATTTTTAATATAAAAATATAAAACATCAATTTTTACAAATGAAGTATCATTACGAATGATTATAGTATGTACTAAGAAAGTTTTGAATATTCTTTCCTTAAAACTAACTGAGTTATTTACGAAAAGTAAATGGTGTTCCATAATACCCGACTTTCTTCTATATTATATTTGTATTTGAACTATTGAAGTATGTTCGAATATAACATTTAAATACTTTTATTTTGGTATACTACATTATTCTTTCTGATAAATATAAGCTGAGATATTTCAAGATGAATAGAGAAGGGGTTTTGACTTCGGCGATTCGAACATGGATCGCAAGAATCACAGACGAGTGCAAAACGTTAGGCTACAAGAGGAATTTGCATACACTTTTTATGAAAGGTTATATCGCCCTTGAAAGTTTAAAATACGCTAAATATATTTTCAAAAAATAATTTACGATTAAGTAAAATTCAAATGTCACCAAAAGATCTAAAGAATATCTCTTATAGATTGATTATAAAAATAAAATAAAGATAAAATTCTTCATCAGAGTCGTCTTTTAAATAGCACGACAGTTTCTAGTGTGCTGTTGCAAATTCACGTTAAATATTTTGCTTTTTTGTAATTAGAATAATAATCACTATTATTATAACTAATAAAATAATTAGAATTAGTAATTTTATTGAACTATTTGCAATTTAAACTTATTTCTGGTTTAATTAATGTGGTTTGAATCAATTTATTTATGATTTCTTACTCCATAGAATTATATCACAGTTCCTGCTCACGTTGCGTTTCCACAACACTTTTCTCCATTAAAACTTATGAAATATTTAAACTACCAATTATAACTAATAAAGAATTTAAGATGATACAAAAGAAAAACTAAAAATTAAGTTACATAGTATTCTTAAAGTTACGTCATCATTTTTTAAACTAAGGGAAAACGTAAAAAAATAAGATTGATATGAGTTCCCAAACAGTCTATAATTTTTGTCAATATTTAGTTTAAACTATATTTAGATGTGTTCTCAGTTTAAAAAATAATTATTCGATCAGTTTAAAAAATAATTATTCGATCAGTTTGTTAAAATATTTTTACTATTTAATTTACTGGAAGAAGTGCAGTAGCGGTTTTGGTAACAGATATTCTCAAACAAGCTTTGCAAACGACAAGCAGATAAAGTCATCCTGAGATGAATTTTTATAAGTTTAGTAAATGTTATTTCTGCATCTTATGAAGTAGTTGGCAGAGTCAGAATAACATCTAGCATATAATGCTAATCCGGCTTAAGAGTTCTTGCAGTGAGATACATGCAATGCGGTCAAACTGATCCGCACGTGAACTTGGTAATGTGATTTTGAGCTGTCTTTGCACAGTTTCAGCATCCTTTCCCTGAAGATGGCAGAATTCCGAAAGATCGAGAGTCATTTCGCTCTTCTGCTAGGGGGGGGGGCATAAGTAGCCAAAAAATCGAAAAATTGGAAATTCGTTATGTTCCCTTGGAATATGGTTCACATTTAATATTCGAAGTTGGTACTTTTGATGAAACCTTCCTCACCAAACAAACTAAATCGAATATTTAAGCTTAAGCCTCAGCGTTTTCAGATAAAAATATATCATTAGATCATTTAATTTAATCAAATTCTACGATAATAAGCTTGATTAATATAATAATCAATATAATATTATATTATAAATATTGTTAAAAAATATTTTGCGCTCACACTACACTGGGCTTGAGGAGTGGCATGAACAAAATTCTGCAATTGTTTGAAACGTATAAAAGCTAAAACCCACAGATAAACAATCTCCTAGGCTGTCTAGTCAGAGAAGTTATGGAACCTTCCCAGGGTCCGGGGGGTGGGCACACATTTTTTTTGAGTAATACTATGAAGCAGAAAAATTTAATCAAAACCGCAATCTCGTTTTTAGCATCCCGTTTAAAGAGTTGAATTTTGTGAAAAAAATGCTAAGAGTTGATATAAACGAAACATTAAAAAATATCTGTTGAAATATTTCACAAAGAGCCATACAGTACATTGAAGAAAGAAGTAATTTACCCTGGTTCATAAGTTCACAAATTTTACTCTTAGAGAACTTTTTTTTATATATTGTTGTTTTTTTATTATGTTTTGTTAAAATTTATAGAATATTCCATATCTATACAAAAATTAGACTTGTTGTATTGAAATAGTTCATTTTAATAGAGCGATACTTTTGATGACATATGACAAAAAATTGGACAAAATGTTATAAAACAGATTATATTTTCAAATTCAGCACACAGAATCAATGAAAAATCATGTATTCATATTTCATTTACGTAAAATTTGTTTCAGTTTTTTTAGCCTGTGTAATTAGAAACCAACCGATATTCAGTTCCGGTTTGTCGCCGAAACTGCCAGTTTTCTAAGTTTTGGCCATATTCTAGTTTATTTTGACTATCTGGCCAAAATGGATATCACATTGGCCAAAATATCAGAAATTTATTTTAAAAAATTCAGTTCATCTGATATATATTTTCTTTATAATAACAAACTTTAAAAAAATTCTGAATAGAACTTAACCCTAACTCATACCCTAACCTTAGCCCTAACCCAAAGTTTCGGTTGAACCAAAAATATCATTTTCGTTCGATCTATAATAATTATTATTATTATTGTATTTTTTATGGTTTTTATTAAGGCCCTGAAGAGCGAACTACCAACTTAAATTTGTGAGTTAAAAATAAACCTTTTTCTTATTATTGTTTGCATAAGAATGAACCGTCCACCAAAAGTATTTCAATATTAAAAATTAATATATAAGTTTCCAGAATTGAAATATTCGATTAAGAATTTATGATAAAAAGATATAACAGTTTAAAGTTAATTGACATTTGGTACTACAACTAAAACGTCAAATAAAGACATTTCAAACCAGAAATTTTACTTTAAAAATACTTTTTCGATAAAATTAAGTCACTTGACTATTCATAACAATTTAAAACTTATAGATCTTATTTAAACGTCCTAGTCCAGCATTGCTCAAGTCTCTGTAGCTCTTTTCACCTTTGGCCAGCAGTCTGTAGGCTTACCCCTTCCCCTTGTAGGACATGGCAGATTCTGATTTGAGCTGCTTGGTCTTGCTGCAGTTAACATATTGCGGCATTTGGACTTTGCATACGCAATTAGATATTGGTTCGTTTGGCATGGAGGCTCAAGTGTGTTATCTCCCATGATGTGAGAGACTTCCTCGTACAGTAGAACATCCTGCAATGTATCCATGTAGCTTTTAGGGTTTTCTATATCCGCTTCTTCTTCCTTCTCCTTCTTTTTAGGCTTGGAACCTTCATGGTAGGCCACCGAGGCATCCTATATATATATATGATTAACACCTGTTAAAGTTATTTTTTAACATATTTTTTTCAACAATATAAACATTTTAAAATTCGAATCATTTTGCGAATTCTTTGGTGTAAAAATAAAAATTATTAGCGAGAGTTTTACTCACCACATTTTTTTAGGAAATCGCGAAAGTTTAAGCTGGCAGTTCGCAAACCAGGCTTTTATTAATATAGCTGGTTGAATAAGATGCGCTTCATTATAAATGAGCATTCATATTTATTATTTTATTATAATAGTTCTTTTCTGACATTTCTTCTGGATAGATGAGCTGATTTTATCCATACACACTATATATGTGGAAGTTATTCTTATGTGAAGTATCAGTAAGATCCTTATTTCTCAAAACAAAAGTGCTTTCAGGACTCTGAGGAGAACAAGAAGGTCTCCACTGCGGAGGAAGAAGACATGGACGAGCTGGAGCAGAAGGACGATGGGTGAGTCTGCATGAGCCTCGCAGTACTTTTTAGTTTCGTTTGCATTTTTAAGTTCAAAACTATTAAGCTATTTATGGGACTTTATTGAATTGCTATTATGAAACATTTTATATATTAAATATTTTAATATTAATTTAAAGATATTTTTATTAAATATTTCAATTCTGAATTTAATTATTATTGATATTTGTATTTTAAATTTATATATTAAATTACATTATGATGAAATAAATATTAAAAGTACTTTTCGGACTATGTGGCTTGATTACCAATGCATGTGCTAATTTTTCAATATTTGTAACAAAAGGAAAGGTAAAATGTACGTTAAAAAAACTAATTATGATGCAACATGTAAATATACACTGTGGAGCAAAAAAAACATGTCAGTTTTCTATAACTTTGCCAAATATAAATCGATTATTTTTTAAAATACTATTTCACTCAGAAAGAAATTAGGAATAAGATTTCATAAAAGTTAGGTTGATTTCTGAAATATTCAGTACTTTTACCAAGTGAAACTTTGCATATTATGACGCCCGTCAACAGGTTTTTTTTCTTGCACTTTATTTTTAATCCTTTAAAGAATTTTAACAATGAAATACATAAATATTTTCTTTAGTATTTTTGCATCTATTACATTTTCACGAGCTCTTCTTTATAAATGCTCAAAAAACCTTTAAACACTTCATTATATCCACTGGCACGTCCTACACTGGTTGGCTCTGAACGCTTGATAGATATTTCAGAGTGGTTCTTCAAAAATAAGTTCAGCGAGTTTTTTTTAGCTTCCATGTTTTTTCACTAAAAGAATGTGCAACGCCTATTTTTCATCAATTTGAAAAGACAGTTCTCGAAACTCAGTTGTTGTAAATTAATACAGCATTTTATTTATTTCTTGTTTTTTGAGAATTTGTTCAGAGGACCACAATGGACACAAATATCTGCTTAACGACTCCAGATTTTTACTTGTCCTCTAAGGTGCCATTTGATCGTTTTTTGAAAAACTCCATAGATGAGTTCGGCTTCCATTTTTTTATTTTCTCTTAAACTTCGTAATTAAAAGAATTATTCAAGGCTTTAAACTATAAATTTTCATATTAGTCCTTTTCTTAGCGCTAATCTTAAAAACCTGAAATAATTTAAAAGTTTGTAATGAGGTCATATGTGAGCCTCTTGCCCCTTTGGTATATATTCAAAACTTATTTAAAAATTTTATGTTATGAATTATAAATTATATGTTATTTTTTCTGTAATTTATGCAGCATACAAACGTGTTTACCAAATAATAAAAGTTAATAAAAAATATCTTATAAACAAAATGAAAAAGACTAACTAACCCAACTAACATCGAGAGCGGGGATGGCTTAGATGGTAGTCGGACCCATTATATGGAATGGGGCCTCTGGTGCCTTACAAGGATTGTTACATAGCCTGCGTCTGTCAGGCTGTGAGTATGAAAAATCAAGTGTTGGCGTTTGGCGGTTATAAACGAAATGAAAGTTAGCCAAAAATAATTTTAACTGAAAAAATTAACATTGCCGACAATAATGTTTTAAAAATTTTATAGCTCATTCATATTGCTCAAAACACTGATTTGCATCTGCCCCTGCATGGGCTTTTTGCTCTGCTCTTTCCTTTATGTAGTAAATTTGAACTTTATAGTTTGTGGGTGACATTTTTCAAGAAGAAAACTGAATAAAAAATGTATTCGTCTTTTTTGTAATAATATTTTATTAAATATTTTTATATTGAAATGTATTACATTATTTATAATTATTCAGCAAAAACCATTAAAGGTTCATCAAGCTGGTCTTGTCCCTTTTGGCCCGCATGTGCGATGGCCAACACGCTGGACTTCAGGTGGTTGCTGATGTTGTCAGCCCCCAAAATGGTTTTGAAGAATTTTGTAAAATTTTTATTTATTAAATTAGTCAATTTAATTTTTATTAACCTTCTTAAAACTCAAACCTTTAAGAAAATTCTCTTTTTCAAACTGCTTCTAAACGAAGAATGCATAAAAATTTCTATCAAAAATTCAATGATATAACAATAGTTATATGAAGCAAAATAGGCAAAATATAAAATCTTGTTCAGAGCTAACAAAAAGTGATCGTTCCACTCGTTAAACACAGGACTACCTACGGGAGCAGCCTGACAACCTCAAGTCTTTCAACATTGTCGGCGAAACGGCGCAGTTCGTAAACTTGGTCTACTCAAACATCACTGCACAAAACATTGGACTGTCCACTCAACTCTTCGAGACTCTCAACGAATTTACTGTGGTAACTACAACGAAATACAAATAATTAAATTAAAGCTGTTTCACGATTTCATATTTTAATCGCCGTTAGTCGAACGATTGAAAACTTTAATCTTTGAAATTTTAATATCTAAAATTAGTATAAAAGAGTACTTTTGATTTTTTTTCAAAATATTCAATAAAAACAATTGTAATTTTAGAAGAATTTATTTATAAAAGTAATCCCCATTTGAAAGAAAAAAATGAAACCGTAAATGATAAAAAAATACGAATGTTAAACATCTTCTTTGAGCCAGTTACTCAAACGAACAAGTTTTTCTGCACATGCCCTGACAGGCTGAATAGACGTTCTCATGTTATTGTACTTGCAGAAGATGAAAAGTACCTTTCTTTCAATTTTGCTCCTTCATTAGGGGGGGGCATAAGTAGACAAAAAATCGAAAATTTTGAAATTCGTTACGTCCACTTGGAATATGGTTCACTAGGTTCTTTCATGAATATTTAAAATTGAAAGTTGGTACTTTTGATGAAAAAACTTCTTCCCCCCCCCCACAACGTATTTTAGCATAATAAAATTTTAATAAATTTCTGAGAGGGGGGGGAGTGTAAAATTGAATTTATTTTGGTCGAAATTAAATGGAATGATCCAGATATTTCAATTGAATTTTTTAATAATAAATTTATTTTTTCTTTATCTGTCTTTGGTTTTTTGAATCTTTATTTGATAGAAATATAGAAAATAATTCGCGCAGTGTAGTTTATTCATTATGGGACTAAATTGCATGAAATGAAAGATAAATTTTAATTAATCAGAAACAAACATTGTTAATCAAAATAGGGAGAAAATCAACCTATTTTAGGGAGGAGGCATAAGTAGGCAGAAAATCTAAAAATTCGTTACGTTCACTTGGAATATGGTTCACTAGATTATTTCATGAATATTTAATATTGGAAGTTGGTACTTTTGATGAAAAAACTCCTTCCCCCCACACCCAAAAAACTAAATCGAAGATTTAGGCTTAAGCCGCAGCATTTTAAAGTAAAAAGAAATCATTAGATTATTTAATTTAATCAAATTTCACGATAATAAGGTTACTTAATATTATATTTGAAATATTATAATATTTTTTATATTATAAAAAACATATTTGTGCCGCCCACACTACACCGCACTTCAGTAGTGGTATGAATAAAGTTCTGCGTTTGGTTGAAACGGATATAAAGATATTTCAAGTTTTACAAAATTTATGGTGAAAATAAACGTTTATAGAAAAAAGAAAAGTGTAGTTGGAAATGCACTTGGTTGGCTGTTTTTTTGACGAAAACAACAAATTCGGGTTTTTCCAAGACAACAACTAATCTTATTTACCCCTTTAATGATCTCACTGAGTTCTCAAGCCAAAACCCAATAATAAACAATCGCCTAGGCTGTCTAGAAAGAGAAGTTATGGACCCTCTCTATTTCAAATTGTTGTGGTGATGTTTTTTGGTTTGGATGTGCATTTGGTGTCAGAAGCAGCAGTTGAGCCCTTGGAGTAAGTTAATTTTTACTATGCAACCTCTTCTCAAGACGGTTTTAGATTGGCAAAAGAGAGACTAGGATATTGAAGAAGAGGCTTTACCTATGAAGTACCCAATCAGTGAGCAGGCTTATGAAATCGATGACACTCTTGTTCACAATCTTTGAATGGAAAAGCAGTGTGGTAAAGTGAACCATAGACTAAAGAAACTCGTAAATTGAATGCAGTCAGTAGATCCATCATCGTATAAAAGAACCAACAGCCTAGAGATGGACAGATCCCGCATTTCGAAAGCTTCAAAGCAACGGGTCAAACAAAAAAAGTCACAACTTAACTAGAGTGAATAAAAAGAAACTAAGTTTTTTTTAAAGAAAAAATTTTACAAAAACTTGTATGCCTATTGAAATCAAAAAATTATCCTTTCACTGAAAATGAAGAAGTTGAAAATAAAAGTGTTAGCCAAGAAAGATTAATATATATATATAAACTAAAAAGTTTAAAAAAATGTGTTTATCTAGTGAATAAAAAGTTTTACATCTCTCATTTCGTGTGTTTTTTTCAATCGCGGGTGAGATTTTTATCATTAAAAAAATTTTTGTCTCAAACTTCTTGTATAGTTAGTGTTAATCATGTCCTAAGTAGACGTTTTGTAATTTTGAAATCAACGATTTCAAACCCTTCCCTCTACCTTCATGATGTTGCCACCAAACAACAGGACTAAGCTTAGCTCAGATACTGTTTTATAAAGTTGAATGATTGACTTAGTAATCAATGAGGTATCTTAATCTTCAGAATCTTTAGTTAAATATGTTCTTAGTCTCTTTTTTGAAGATTGCTGTTTAGTTTTCGATATTTTCCTATATTCTACTAGTTTCTTTAACTCTTAAATTGTAAAAACAATTTTAAATTTTAAAAAACAATTTAAATTTTTTTAAACAATTTAAATTTTTATAAACAATTTAAATTTTTATAAACAATTTAAATTTTACAAAACAATTTATATTTTTAAAAACAATTTAAATTTTTAAAAACAATTTAAATTTTTAAATTTTTAAAAACAATTTAAATTTTTAAATTTTTAAAAACAATTTAAATTTTTAAATTTTTAAAAACAATTTAAATTTTTTAAGACAATTTAAATTTTTTAAAACAATTTAAATTTTTTACAACAATTTAAATTTTTTAAAACAATTTAAATTTTTAAAAAAAATTTAAATGTTTAAAAACAATTTAAATTTTTACAAACAATCTAAAAATTTAAAAACAATTTAAATTTTTGAAAACAATTTAAATTTTTCAAAAGAATTTAAATTTTTAAAAATAATTCAAATTTTTAAAAATAATTAAAATTTTTAAAAATAATTAAAATTTTTAAAAACAATTCAAATTTTTAAAAACAATTTAAAATTTTAAAAACAATTTAAATTGTTAAAAACAATTTAAATTGTTAAAAACAATTTAAATTGTTAAAAACAATTTAAATTGTTCAATTTTTTCGTTCGATTTTAGTATTTTTATACAAATTTAGTTTTAATTTGAAGGTAAAATGATAGTTAACACTTAAATTTAACTTTTTCTCATTTAAAAGAACTTTTAAAACGTTTCAATGCATTAAAAAATCAATGCTTCGTTTTCACAACTTTGAAGTAATATGATTTTTATAGGCCTAGTATAATATTATAATATTATAATATTAAAAACAATTTAAATTGTTCAATTTTTTCGTTCGATTTTAGTATTTTTATACAAATTTAGTTTTAATTTGAAGGTAAAAGGATAGTTAACACTTAAATTTAACTTTTTCTCATTTAAAAGAACTTTTAAAACGTTTCAATGCATTAAAAAATCAATGCTTCGTTTTCACAACTTTGAAGTAATATGATTTTTATAGGCCTAGTATAATATTATAATATTATAATATTACAATATTTATTTTGAAAATGGAAACATTATTATTTAAATGTATTTCGAAATTTGTAAAATTGATATTCAAAATTGAATTTTTTTACAAAATTTAATTACTACCGCAAATGTTTCTTTTTTGAAGCTTTTATTGAAGGAAAGACCATTTTTTCACTTCTCAAAGATTGATTATAAAATTAAAATTTAAGATAGCATTCGTCGTCAGTGTCGTCTACTACAGTGTCGTTGCTACAGTATGATAGTTTATGAGTGTGCTGTTGTAATTCACCATCAAATATTTTTACTTTTTGTAATTAAAATAATAATTATAATTATTATAACTAATGAAATAATTAGAACTAAAAAATGTATCGAACTATTTGCAATTGAAATTTATTTATTTTTTAATAAATGTGGTATGAACCCATGATTTCTTACTGCATAGAATTATATCACACTTCCCGATCACGTTGCGTTTCCGCAACACTTTGCCCCATTAAAATGAAATAATTGTTTTAGTTTTGCTTGAGTTATTATATATAAAGCAAGTCTAAATGTAAAATTCATGATACAATTATTTTCTGGTAGTGGCGGTAAATGGGCTTAATCAAAACTATCAATTATAATTAATAAAAAATTTAAGATAGTTTATTAATGATTAAAAAAACTACAAATCAAGTTGCATAGTATTCTTAGAGTTACGTCAACATTTTAAAAAATAAGGTAAAAAGTAAAAAAATAAGTTTGATATGAGATCCTAAACAGTCTATACATTTGTTAAATATTTATTTTATACTAAATTTCGATGTTTTCTCAATTAAAAAAAAAGTTTCAATCAGTTTTTTAAAATCTTTTCACCAATTCATTTACTGGTAGAAGTGCAGAAGCTGTTTTGGTAGCAGATATTCTCAATAGGCTTTGCAAAAAACAAGCAGATACAGTTGTCCTAAGATGAATTTTAATAAGCCGAAGTTTAGAAAATGCTTTTTCTGCATTTTATGAAGTAGTTAGCAGAGTCAGAGCAACATCGAGCATATAATGCTACTCGGGCTGAAGGCTTTTGATACAAAAGAGCTCTTACAGTTCGATACATGCATTGGGATCAGACTAATCCGCACGTAAACTTGCTGATGTGAGTTTGAGCTGTTTTTGCACAGTTTCAGCATCCTTTCCATGAAAGTTTCAGAATTCCGAAAGCTCGGGAGTTATTTTGCCCTTCTGCGTTGTTCTATATAAACTGTGTAATGGCGGGAAGAATGTACATATGATAAGTGTAGAGATATAAAAGTGTAATTAAGATCTAATGGTCCTCTATTTTTTCCCAGAATTTGTGCCATGTTAGGGTTATTTTAGTGAGATATCTTTGTTTATATATAAAGTGTTTCGTGAGATAAGGGCTTGATGGCCATCCAGAGAAAAGATTTTTGTTCTATGGCATATTGATAACTCCATTACCCCCCTCCCTCCCTCCATCAAATAACCTCATTGATTTTCGAAAAATTGTGACACCTCCCCATCCCCCCAGCCCCTCTTGGTTGCGCCACTGGTTTTGAATCTCTAAAATCACGCCTCTTCAAATAGCTTCTGTGCTATAATGGTTAACTTTCTGCTCTCTGAGTGTTTCCTCCAGAATTCGATTCATATTGGGTTCAACTTTTTTAAATTAGGAAAAATATTTAGTAAAATCTTATCCTAATATAATTACTACTTTTTTTATAAATTTTGAGATAATTGAGTATTTATAAATATTTTAAAACATTATTATTACAATTATTGTGATGGATGCGTTTGATTCACCGACGGGTTAAGGTTAGAGTAAGGATTTAGAGTTAGATATTAGAGTTAGAGGTTAGGGTTAAAGTTATGGTTGAGGGTTGGAGTTAGAGGTTGGAGTTAAAGTTATGGTTAAGGGTTGGAGTTAGGGCTTAGGGTTAAGGGCTGGAGTTAGGGGATAGGGTTAAGGGTTGGAGTTAAGGGTTAGGATTAGAGTTAGGAGTTGAGGTGAGGGTAGGGGATATAGCTAGTGTTTGAGGTTAGGGGGTTTAAGTTAAGGTTTTGGTTGAAAAATGTGTTAAAATAAATTTATCATCCGTTGGGTTAGGGTAAGGAATTAGGGTTAAGGTTAAGGCTTTGGCTGAAATTTAAACATTTTTTAAACAAGTTAACCATTTTATGGAAAATTATCCTGAATGTAACAAAAAAAGATATTGTTTTTTCATGAATTTTTCTCGAAAAACAACAAAAATCGCGAGATTTTCTAGTGAAATTTACACTTGAAGAAAAATTAGTCTTTTTGTTAGTTTCTGTGAGAATTCTCGGAAAATAACATCTTGCGTTTTGATAACACCTTTAACATCCTTGAATAGATTTCCATTGTCCGTAACAAGTGAGCTTATCAAATTCAAGTTTACGGATACCGTTTCTTGTTTTTCTCATTTGTCTTATAGACCTACAGTTTAGGAGGTTTGATACATTTTAAACATTCTGGAAAATTGAATTTAATCTACAACACTTTCAGAGATTCAATATGTTTTTAGTTTATGAAACGATTTCTTTGTCAGCCAAAAGCTGGATTTTATTAATGTTCTGGTCTTGATTTTTTTTGTCAGTAGTGTCTTCATTGTGTAAATATAGTTTTGAATTTTTACAGATTTCAACCCTGTTTTTTGAAAGTATAATTTGACAAACATGTAAAGACAGAGAAAATGCATTTTGACTTTTTCAAAGACTGAAAGAAAGCTTGAAAACAACTCGCACATATTTTAACATACGACATACGTAAAAACAGGGCAACCAGCAGAATCGTAGCATGATGTTGAACAGCAAAGTGGTCGACTATGTGAACTTCATTCTCAGAGCCGCTGAGTTCAAGAACTGCTCTGAACGAGAAGTAATGTTTTTTATCCATGATATGATGTTTATAATATAAACTTTGATTATATAAAATAATATTAATAATATGAATAATAAAACACTAAAATATTATAGTATAATTTTCATTATATTAGCGTTATTTTCCTTCATGTTCATCATCATTGACATTGGCACTAGTAGTATACTAATTTTTCCCTATAAACGGTTGAACTGAATGATGCATGTATTAAAAATTTGAGTATAAATGTCAAGACTACACTGAAAGAACAGACATGGTCACATTTTGCGAGCGGTTGGCTTTGGCGAGCGAGTTGGGTAAGATGTCGGACCAGCAACTCAAAGGTCGCTAGTTCGAATCCCTCATGAGCAACCGTGGGCTATCTTATACCTAGTGTATATCATGCGGTGTTTCACGATATATGTATTGAGAGTACGTCATGTGAGTGGCGCTTCTGTTGCTTGCCTTGGCGCATTATAATTAGGCACTATTACTATTATTATAAAATATGAGATAGAATTTTTTTTTAAATTATAAATGCTCATTGAACAGCAAAAATCTCAACTGCGCAGGTTCTTGATTTGAAGATGGTGATTGGCAACCTCATTATGTCCATGATCGAAGAAAATACGCCTGAGAGTCTCTTGGTTGCCAAGGTGAATCTTCAAATTTCTAGCCATTTAAGAAATACATATTAATCATCTGATTCACTATTATCACTTTTGAAACCTCATTCGAATGCTGAAAACGTCATTTCAGGAGACCAAAGACACACTAGACAAAGAAGCATTGTACAGATGCATGGCTTCTTGCTACGACGCTGCAAGGGTTAGTGCTCTTCCTAGCACGTCGTCGTAGTCTTTAACATTTTCTTATGTTTTTTCCCCTTTTTTTCTTAGTTTTTTGTTAGCTACTAGAGTCAAACTCAAGACATTCGTAGTAAAAGGCCGGCGTTCAACATTGAACCATCGCCTTTTGTATTCTGATATCAATATCTGAAGACTACATGGGAAAAACGGAAATAATCACATTATTTTTCAATATGAGCAATACCATTATTTTTATACTTTATAAAAATCTTTTTTAGATATTTAGGTTTCATTTATGAGAACGGTTTATGTGAGATTCATTGCAAGCAAGAAAAATGCACATACAAAATGCAAATTTTTTGAAAAAACGGGAATAGTCTCAAATAGTCAAATGGCTATTGTCACATCCTCAATTTTTTAATAAAATAGAAATAGTCACTTTTGTTTCAACACGTGATCCCGACTAGAAAAAAAAGCCAGTTTTCTCACGTTTTTTGAATAAAGATTTATTAATAAATCAAATATTTCGTTTTTTAATGACAATTTTCAATTTACTTGTATGGAAAAAAATTTAGACAGCAAAGTCGAATATTCTGAGAAACATTTTTTCATCGTTAATTAATTCATTGAAAAGCGCTATATAAACTTACTTGATTGATTGATATAATGATTGAAACTTAGGTTGTTTGATCATATTATGGAAAAAATAATAATTGAAGTCGTATTTACTTTTCCTTAGATTTATATGGCATGTGAAAAGTCGATGTGGAGGTAGCCAAAGACAGAATAGAAGAATTTGAAGTCAGAAGTCACCCTAGCCCATTTTAAGTAGTTGAAGTGACTACAAATAATTTAATTGTTTAGATTAAAAAATCCTATGATTGTTGAACATTGAAATAGTTAGAAAGAACCTTATGATTTAGATGACGTTGTGGTTAGGGCAGTGTTTCCCAACCTTTTTCAGTGTTGGCCTCCCTAAAAAAGTCCTTATGGTAACTTGGCCTCCCCAAATCCCGTCGTCAATAATTGAGAAAAAACATCAATTTGTTATAAAAATTTTTATTCAGAAAGATTTAATTAAAATTAGCATTGTTCATAATAGTAAGGTTTATGTAAGGTTTTTTAATTTATAAAATGTTATTAATAATAATAATTGTCGTTTTTGTATGCAATAAAGAAATAAAAATAATTATTTTAGTAATGTTATTAAAAGGAAAGCAAAGAGTAGCATGGAGTAATTATTATGAATGATAAGCTGAGTTAAAATAATGAGTTTTCAGTTTGGCTTTGAAAGTCGAAAATCGGTTGATGTTGCGAAGTGCAGGTGGAAGGGATTTCTAAGTTGTTGGAGCTGCGTGACGGAATGCTCTTTTTGAGATGTTGTTTGTAGTGGATTCTTGGTTGAGGAGAAGAGATGAAGATGAACGCAGTTGTTTGTTTGATGTTTTGTTAGTTATGAGTTTGCTGAGATATGACGGTATTGAAGTTTGAAGAATTTTGAATGTAGTGATGGCTATTTTAAAGGATATTCAAAAATCTATAGGAAGCCAGTGAAGTTTTATAAGATTATCATTTGATGACTGAACAAGGTGATGGCCTGGGTAATCAAAATTGAGTGTTATTGAAGCTTAATGAGATGATTGTTGCTGTTTTCCATCACAGAGAAGATGAAATCGAGGTTCTGTATTAGAAAGAGATACCCTCATATCATTCGAGGCATCCAATCTATTTCTATCTTTAGTCTTGATAGATATTAATGTAGAAAAACCTTTTTCACATAAGTAGGTGGTCGAAAATGGAATCAGAGAGGCCATGGCTTTTTAAAATAAATTTGGGTATATTTCTTTCAGACTGCACCAAAACTCTGTCAATCCTTTGGAATTGAATTCAGCTTTTACCAACTCTTTTGATCGAAGATCAATTAAATCTTCTTTTATTTCTTCTTCATCAGCAACACTATCCAAGCCAATAATGAACGGATTTCGTATCCAAAGACTATTTTCCAAATTTTTAGTATCAAAAAAACGCTCAAATAATAGTTGGAGAGTTGTGATATGTTGTATAATTTCTTTTTTTATTTCAACAGGCATTGATTTGTTTCCACTGCTACTTATAACATCAGCTAGGTATGGAAAATTTGCAAGGTTTTCAGCTTCTACTCTTCTTTTGTACAATGAGAGCTTATTTAAAAATCCTAATAATTGTTCATTGGCGTCGATTATTGTCATTCCTGGTCCTTGCAAACAAAGATTAAATTAATTTAAGAGTGTGAACAGATCAGCTAAATATGCCATATTAACTATGAAATCAGTCTTCTCAAAGTCACCTGCTAACGTTTTTTCTTTTTCTTGCAAAAATGAAGACACCTCATCTTTCAGGTCCATTAGTCTTGAAAATACCTTTCCTTTGCTTAACCACCTGACTTCTGTGTAATATAGCAAGACATCGTATTCAGAACCAAGTTCTTGGCATAAAACTTTGAATAAACGATGGTTTACTGCTCTTGATCGTATAAAATTGACTATTTTGATCACTGTAGACATGACAGACTGAAGCTTTGCTGGTAATGTCTTCACAGCATGGCGATGGAGCATGCAATGAGTTACAAGTGTCTGTGGAGAATTAACTTTGATTAAGGCAGCCAATCCAAATTTGTTACCCAACAAACTTGGTGCTCCATCAGTACAGACTGAATGTAACTTTGTCAACCAACTAAATTCATTTCTTTCAAAGAAAGTTGCAATCAATTGAAAAAAACATCTGCAGCTTTACTAGTTGTCTGAAGTGGTTGGCAAAATAAAAATTCTTCTTTAATTTTAAAATTACATACATAACGAAAATACACTAAAAGCTGGCAACACATTGATACATCTGTGTTTTCATCAAGTTGCATACCAAAATTAAAAGGACTACTTTTCAGTTCTGACATAACTTGGTCCAAAATATCTGTTGAAAGATCTGCTATTCTGGAACAAATAACATTATTAGAAAGTTGAATTTCTTCAACCTGTTTTCTTTCTTTTTTTCCAAGAATTAACTCCACCAATTCAAGTGCACAGGGTTTTATTAAGGTTTCTCCAATTGTATGTGGTTTTCTTTTTTTGGCAATCATATAGGCAACTTTGTAAGAAGCCTCAAGAAGTGGTTTCTTTGGTTGAGCAAATCCAACATTTTTCAATGTTCCAGTGGCTTGAAATCTAGCTCGCTTCATTTTGAAGGTATCCAGGTTGTCGTTGACATTTCCAGGATGTTTGGTTTCTAAGTGGTGGCGTAACTTTGCTGGTCTCATTCTATCATTACAATATACTGCTCCGCATAAGAAACATTGTGGCTTTTCAGTGCCATCTTTTTCAGTAATAGTCGTGAATCCAAACGCAACGTAGGTTTCGTCATAGCAACGTTTTTTCGACATTATTGAAAACTGAAAATGATAAAAAAACACATTTTTTAAAAGGAACTGAAATAATTTAAAAAATCACAAATATAAATTACCAGTTATGTTAGAAACAGCAGACCAATTTTTTTAGTTAATTTATTCAATTAATTGTCTTATTTTATTTATTTTATTGGAAAAGAAACCCATGCAGGGTATCTCAAAAAACGCGACAGAAAGGAAATGAGGGATTTATGAAAACAGAAATGTGCAAATCACTATTCAAATAAATACAATATGGAAAGCCGTTACGCAAAAACAATTTTCATTTAAGATTCAAAAAATCGTTTTTAGCATAATTAAAATTTTTTGATTTAACAAAACTTTATAAAATTATATAAAATTATAAATACATGTAAATAAAACACCTTAGTTGGCCTCCCCTAAAAGATCATTTGGCCTCCCTAAGGGAGGCCGGCCCCACCGGTTGGGAAACCCTGGGTTAGGGGAAGATAACTGCAACAGGTCCAAATTTCCATTAAAAATGGACATAAGCAGCCAAATATACAAATAAATAAATTAGAGTATCAGTGAAAATTTTCAATATTTTAATTAGAGCTGTGTTTTTATCTACGTTAGCTTTTGATTAACGCGTTAATCAATTAACGACTATTAAAAATTTTACGCTATTTCAAAAAAATAACGCATTTAAAAAAAATTAACGCATTTAAAAAAAAGTAACGCATTTAAAAAAAATTAACACATAAAAAAAATTAACACATATAAAAAAATTAACGCATTTAAAAAAAATTAAAGCATTTAAAAAAATTAACGCATTTAAAAAAAATTAACGCATTTAAAAAAATTAACACATTTAAAAAAAATTAACGCATTAAAAAAAATTAACGCATTTAAAAAAAATTAACGCATTTAAAAAAAATTAACGCATTAAAAAAAAATTAACGCATTTAAAAAAAATTAACGCTATAAAACAAATTAACACATTTAAAAAAAATTAACACATTTAAAAAAAATTAACTCATTTAAAAATTTTAATGCACTCAAAATTATTCAAATTGAACTGTTTTTTGCGGTTTTGGCTACATTGTCAGAAAGTGAACACAAACACTCTTTTAATTTACTGTCAACAAACGAATGGGAAAAATTGAATTTAATCAAAAAACTTATCATTTCTTGAAGATTTGCAAAAGAACTTCTAGTCACTTTACACAAGAAATATGCACTTCAGAAGATGATCCATCTTATGTCATTCGTTTCACACACAAAATTCTTTCCCAACTGGAGCATAGAAAGATTAATCAGAGTATCCAATGTTCAAGAATTGCCACATCATTAGACTCCCAATTTAAAAATTAAAAATGTTTTCAAAAAATGAAAGAGTTTAAGAAACTATAAGAAGAAAAGAGAATCTCAAAAACTATACAGCCTTCACCAAACAAAAAACTACTAACATTTTGAAGATGAAGATACCTCAATGATTACCAAGTCAATAATTAAACTTTATAGAAAAGAATCTGAGGTAGGCTTTGAGAGTTGTCTTTTTGTTTGGTTGTAACAACACGAAAGGGCATATCCGACTCTTGCAAAACTGGCAAGAAAGTACTTGTCATCTGCAAGTACAATTCCATGTGAACGTCTATTCAACTTGTCAAGACACATAGTTAGAAAGAACAGAGCCTCTTTAGATCAGTGTTATTTTCGTTTCATAAAATAATTATAGTTTTTATTTCAGTTTCGTTTTGGAATTAATTATAGTTTTTATTTTCATTTTAGTTTTTAAAATATATTAATTTACAACTTTAAACACTATTTTTTTTATATTTAAAAAATTAATTGATCATAAAATGAAACAGTAAAATAGAACTGTATATTAACAACAAATGAGTTTTCAAAATAAACAGTGAATTGAAATATTATAAGAATTGAGTACGTAAATTATTGAGTAATGACAAATTTAAAATATAAGAAAAAATTCAAAATTAAAATTAGTGATAATTTTATTGACAAAGCGAAGCGGTAATAAAATAACATTTCATAAATGGCGCTACTTTCATGAAGCCCAAAGATAATGTTTATAACATAAACATATATTTTTTATATAAATTATTCATTTGCATATTATGGCATACTTTGAAATTTATTTAATTTTCGTTTTGAAAATAATTATAGTTTTTATTTTAGTTTCGTTTTGGAAATAATTATAGTTTTTATTTTCGCTTTCGTTTTGAAAATAAATTTAGTTTTTATTTTCGTTTTCGTTACGAAAATAACACTGCTAATGTTCAAAAAACTTGTTTGTTTTAGTAACTGGCTCCAAAATTATGTGTGACAATTGCATTATTTATCATTTATGGATTCTTTTTTTTTTTGCTTAAGAATGTAGATTACTTTTTTTAAAATTTTGATACAATTTTTATTGCATTTGTAAGAAATTTTTTTTAAATACTATTTCATGCTAATGTCAGACTTGCAAAAAACATTGCGTTAAAATACGATTAAAGCACGATTAACATTTTTAATCGAACGATCAACGGCGTTTAAATTTTTAAATAGTGGAACAGATCTTATTTTGATGTATACATTTTTATGGTATGAAAGAAATCATCACATTTGACCAAAACCTGAAACATTATGGGGCTACTGCAGATCAATTTATTCCATTGAATTTCCATTACAAAAATTCCATTCTATGCAGCAGTTGCTCATCCTGGGTGCACAAGAGATGCTCAGGCATTAAAAGCTCCCTCCGCTCAGATCAAAATTACAAGTGTGCCCGCTGTCTAGGCACAGCTCGACCGATAGACGGAAGACCAATTGTGGAAGATCTTGTTGATGAAGACAAACTTGAAGTCGTTCCTGAATTCTGCTATTTAGGTGACATGCTGTCTGCAGGTGGAGGCTGTGAGGATGCTGCCACAACCCGATGCAAGTGTGCGTAGAAAAAGTTTCACTAATTTCTTCCTTTACTGACAAACAGACACCTTCCACTCTCAACCAGAAGTCGTATTTACACCTCATGCGTCAGAAATAAAAGGTTTTACGCCTCTGAGACCTGAGCTTTCACTACAGAATCAATCAACTGCCTTTAACGCAATGACCGGAATTGATCCGTTGGATGTGGAACATCAAATCAAAAAATGTTATCAGTTCACCACAACTCTAAAAAATTAAAGAATCTAGGATAATGGTTTTGTTTTGAAACCAAGAAGAATAAAGTGGTTCGGGCATGTGGAACGTGATGGTGGGTGAATCAACAAGGTTCAGGGACAAAAAGACCAGGTAGGCCGAAAAAGACGTCGGAAGAGGTGTTACAGAATAGAGGTCGGACCGGGTACCCGATCTGACCGGGAACGGGAATGAAAATTAATTTCGGGACGGGAAAAGTCGGGAACCGGGAATAGGTTTTCGGGACGGGAACGGGAACGGGAATCAACATTCAAATCGGGAACGGGAAAAGACGGGAACGGGAAAAGACGGGAACGGGAAAAGACGGGAACGGGAAAAGACGGGAACGGGAATCAACTTTTAAATCGGGAACGGGAAAAATGGGAATAACAGTTATTGGGATTGGATTCTTTAACAATGATTTTTCAGCAAACTTCTAAGTATGGAAATCTTTATTTCATCGATACTCCGTACTTGAAATAAGTATTAAATGCAATGGAAAAGTATAACGAAGCCACCATTGCCAATATCAAAACCTCCAACACTACATTTGAAGTTGTTATGATGAGTCCAAAGATTAGGGAGATTAGAACAAATGGGTGATGATGAAAACTTTTCAGATGAAACCAAAATGGTCAGTTATATTATTTTAATTTTATAAATTAATACTTTGAATTTGAATGATTAATTTCCAAATGATTGCTCAGTTGATCATTTCGACAAAAGAAAAGATGCCATTGATCTTATTCGTATGACAGCATGTCTGTTGCATCCCCAGTATGAAAGAATAATAGGAAAAAAGTTTGGGATAAAAAAGAAATAAATACCAAGACTTTCATTAGAAAAAATTTAATTCTATTTTTTACAGCCAGACCAAGCTGCAGTGCCTTTGAGAAAAAAAACAATTGATGGTTATTTTGACCTATTATGTTTGTTTTTATAATGTAAAAATTATAATAAAATTATTATACTATCAAATTATACGAATGATTTTATATTTGCAGTTGTAGAGAATAAGAATGTTGTTAAAAAACATATTTCTAACATTATTGAAGAATTAGTAATAATGAACAAAGAAAAAAATTCAGAAGAGGATGAATTGAACAAAAATTCTCAATTACGTCCCAAAAAAAATTGAAAATTATAAAGATGTTTTATTTTATTGGAGTAAAATAAGCAATTTTAAAATAGTACAAGAAGTAGCCAAAATTTTGTTTAGTGTATTTCATGTTATATTCGCTGTGAACAGAATTTTTCAATATGTGGTCGTTTAACTTCAGACCCAAAATCATCTCATTTGAAAGCTGAAACTCTTAACGGTTTAACCCGTGTGAAAAGCAATAAAGACTTGATTGAATAACTCAAAAACAATACTTTCATTTCAATAAATATTGAACTTTAAATCGTGTTTTGTTATTTCATTAAAAGAAATATTCTCTGACTTTCAAATAATAAATTTTAAGAAATTTTAGAACTAGCAAGTTTGGGACCAGTAAAAACGGCAGCGAAAATGAATAAAAAAACAAAAAGCTTTCGGGAATGGGTCGGGACGAGAAAAAAATTTCGGGAACGGGACGGGACGGGAATCAAAATTCTGATTTCCCATCGGGAACGGGACGGGACGGGAAAAAAAATTTCGGGAACGGGACGGGACGGGCATCAAAATTCTGATGTCCCATCGGGAACGGGACGGGACGGGAAAACAAATTTCGGGAACGGGACGGGACCGGGAATGAAAAATCGTCCATGTCCGACCTCTAGTACAGAAAGACCTCAAGTGCCTGGGAGCATGCAGCACTGATGCCCATGGCAGAGTGGAAGAAGAAGTTAAGACAATTCAGACAGACCCCACCCTTAAGAAAGGAAACTCAGTCCAATATAGGGGAGACCAGAGCAAGATGACGAATGTCTTATATTTTCAGTTTTTCACCAGTTAAGACTACCTTCCTTTCGTTAAATAATAGTATGAAAGCGCCATTTTTGTTTTATTTGATTGTTTTCCGCGGTCACGTTATAACTTTTATGCACGTTTAAATAAGCTCTGCTGTAGAAATAAGTAACATATTGCGTTTGAAAAAATTATTTCTTAGAACTACCTATTAACATGAATAATTTCAATATACTTAATAAATGGCAATAAAAACAAAACTTTCTAACTAAGCTGTTCGGGGCTAGATGACATGCTTTTCATTTTTAATCTTTTTTCAGGATTTTAAAAAATAAATATGATTTGATACTGGAGTTTTTGTGCTGGCTTAATTATTAGTTAATTATTATAAATTAAAAAATTACCGCAAAGAGTTAATGCTGTAAATTATAGATAATTACGGATGTCTAGATTTCTTTCTTTTCTCATTATATTACAATTTATTTAATTAAATTTTATATTTTCAAAATGTAAAAGCATTGCTATGATTAGTTTTACCATGTAGAATATTCAGAATATTAAAATTTCAGACTATTTTTCAATTTTTTCATCTTGCCCCGGTATCTTTAAAAATAAAATAACAAAACGACATAAATCGTTAACCAGGTCATCTTGTCTCCCCTATAATAAATCTGGAAATTATGATAGAGGCGATGATGATTTTATCTTTGAATTAATATTAAAATATTTATTTATTTGTTTTTTTTAGTATAATTTTTTTTCACGAGTTTTCTATTTAATTTTTTTTCGCTGGTAAGGTTTTTCTTCGTTTTAAATCAAAAATTTAACTTTAATATGAAAAATAAACAAAGTCAAAATTAATGATATTTTTAATATAATTTATATTTTGTTATTCATTTTAGATAAGTGAATCATCCTATTTTGTATTTTCATTCCTACATACGTTATTTAAACATTTAAAAAAAGGAAAACTTTTATTAATTTAATAATTTTGATATAAGTCTTTATAGTTGAAAATGTGATTATTCAAAAATCAGAATTTTTTGACTATGTCCGTTCCATAGATATAGTATACGTAGTGAAAACTTTTCGAACGTATTTGTGAGATACTCCAACATACGTTAAGTAGTAAAATTATTCCTTATAAATAAAAAAATTAAATGCTGTTTAAATTAATTTAAAATATTTAAAATATTTTTTCCATTTTTAAAATGTATGAAAACTATTTTTAAAATATATAATAACTTTTTGAACATTTTAGTGCTTTTTCATCTATGCAATTGACTGGAAACGATTGACTGAGAGACTGAGAATGCAATGTTCGGTTACCAATTTCAAGAAATAAAACTCAATCCAACAATTAAAATATAAACCATAAGCTTTTTTTAACGACTGGTAAGTATAATAAATATATTTAATATTATACAATTTTAATATCCTGTATCGCCCTTTTTTATACAGAAATAAACAAAGTCACGTGATACTTTTCTTTCTATGTTGGAGTATTTGAAGAATGACGGTCTCTTGCATTGGTGATTAATACAGAGGGCGTATCTATACTACTTGTTGTTTGTAGGATATCTATGGTCCGTTCTTTCAGTGTGATTTTC
Organism: Piscicola geometra; assembly: GCA_943735955.1. Lineage (NCBI taxonomy): Eukaryota > Metazoa > Annelida > Clitellata > Hirudinida > Piscicolidae > Piscicola > Piscicola geometra. Next base: position 10,401,796 of record OX030959.1, on the reverse strand, counting down.
ATCTATAGAAAATCTAATTTCATATCATAACCATTTTTAGCCAGAGCGAGCCAAGAACAAAACCTTAAAGACAAAGGCGTCTTCTGAAACTGTCAGCCAACCTCCTCCACCCACTCAATTGCTTCTTTCACCCCCTGGAGAAGATAGAAAAGATAAACCAAAAGTAGAGTGGCGCTACATTAATAATGAATTTATCTTATTTTGATAATTTCAATTGCTTATAATATTATTTTTTAACTTTTATTTATATATGTTACCGGCAGTGAGAGGCAAGTCGCAAATCAAATTTCTATGTAAAAATCTTTAATCATCTCTAAAATTATTTGAGTCCCAAGACACAAATCCCAGGTTGAATCTCATGTTTTTAAATGAAATTAAATCTCAATATTCAAATACTCAATATATATAAATTTGATCTTAAAGTAATATTCACTTAAAAAATATATAGTATTTAGATAGAAACAATAAAAATAAATTTAACTCTTTTGAAATTAATTATGCTTCAGTTAGGAGTTCTCCAACTATTGTATATATTAATACTAATACTAAATATTATAACAATTTTGAACCACCCTGAAATTCTTCATAAACAATATATGAGCGTTTCTACAATCCGTTTTAATTGAATATCTATTGCACAACATGGTGAATCCATGAATGTTCATACCAAAACCTGTTAAGTACAATTACAACCTAAGAATTTGGCGCTTGATGAAGACTGACATTTCAAATCTATATCTTAACTAAAATTATTTCATATGTTCTAACAATATAAAAATCAATTTGTGGATTACTGGCGTTAATTTAGTTGTAGGAGTATTTTCATGTCTGTAGGAAGTTACTTCATTTGTACTTAACAGGTTTTGGAACTCACCTCCTAAAAAATTTTCTCATAGACACAAATCTCCGAGTTAGTCTGCGACATTCAGCTGTTCCATGAAAACATACTTATTTGACAGATCCTAATAGCTTAATATTACGTTGAAAAATCTCAATGACCTACTTAGTTACTGTTAATTTATCTATCAGTTTATTTTATGGCTCCTCAATATTATCTCCATTGTTTTATTAATAGTTATAAAAAATTTTATCCCTATTTACTAACATTCACTAACTATTTTTATTATTTATCTATCTTCTATTTATTCTTTATTATTATTAATATTCTCATTATTATTAATATCCATAACCGAGTGTCTTGAAGCTCGTCCGGGTTTACGCCAGAATAATAATTTTCGTATTGTATTTTAATAAACATAACATAACTTAAGCGTGGATTTAAATTCATTAGCCCATATCACAAATTAATAAATAAAAACATATTTTATCGGAAAACAAGTGAATAAATAGAGAGAGATATATATATCCAATCTTTTTATCTAATTTTTACATTTTGATATGAACATAATCGTCAACCATGGCATAAAAATGAATTTTTATATAGTAATACATTGTGAGTATGTGTAGTTGTAGTGATCGCTGTCTAAAAAAATATTATTTGCTTAATTAAATACTCTTTCACCTAGTTTTTTTAATCTCTACGGCGTAGGCGGGAATCCTGAGGGGGTCCTGGGGTCCACCTTTACAAGGACCCCCTCACTCTTTTAAAATACACATTTCTCAACTCTAATTTTGATACGAGCCTAATCGTCAACCATGGGATAAATAAATGCTAATACAGTAATACATTGTGAGTATGTATGGGCAGCGATGCTAGGGGGGTCCTGGGGTTCATCTCAACATGGACCCCCCTCAGTTTTTCAAATACAATAATTTCTCAACTCCTATCTTAATACAAGCATAATCGTCAACCATAGCATGAAACAGAATTTTCATTCAGTAATATATTTTGGGTGGGCTAGTAATAGTGATAGCTGCCTGAAGCAAAATTATTCTTTGCTTACTCAAATACTCCTCCACCTACTCTTCTTTTTATATTTATGGATTCAAATTAATGAATTATATTTATAAAAAATTGAATTTCTGAATTTTCAATTTTCGCAAGCAGACATTCAGGATGTTTTTCAGAAAATATCGGTTCACTTTATGCAAACAGACAGATTTACATTTGTATAAACTTTATACTATTAAAAAATCATTCACAATGTGTTACTTATTTTGCATGAGCGATGTTCATAGGGGGTTCTGAGATCCACCTATATATCGACCCTTTGAATTTTTTAGACGAACCAAAGTTAATGAATTTTAAAAGGCTTCAAAAATTAACTAAAGTTGTAGTTAAATCAAAAAAGTTATATATCAAGCCAGTTTGGTGTTGTGGTTAACAGCACACAAGACTGCAATGGGTTAGAGCAGGAATCGATATGCATTCGTTTTTTGATGAAGCTCTGAATGTTAATGAACAGTTTATTGGTTTATTCAGCCAACCAGACACGATCGGAAAAACATTATCTGCTAAAGTGAATGATGTTCTGATCAGAATTATGCTACCTATAGAGAAACTGAGAGCTCAGACTTATGACGGCGCTGTTAACAGGCTATTATCAGCAGTGAGCATCCGCTTGCATTGTTTTTCCACTGTTCTGCACACTGTGCAAATCTTGTTGCCTAGCATAGCTAAATCAATGAATTTTTGTTTGCACATTAATAATTTTAATTTTTTCATTTTATTACTTATACCATCAACATTAGAATACATTACATTCATTTGTTTAGTACCAGCATCCTTTATACACTCTTCTTGGTTTTTACCACTCTGAAGTTTTCTGGTTCTCCTCTCACACAATATATAACAACCCCTGATTCCCTCCATCCTTTGTTCCACTGTCAAATCATGCGCCACCCTAATATTTTTCAAATAATCATTTAATAATTGAATTTTGTTTAAGTTTTCCATGAATAGGTTCTTAATCAACTTATAACTAAATTTCTTCAATACCGGCCGATTACTTACATCTTTTCTCCTCGTTTTATTGAACTTGACCTCATCCTCCCTAACAAGCCTTCCACTGCCAATTACGTTTATTATGCTTAAATTTTTTCTCCATATAATCGTTTTTACATTTATCATATCCCATTTTATCACTCTCTTTTAAATTAAATATAAATATATTGTTTTCCTTCTCTGCCCTATCACTCCATTCTTGCATTTTCTCTCTTGTTGTAACCAACTCTTTCTTCAAAAAATCAAAACTCCCATCCATTTTAAACTATCTTTGACTGATATCCTTCACGTTACTTATCTTTTTCGTTTTCTATCGGACCACCTCCACCCAATTTTTTCCATTTCTTCTCCCAAGTCAGTACCAATCATTTTATTCCATTTTTTTTACATTTTATATCTCTTTCAAATTACCATTTAACATACACCCCAAATCCCTTTCTATACAATCCATCTTCTCAAACAAAATCCCAATAGACCCATCGTACTTCTTCATGCAACTATCAAAATTCCAGACAAAATTAACCAAGGGTTCAATTTCCATGAATGTTGTGTCCAAATGCCCGCGCATTTCAAATGGCAACATCCACCTCAAACTTTACATTTCAACAAGTCTTCACCACAGACTCTGTTGCATGCCACACATTTCTCCTTACTTGCCATTTATTTATTTACTACAAAATAATGAATTATAATAAACACAGGTAGGTGAGTTATAATAAGGCACAGATAAAACAGCGAAATATTTTTAATTAAGTTTAAATTCTCTAATAAAACAATGAAATTAAGAGTTTTAAAAATATTAATAAACTATCTTGATTATATTGCACAATTTAATTCAAATTTCTCAAATATACGATACTTAATTATCGAAATTAACGCAAAATTGGCTAAATATTAAGGCATATGCAACTATTTTCCAGTAAATGCCATTCTCATTTTATCAGTGAAAGTATAAATCCATTAGGATAGGCATAGAGATAAGTATCCTATTTGTTTGTATAACCTCATTAGATGTGAATTACTAAGTTTTTTAAAGTTACGTAAACAAAGATTTTTAAACACTGACTCTAATTATTTCAACCATTTTTAAAGATAAAACTTATAAATTTCAACCAAAAAAATAAATTAAAGTTGAATTTTAAATCTTGTCGAATCACATCAATTTAGAAATTTGATCTCTATAAATTAAATTTTGCCAGAAAAACTTGCTTAAATCCAATAAATTCAAATCATCAAATCAAATTATCGTGATTATTGCCACTCCATTTAATCATGTTATTTGATGCAGTGGTATATTTTTCATAGAATGAGATGTGCTTTACTCTACGTCAGAAAGTGGAAGCAGACATGAAAGAGCTTCTGGACGAGGTGGGCTTTGTCTTCTACCTCATCATTGCCAGGATTTATGACTTGGATCCACAACTCTACAAAAAAGAACGTTAGTCATTGAAATGATAGCCTTAAATATGATCGATATTTAACCATTTTTCTTTAATCTATTTTTATAATACAAAATAATGGTTTATTTCAAAAAAATGAAAATAGATAGTTTGAGTTTTCAACAAGTTTTTTCAGACCAAAGTTGGTAAAAAAACACTATTTCCATGTATTTTAGTTTTTCGTCTTGTTGCTGAATTGATTTTAATAGTGAATTTAATCTTTTTCTGTTACTAATTGATTAACGAGTTCATAGGTGTTTCAAAATTAAAAATTAGTTTTTTAGTTTTCATGATAAATGATTTTTTGTGGCTATGTTCCACTTAGGGAACGTTGAGTAACTCTCATTAGTATAGAAAAAAATCTAATAAAAAAATGAAAAAAAATTCTGTTTTCTAGCTGACAATAAAAATTTCCCCAATATTTTGAAGTTTTGAAGCTATCACCAATATACATAATAATAAAATAATATAATAATTTATAGTATAATATCATTAAATGTAATACAATAGGGGGAGGTTGCACAAGATGGAACGATTTGTACAACTAGCCTCGTAGCTCAATTGCAACACCAATAACGTAAATTAAAATGTATCCATATTGACTATTTGTCTAACTATAGTGTTGTGGTTGACGGCACACAAGACTGCAATGGGTTAGAGCAGGAATCGATATGCATTCGTTTTTTTTATGAAGCTCTGAATGTTAATGAACAGTTTGTTGGTTTATTCAGCCCACCAGACACAATCGGAAAAACATTATCTGCTGTAGTAAAAAAAATTCTGAGCAGAATTATGCTTCCTATAGAAAAACTAAGAGCTCAGACTTATGACGCGCACTGCTAACATGAACGGCCAATATAATGGTTATGAGGCTATTATCAGCAGTGAGCATCCGCTTGCATTTTTTTTCCACTTTTCTGCAAACTGTGCAAATCTTGTTTCCCAGAACACAGCTGCTGTAAATCCCTGTGTGATCAATTAACTTCAGTTTGTCCAAGAGTTAGGTGCCTTGTACAATCGTTCAGGGAAGTTCAAGAAGCAGTTTAATGATGCTTCAGTGTATCTTATAATTGACTTGCCTGATGAGCCACTGAATAAAAAGTATAGTATAAAACTTCTTTGTACTACTAGATGGCTGACCAGAGTATCTACAGCGTCTTCTGTGCTTGAACATTATGAAGTGGTACTTGTTAGCTTGGAATCATTTTCTTCCATTGGTACTTTATTTTGTGTGTGGTCAATATTTATCACAGCCTGAAAGACGCAGGCCATGTTACAATGGTTCTGAGAACCATGGTTCTTATGCACCAGAGGCGCCACTCCACACGACGTACACATCTCTCAATGCATACGTCGCAAACACCGCATCATATAAACTAGGTATATGATAGTTCACGATTGCTCGTCAAGGAATCGAACAGACAAACTTTGAGTTGCAAGTCCGACGTCTACCATCTAAGCCATCCCCGCCCCCAATGATAAAACAGCTGTAAAGGCTCGAGGCTTTTTCTCAACAGGGCTCAACTGCACTAGCCCTCAAGGTAGTTGTTTTGGTGTTTTCACTTCTGGAACAGTTAAACAAGTCATTGCAATCAGCAAGTGCCACGGTCAGTGGAATAGTTGCAGCGACTGATTCAGTTGTGCAAGAACTGCTTCACCTACGATCAGATGAACAGTTTAACGCCATTTTCAGAGATGTCAACATTATGGTTTTGGCATTTGATCTCGAGCCGATTGCTGTACCCCGGGTGCAAAAGCCGCCACAAAAGTATTGTGGGCTGGGCCCAGCTTATGTAGCAACAACACCAGAAGAACATTATCGAGCAGCATATTACGCGGTCATAGACATTGCAATCATGCAACTCACAGAAATATTCAATCGAGATTCTCCTGGTTTGAGTTCATATTTGCAGCTGGAGACAATGCTGCTAAGTGGTGAAGTGAACCATGATATTTGCAAGCAGAATCGTGAGTTAAATGAAACTGGTAATTGTTCACAGTTAACTTTGTTTAAAGACCAGAATGAACTTTAGCATAAACGCAAAAAATAATGCAAGCTATGATCACAGAAGTCAGACATCTGTTTCTTTAGGTTGAAAGATTGATCAGGTTGATGCTTGTGTGTCCAATAACGTCATGTACTGCAGAAAGATCTTTTAGTGCTTTACGGCGTCTTAATACTTGGTTGCGTTCACCTATGACACAGCCTCGCTTGAATTCACTGGCCGTTTGTCATGCAAATCAGGATATACTTGGCAGTCTGGATTTAAAAAGGCTAGTAGAAGAATTTTCTAGTCGGTCAGACATTCAAAGGGGTCTTTTTGGAAATTGGAGTAAACGAGCTGTGGGCTCTATGATTCCAACCCTGGGGAGGACCCTTCCAAGATTTTCCGCAGATTGCCGTCCCTGCTACACATCCATGGTTACAATAGGCTTATCACTAATTTATTAATTATACTACTTGCACATAATGAAACTGTAGTGCATTATCTAATTAATAATAATAATAAAATAAAAATTATACTCCTTTGGATGTGAGGAAAAAATAAAAAAAACCTTATATCCCAACTTATTAACTTTTTTTTTCGTAAAGTGGTGACCTTTGAGATTTTAATTTAGTAACCTGGGCATCAAAGTTTGAATGTGTAAATCTGGTGGTACCCTTACCAAAAGTTATGTGAAAGGTGCCAATAAGAAAAAAAAAGTATTTCAACCCAGGGTGATAGCAAACCATACTGCTTGCATGGGAGGAGTTGATCTGTTTGATGAATTTCTTTCGGCACTATCCCAAGAATTAAAGACAAGAATGGTGGTGAAATCTTTTCACTAATTCAATTATAAATGCTGAGATTGTGGCATGGAAAATTCATTAAAATGTTTTTTATCGGATAGCCTGAGTCATCTAGAATTTCGACATTAAATAGTTGCAGGTTTGTTGAGCTCTATTGTTCGACTCCGTTTAGGAGGTCCAACTTCTACCACATCTCTCTCCATAAAATACGATGGGTGTCAGCACTTTTATCGTTCAATTTCACAAGGTCGCTGTGCTTATTGTAGTGAAAATACAAAAAGGAAGTGTATGAAATGCGACAAACGGCTGCATGAAATATGTTTTCAACTGTATCACAATTTTTAAAAAATTATGACTCTGATTTTCAGTGCTTGGAATTCATTTTGACATTATAATACTAATTATGTTGCTATCAATTGCTTTTCTCCACGATTGTTCATTTCTATACAATATTTTTTTCGTTTTGTTACATTTATGTAACTCACTTATGAAAGTGACCCAACGCTCCACTTTGGTAACATAGATTTAAAATCTTTACAAACTAATAATCTTGAAATTTTTCTTTATCTTTTAAAATTTAATCAAAATGGTTACGTGATGAAGAAATAAATATTTGCATGTTGACTAAAAAGGGGTGCGGGAAAATAAAGGTTAGGAGTTTTTGCATTAAAATGATCACCATTTCAAGATTTTTATTCCTTATCTCTTTACAACTACAATTCAAAAACTATCTTGACGAAACTATACGATTCTCACCACTTTCACCGCAATCTGCAATTCCCACGACAGAGATAAACATATTGCCCTTGCAACTTGAGGCGTTCAACTACTACAAGAAAAACACCATGTCGATTGAGGTGCTGAAGGACGACTCTCTTCAGAAGATCAACTTCAGAGTCAAAAATAAGGTACCCTCCTGTTTTTCACCGTTTAACACATTTCTTTATAATCAAATAGGTTCTTAAACTTTTAGAAGCAACGGACCACTTAGCTTTTATTTATATTCTTCACGGCCCACTTACACTAAACATGAAAACGGGAAAAACAATACCTTTTTAAAAATTTTAATTAGTGTTAGTTGGCGTCTGCCACTCTAAGTAGACAAAGGACTTTTGCCTGAGAGTGATTGATTGAGAGAACTTTTCGCTGCTGGTTGTTGTTGCTGCTAGTTGCTGGTTGCTGCTAGTTGCTGGTTGCTGCTAGTTGCTGGTTGCTGCTAGTTGTTGGTTGCTAGTTGTCTTTTCTGAAAAAATGTTTGTTACTAGCAAGCTGGCAAATTTTTGCTTCTCCCACTCCTAGTTCTACACGCACAGCTTGTCTCCAGTTGCTTTTATCTTGAGCAAGCGATTCCCAGGTGCTGACGTTGATCTCTGTAGACTTAAGATCGCGATTGCAGACGTCCTTGTAGCGAAGGTGTGGCCTGCCAGTTGCTCTCCAACCTGAGGCAAGCTCGCTGAATAGCACGTCTTTGGGAAGTTGGCCATCATCCATCCGACGTACATGTCCTAACCATCGGAGACTTCTTTGACGAAGAAGAGTGGTCATGCTTGAAATGGCTGCCCTCGCCAACACCTCGTTGTTTGTGACGCGGTCTTTCCATGAGATTCCGAGCACGCGTCGAAGACAGCGTATGTAAAAGCGCTCAATCTTTTTCCTGGGATGCGTATAGTGTCCAGGATTCACTGGCATAAAGGAAAGTGCTCAGAACCCAAGCCTTACTCACAGCTAATTTGGTTTTTAATGCCAGCATCTTGTTGTTTCACTTTCTCGGTGACAGCCTGGCAAAGGTTGTCGAAGCAAGAGGTCATCAGTGATTGTCAAACTGGCTTCCAGACTTCCAGAACATAGTTGTTGACAGTGACGTGGGCTCATTCAGCGTGCTGTCCACGCAAGTCTTTTGACCTCTATAATGATTATAAAAAAATAAAAAATATATATAAACACATGTACATGTGCTTAAACATACAGGGGGAGGTTGTACAAGATGGAAAGATTTTTAAAAGTAGCCTCATAGCTCAATAACGTAAATTAAAATTTACTCATCCATTATATTGACCCGTTGGGTCACTCTCATTAGTATAAAAAAAATCCGATAAAAAATTTTACAATTCTGTTATCTAGCTGACAATAAAATCTATCCCAATATTTTGAAGTTTGGAAGCTATCACCAATATACATAATAGTTAAATAATATAATATATTATAGTATAATATCATTAAATGTAATACAATATGGAGGGCACAAGATGGGATGATTTTTACATATACATTACATATATATAATAAATGAATAAAAAATTTAAAATAACTAGTAAGTATAAAAAAATTATAATTATAAACAAAAATATATTTAGGGGGATGTTGCTCAAGATGAACCGGTTCAAAAGATAGAATAGGCTTATTTAGAGTTATGCGCTTTAATAATTATTTTTTTATTTATTTCATATCTATGCATCCAACTAAGATGCACATTTTCATGTTGGTTTCGTTTCTCAAAATTGTCTCATTCAATTAGAATACTTAAAAAACTGATTTCTAGAAGAATTGTTAAAATATTGGGAGATAACATTTTGCTTTTTTTTTCTTAACTTCCGAAGGTAAATAATTTCAATTTTTTATAAGCAATTAGATGATGCAATACAGTTTTACTGTGTGCAAGTGGTAAAATTAAAAATTGAGTGATTGGCCTGTTATGACCATGATTATGTGCATGGTCATAGTTTCCTTACATGGGCCACGAATAATTATCTAAGATAAATTTTAGAATGAGACTGTAGAAGTTGATAAGTCTTTATAGAGTATTTATTTTACATAGACTATATAGAGCAGGGGTGCACAACCTTTTTCAGCCTGAGGACCAAAATTACTGAGTCCCGGGCGCCAAGGGCCGAATCAGCGTGCACATAGATGACACAATAAAACAACTCAAAGAATGCAAATTTTTAATGAATGTCATCAAAAAATAACGTTATTTAAACATGTATGAATAACTAAATGTAAAAAAACTGAAAGAATGCAAGTTTTTAATAAATGCCATTAAAAAAATAACGTTATTTAAACATGTACGAATAACTAAATTCTAGAATTTTAATGAGAAGGTTGAGCCTGAATGGTTGCAACAACATTGTCAATATTGGGTTTGAGTTCTGTTGCTGCAAGCCACAAAATCGAACAAAGATTATCATCAGACAAAGATGATCTCCGTTTATTTTTATTTGTGTTCATGACTAAAAACGTTTGTTCACACACGTATGTGCTGCCAAATTCAGACAAGATTTGGAAAGCCAAATCTTTGACCGCTCCATATTTAACTGAACTAAGACTTCCATAAAAAGTTAAAATGGAGTTATGCTAAATCGCCGACAATAATTCTGGTGAACATTGAAGATCAATGACTTCTAACTGACATTGCTCAGGTACGGATTCTACAGCACAAGAGAAAGGGTCACGGATGAAATCCTTATGCTCCCTGAATGCATCAAAACGTTCATTAAATTCCTTTAGTAACGCTTCAAAACTGTCGTGGTATTTATTGAAGTCACACTAGTATTCCTTTCTGAAAAGCTGAACAAAAAGGAAAATGACATAAATTAACAGATTGTAGATTCGAACAAAACAGCCGTAGCTTCAAGGTGAATGACAGCAGCTCTTGGTACACATCAAAGATGTAGTGATCTTTGCCTTGAAGACGCAAACTCAATTTATTTAAGTGTTCTGTTATGTCTGCCAAAAATGCTAAGTCTGCCAACCACTGTTTGTCTGTGAAAACAGCTTTGTCTTTGCCTTTGGTAACAAGGAATTCACAGATTTCCTTTCGTAACTCAACAAACCTAGTTAGAACTTTTCCTCGACTCAACCACCTTATATAATTGTGATATGGTATATCACGATATTCTGACTCAATGTTTTCAAGAAATGATCTGAATTGTCGATGGTTAAGTCTTTTTGCTCATATGAAGTTCACTGATTTAAAAACAAATTTCATAACATTATCAGAATTAATGACTCGTGTACACAGTGACTCTTGATGTATGATGCAGTAGTATGCGTGGATGGTGTCTGTTGGAATTTCTAAGTCTCGCAAATGTGATCGCAGATGAGAAACAAGTCCTAATTCTTCACCAGTCATGGCGGGTGCACCGTCAGTAGTAACACTACAGAGCTTTGGCCACTGAACGTTAAGGTTTTCAAGAACAGATTTCACCCCTCCAAAAATATCTGCACCAGTCGTACGTCCACGTAGTGAGTCCATTCCTGCTAATTTCATAGTTAATTTACAGTTCTCATCCACCGCACAAACAAAAACCACAAGCTGTGCTGTGTCAACGTTATCCGTGCTCTCATCTAAGGCAATTGAAAAATACTTGCAAATGGCAAGCTTGTCACGCAAACGTCATTGGATAAATCAACCACCCGGCGCTGGATAGTCATCCGTGACAATGGCACTTTGTTGAACAGGTCTGTTTTCTCAGGACAGACTTCTTTGCAAATGGCTTGCATGCAGTCTTTGACGAAATCACCATCAGTAAATGGTCGAGACAATCGCGCAATAATCTGTACTACGGCACAACCGGCACAAACAAAAGTCTTATTTTCATTAACTTTTTTAAAAAACATATTTTGCTCAGATGACAATCTTTTTACAAGTTGATCAATTATATTTTTCCTCGCTTCATCTTTCACATCATCAAACGTAGCAGCGTGTTTGGTTTCATAATGTCTTTTGCAATTGTATTCCTTCATTACAGTTACGGACTCGCAACAAATTAGGCCCAAAGCTGTTCCGTTGAAATGCTGCATTTGTCCATTCTTCATTAAACTGACGATTTTCTGCTTCATATTTACGCTTTGACATTCTTACTAAATTAAAAAAACTCAATTATCGCTCGTTGTTGTTGTTCCAATCGTTTTATATTAGGAAAGTGCAAACAGTACTATTAAAAAGAGATGGGCGGGTGCGTCGATTTAAAATTATGTTAGGGCCGCAAATAGCCAAAATGAACTAGTTGTTTGGGGGCCGCATCAAACAGGCCGAAGAGCCGCGGGTTGTGCACCTCTGATATAGAGAATAGTTTTTATTTAGACTATAGAGAGTATATACTTTATATAAACAATTGAAAGTTAATATGAACCAATTATTTACTCTTTAATGATTAAAAACCATTAGTATTCATTAGCTTTTACATCGGCTTTATAGCATCTCATAGTCTATGATAATTCCTACTATTTATCATAAAATGTATTGATTTACAGCTGCCATGATTTCCTTCAAACGTAAAAGTGATCGTGGAAAATGGGGGGAACAGGAAATGATTGAAACAATTAATAAAGGGCGAAATAAAGAAATGTGTCATCGCAAAGCGAGTTTAAGATATTTCATTCTAAAATCAACATTGTTCCCTGGATTTTCTTCTAAAAACAAAGTTGCGAAAAAGGCTACAAAACATTTCGGCCGTTTTCAAAAGACATTTGTGGTACCTCATCAAATGCTTTCATAAAATCCATATATATTACATCAATTACCTCTCCCCCCCTCTTTTTTTTTAAATACTAGTCCAATTATACATTATCTTTAGTAATTGTAACAAAGTCAACCTTCCTCCAATAAAACCATATTGTCTATTGCTTAATAAATCCTTTAAATTCATATGTTTTCCTATTCTTTTTCTTAATTATTTCATTAGTTCACAGGTTATACTAATTAAAATAACTGGCCTATAATTTGATATCTCTTTTTCATCCCCTTTTTTAAACATTGGTATTATTTCCCCTTTTTTTCAATCTTCAAGTATTATGCCGTTATTTAATGAGCTATTAAAAATGTTACAAAATTGTGTATGTATGATATTTGCTAATTTTGATAATACTATGGGGTGAACACTATGGAAACATTCTTGAGGGGGGTTTACAATTTTGTCTCCGTATAGTGATTTACATTATTACTCTTTTGTTAGTAGTATTAGTAGTAGCAGCTTTTTTCATGTTTTCAGTAGAATTATTATTTTCAACATTTTCGGAAGCAGTAATAATAAAAGTAATTTTTTTAAAGATAATAATTTGAACTTGATTAACCTATAACTTACTTTTAATTTTCGATGGAAAAAAGTGATTGAAACTTAATGCACTTCATTTAATCCTAGACTGAACGAACACTATCCTGTCCAGAGTTTAGTGTGACATCCGACAGCGGCGTGCACTTAAAATTTGTGAAGCAACGCGAGTAAAACCAGCAACTTTAAATGTTCTTGGCTTAAAAAAATGGAAAACTTCAACTGTATTGCATTTTTGCATTCTAAAAATCTAGTTTTGAAAAAGGGCTAACTAAAATATTTTAGTTAAACTATTTAGATGGCAATTAAAGTATTTCAGTTAAACTATTTATTTGGCAACTAAAATATTTTAGTTAAAATATTTAGTTGGCAACTCAAATATTTTAGTTGAACTATTTAGTTGCCAACTAAAATATTTTAGTTAAACTTATTCTACTTTTTTGCCAACTTTCGGCTAGCATTTTTTGGTGAATAGTTTGTAAAACACGCTTTTCTTCTTTTCTATGTTTATCTCGCATAAAAGACGTTTCACGACGTGCTTTAGCTAATAAATAACCCTGGTCCGGATCACTCATTTCAGCAATCCAACGAAACATCTTGCTTCTGTTTCGCTTCAGCTTTTGAACAGCAGAATGATGGAAGAATGATCCATGAGGCCTTCTCCTCTGGCTTGAATCCAGATGACCAAAGTGATGTTCACATGACAAGTTTGTGATTGGTGCAAACTGAGCTCGACAAGAGGGTGGGTGGCTCGAGGCATGAAACTTTCCACCAGGAGGAAAATCAACCAAGTGTTTTTCTATACACTTAAGCATAGCCTTTGATCAAAATTCGGTTTTTTCCATTAGTAAAGGAAGTGTGCATATTCGAAACAAAAAGTTTAGATGCTAAACAATCATTGCTCGGAGTATTTAAAAAGTTGAAACAGTCAATATCTAACCAAGTGTGCTCTTTATTTTAAAGATTTTGGGGAAAAGAAATTAGTTCTGTTAAAAAGGTTTTATTTTGTTTACATATTCAAAAAAATAAAATAGGGAATTTTACTACTCGTGATCAAGTTCCAAAATGGGCCGGTCAATCTAAAAAAAAGTGTTAAAACAATAAAGAAAGGCAATGACTCTGGTTGGAGCTAGATCAGATATCACAGCGGTTAGTTTGAGATTGGGATGGCAGACAGACCTCAAGATTTCCAAGAAATCGGATCTGTGCAGATACATCTCAGCGGCTGTCTGAAAAAGGGCATTAAACCTGTTGTCTCGAGAAGTTCCTATGACTGACTTGATGCCCTTTTCAGCACAGAAGGCTTCCCACCTGTCTCTCACCCCTAAATGGTCACCGGCTGGCCCAAAAGTCTCAGAAGTGGTTTTAACAACCCTAAGTATAATGCAATCCATTTTGAGCCAGGTTTTGAGTGCGGTCAATACATTGAGCCAAATAGGTCCAAATTGTATCTTAATTTTAGTCTCATGCTCTTTAATGTCCTTAATTACATAGTTATGAAACCCTAAAAAGACGTGGGCCATACAGTGAAAATGATGGACTACTTTTGCCTCTGCACCTTCCTCAAGCAGATCGTTCAGCCACTCATCTAAAATTTTGTCAGCCAGCTTTTCCTTGGCTGCTCTATCACTAATAGTGAATGCTAACTTTCTTAAAGTCATATGGACGTAATCATGCGACTGATTCAGAAAGAGCTCTTCTAGGTGAACTATTACCTCTTTATGAATTTAGTCAGAATTCTCATTTGCTACTCTACAAAAGCCTAAACTAATAGCCTCTTCCGTATCAAAGCTTATAGTGGTATCTCAAATTTTCACTTTCTTTCTTGAGGTACCATCTCGACACAATCCCCAACTCTTACATTTTTTAACCTGTCTGCAATATATTCATTGACTAGGTAATGTTCTTCATCGACAATATTTTGGCCTGTAGTCGCGTTAGGTAGATCTTTAATGAAAAGTTCGATTCCTGTCAGATGCCTGATCAAAGCTTGTATAGCAAGTAGCATTTTTTCTGCAGCCATCTTTTATTATGTATTTTGGTGATAGGTTAACAATTTCAAATACTAAAAGATTTTTATTGTCATCTAGATAACAGAATTTTTTCAGTTTTTTTATCATACTTTTTTTTTACTAATGAGAGTGACCCAACGTTCTCGAAGGGGAACCTAGCTACAAAAATTCATGAAAACAAAAATACTAATTATCAATTTTAAAACACCTATGAAATTTTTCCAAATTTACAAAAAACATAGAGTAACTCAACGTAGAGTAAAAATTTAACTTTATTCCAAAACGCTTCATTGTCTCATTTAGGACTTCAAGATGTGTTCACTTTGGGAAAGTTGGGTCAATAAATGTTAATACCATAACTGTCCCTCTTAGTCCTCCTCTTTCAAGTGCTAACCTTGATTACCTGAAATAATTAAAAATTTGTAATGAGATCATATGTGAGCGTCTTGCCCCTTCGGTATATATTCAAAACTTATTTAAAAATTTAATGTTATGAATTTTAAATTAGATGTTATTATTTCTGTTATTGACGCAGCATATAAACATGTTAAGATAATTCTGAATATTATAGAGAAGAATAAACAAAAAGAACAAACTAAATAACCAAACTAACATCAATATATCAAAAACAAATTTTGGCGTTTGGCGGCAAAACCGAAATGGAAGTTAGCAAGAAATAATTTTAAATAAAATAAATTAATAATTTCGACAAAATAATGTTTTTAATATTTCTTTAGTGCATTTATATTTTTCAAAAACACCCATGCGCATCTTGACCGGCTCTTCCCTATATATAAAGTATAAAAATAAAAATTACTTTTAGAAACAGATTTTGCCTATAAAACTTGAATTATATGTTACACTTTTGAAGAATAAATCAAATTGTCCAATCCAACAAGAATTACGATCAAATAACGTTGGACAAACAAGACACTGCAATTATAATAATTTAACTAAGATGCGTAAAAACGTGATGTGATGGAGCTTTTCTGATTTCGTTTACATTTCCAGCAAAAAATATTTTTCAAAACAAAATAACTGACATACGATTTAAAAAATATTGTAAGCCAATGTAGTTAGTAAATTTTTAACAAATAAATTTGTTTTTCAAGCATCTCATTCATAAAAAAAATATCATCTTTTAAGAATGTTTTGCGGGAAGAAGTCAAGGAGAAGATGATTTGGAACGTAGACAGATCGTCTCCAAGCAACAAGATACGCGACCTCATGCGCTGGTCCAAAGACATCCTAAAAGACATTTGTTACCAAAGAAAGATTCTCTCAAACCCAGTCGCCACTTTCTTCACTAAACAGTGGTTCGTGGTAAAGGTGGGGTTAAACGGATATTTAGTAAAAATACGGCTCCAGTAGAATGTGAAAAAAGGGATCATGTCATGTAATGAGTTGATAAGGCGAGGTACAATTCGTGGGATCACTTTTATAAAGCATCATCGTTTGTAAGCTATTTTAAACTTTTTCATTCATTCACTATTTATTACATTTTACATTTCTTTATATCTTGCAACACATTAAAAAACATGTTGGAAATGTAGTAAACCTTGAAACCTTCAATCGAATTTATGACTTCACAGGGTGTTGTGGAACCAGATCGTACTGGTGCTCAGTTTTGTGATCAACATCCTGATGCTGCTGACGTGGAAAGCTCCGACAGATTATAAAAACATCCAAGTCGATGACAATGCCACTCTTTTGCCTGACAAATTCTATGAGTTAGTGGGAATTTTGAAGGGAATTTTCTAAACATCGTGTTCAAATTATGCTTTTAAGTAAAAAGCTAGAAATAAATTAAATGTTATTAAAATCTTTACGACCTTTTTAAAAACTTCATTTTTATAATAGAAAAAAGCTGTTTCTAAGTGTACTAAAAATAAGCTTAGCTGAAGCAACAACAAGTCGTTCAATCAAATTATGCTGTATTTTCAACAAATAGGTTTTGAGAATTGATTAAAGAAGAATCAGTCTTTATTATTGAATTATTCTGGCCGAATGTGTAACGACTCTCACCTCGCCACTTTAATAATGATAATTCAATTTTTGGTGTCTTCGCAACCGTCTTGGTTATTCAATTCAATATTAGTCCTACGAAGGAACAAACAGGTCCAGTATACATAACTGGACCTGTTGTCATCAAAGAGTTGAGTCTTGGTGCCAGCGTTATTTTGATTTCAGTTTCAAAACTACCAAATGGTTTTTTTGGTGATAGATTTTTCAGGTCACTGAAGCAAATAGATGAACTTCAAAAAAAGGTTATGGATACTGTGGTACAGTAAAGTTCAACAGAATAAAAAAATGTCCAGTTAGGCTTAGTACACAGTTAGAAAAAGCTCAAGGGGTTCTTTTGATTATAAACTGGAAAACGGATCCAATAGTAAGAATTTAATTTGGAATGATAACTCTCTAGTTTAAATCATTATAAATGTCAAAGGCATCAATCCAGTTGTTTCATGTCAACGATGAATATCAACAACAAAAAACTAGATTAAAGCACAGCGCTTCAGTTGCGGGCCCAGGCGCTATACAAAAACGACACTTATTATTTATTATTATTATTCTAATTATTAATATTTCTTACCATTTTCTTTTTTTATTAATATTATTCTTCTTCATATTTTTTTATATTATTGTTTTTATTATTTTTAAACTGAATTTAGTACAAATTATATTTACTACCTCCCTCTCCTCGGCAGTCCAATGCCTCGGATCGATCTGGAGAACTATGACCTTGTTCTTTTGGGGCTTGGAGGCACTCATAACTTCTTTTGCCTGCTCGTTCTCCTCACCTACTTCCTCTCTAACCACCCCACTCTTCCTAAGATATCCACTCTCACCGACGTCATCAAGTGTTTGGGTGTTTTTGGCTGGGTTTTTATGGAAGGGTGCTGGTGGTAGGGTGTTTGTGGTAGGGTGTTTGTAGTAGGGTGTTTTTGGTTGGGTGTTTGTGGTAGGGTGTTTGTGGAAGGGTGTTTGTGGTAGGGTGTTTTTGGTAGGGTGTTTGTAGTAGGATGTTTGTGGTAGGGTGTTTTTGGTAGGGTGTTTGTGGTTGGGTGTTTGTGGTAGGGTGTTTTTGGTTGGGTGTTTGTGGTTGGGTGTTTGTGGTAGGGTGTTTTGGATTGTGTGTTTGTGGTTGGGTGCTGGTGGTTGGGTGTTTGTGGTTGTGTGTTTGTGGCTGGGTGTTGGTCGTAGAGTGTTTGTGGCTGGGTTTTTGTGGTTGAGTGTTTGTATGTGTTTATGGCTGGGTGTTTTTGGTAGAGTGTTGTGGTTGGATGTTTGTGGTAGGGTGTTTGTTGTAGTTCGGAGGTGGTAGGATGTTCGTGGTAGAGTGAAAGGGCTAGGCAGCAAATAATCGAGTTACTTTAAGATCAATTGATAATCTTCCATTTATTCATTTTCTCCTTTCCAAAATGATGGTGACCCTCCTTCACCCTCCAGACACTTAATCAGGAGGGGAAAAACTGATGATGAAGATGATGAAAAAGTCCATGTTTCGAAGCTCGAAGTTCATTTCATCAGCTTCACCACCTTCTACTTCATTGTTGGTCTTCTTGTAATTCTTTTTTCTCGTATAGTGGTTCCATTCAATGTGGCCTTTTATTTCCAACTGATTGAAACTTTCAATGCTTGAGTTTGAATAAATCTCAAAGGATCTTTAGAGAATTACTCTACATTAATAAAACCACAGGCTTTTATGGTCTTGTCACTTCTGGGCACTGCATTCAAAGGCTATTTCTTCGCCTTCCACCTTCTGAACATCGTCAACAACAATCAACTTCTCAGAGGCGTCATTCAAGCAGTCACTCAGAATGGTGCAAAATTAAAACGAATAAAACACTTTATGTCATTTTTGTATTTAATACCATCGAAATTTTTTTAAAACAGCTTTACTGCACCAAGAAACCATATTTACACACTATACAATCACTCCACAACTACACACTATACACCACGACCCAACTACACACAGTATCGCTCAACCCATTCGATGCATTGCATTATTTTCATAATGGTAGCAGCGTGATGATATGATAAAATCCATATGATACTACATTATCAGCCACTAGGGAACCATCCCATCAAGCCATTAACCCATTCATCCCCATGTAATTTATGCATTTTACCCCACACTATGATACCACATCACACCGTACCTCTACATTACAATATCACACAACATTACACCACATCTCCACACAACACTACCAAACGAAACCCACAAACTCCATCAAATCTCCACACCACTTTGCACACGCACCACAGGCAAATCCTTAGTGTGGGTAGCGATTTTGGGTTTTATCGTCTTTTACTTGTACGGGCTCATAAGCTTTGCTATGATGCGCAGTTCTTTTGATCCTGAAAATGATCTTTACTGTGACACTCTTTGGCAGTGCACGGTCACTGTCATCCGCTATGGCTTGGTCGGACAGCTTTTTGAGGTGAATTTGTTTAGTGCAACATTATTATATATATAATATGCTATATAATTTGGATAAAATTCTGCATAGTCATACGATTGTTTTAACAAAAGCACACCTAAAACCTTACATCAAACTTTTTTTACAGAGAGTGGCGAGTCACCCACAGGAAAAAAACTTTACAAAGTTTGGCTTTTTGGTCTTTTTCCATCTTTCCTTCTTTGTCTTCATCACTACCATCGGCCTCAACATCATCTTCGGCATCATTGTCGACACATTTTCCGAGCTTAGAGACCTCAAAGTCTGCATTATTCTTTAATTCACGTTAAAAAAACTCTAAAAAATCTATAATTTTGAAACCGCAAAAAATCTTTTTCAATATCAAAGTGAACACACAACGCAGTGGACAGCCGAGAGGGACATAAGAGACACTTGCTTTATATGCAGCCGAGGAAGCTACGATTTCGAACACCATGGCCTGGTCTGCATCCTTCCAACTATCATTCCCCCTTTCAATAAAAAATGTTTCTAATCTTTTACTTCTTTTCACATTTTTCACTGAATTTATAGGTACACGAACGTTCATTTACCCTTTGCCCTTCTGAGGCAGTTGTGACGTTACTCTTATCAGCCTCCTTTAATAATAATAGTAATTGTTGTCGTTTTTGTAAAGCGCCTGGTCACGCAACTGAAGCGCTCTCACTACGCCGTAATGAATAAAGAAATAGAAATAATTATAATAGTAATGTTATAAAAGGAAAGCAAAGAATAGTATGGAGTAATTATTCTGAGTGATAAGCTAAGTTAAAATAATGAGTTTTCAGTTTGGCTTTGAAAGTCGAAAATTGGTTGATGTTGCAAAGTGCAGGTGGAAGGGCATTCCAAGTTGTTGGAGCTGCATGACGGAATGCTCTTTTTGAGATGTTGTTTGTAGTGGATTCTTGGTTGAAGAAAAGAGATGAAGATGAACGCAGTTGTTTTTTTGATGTTTTGTTAGTTATGAGTTTGCTGAGATATGGCGGTATTGAAGTTTGAAGAATTTTGAATGTAGTGATGGCTATTTTGAAGGATATTCGAAAATCTATAGAAAGCGAGTCATGGGCGGCGATCCTGGAGGGGTCCTGGGGTCCGGACCCTCCAACTGTTTGGTAGTGAAAGGCCTTAATATGAACCCCCCACTTTTTTCAATAAAAACATTTTGAAACTCTTGTTTTGATGTGAACATAATCGTCAACCCTGGCATAAAACAAATTTTTTACATAGTAATACATTGTATGTTTAGTTATAGTTCTAGCTGTCTAAAAGAAAACTATTCATTGCTTACTTAAATATTCGTATCAAAACAGAAGTTAAATTTTTTTAAGTGGGGAAAGGAGGGGTCTGGGCCCCAGGACCCCCCCAAGATCGCCCTTGAAGCCAGTGAAATTTTATAAAATTATCATTTGATGGCTGAACAATTTAATTCAATTTATCAGATTAAAATGCTTAATAACATTGAAAATAAATTTCTCAAAAAGCTGAAAATATTTTTTCTTAAGAATCAACTTTGTGCTTCCAAATCATACGTTTTTTATTCAAAATACAGTCCCATTTCTGAAAATTAGCATAATCTTATCTAAATTTTTTTATTATATCTTTTATTTTATTTAATTCCTAGAGGTTAATATACGTATGTGCGTATTTAATATATTTATTAATGATCAAAGTTATATTGTTTTAACATTCCAAAATATTCAGGGGTTTGACTACCATGTAAACTATGAGCACGACATTTGGGCATACATTTTCTTCTTTATTCATCTCCATGACACCAAGCAATGCGATTACACTTCCCTGGAGTATTATATCTTCAAGCTGGTCAGTTTGGTGTGTTGTACTAGTGAAAGGTAATTCGGAAAACTCATGTTTAACAAGACGGTTTTTGATCTACGTTTAGCACTAAATTGTTCTACATATAATGAAAAAATTATTGAGAATGATTCTAAAGGAAATATATTTTAGAATAATGAAAAAATAACTTTGTGAAAACCTTCCTTAGCTGAGCCAAGAAAAGTTTGACTTTTTCCCACTGAACCGGGCTTTGAGTCTCAGTGTGATGGATGAGGGTTCAACGGATTCGAAGGTCGATGATCTGCTCAGGTACGTCATCTCAATGGTCGATCGACAAAGAGAGGAGGTTTGTGAATCAAAAACCCTGTTTTGTGAGAATTCTAAAAAGTTAAGTGTGTCAAAAGATTTGAAAAACATAAGGCTGAAGTTTCTTGGAATACATATTTATAAAACTCAGCTTCAAGCATGAGATTTAAACAAAAAAAATATTAGTTTTTTGTATTTTTCAAATACTACTCAAGAAATAATAGATTAAAGACAGAGAGTTATTTTATTAGCAGCAAGGTCAAGAGAAGAGTCAGTGAAAGATATACAAATATAGGAGTAATCAGAAAAGATGCCATTGATCTTATTCATATGGCAGCATGTCTGTTGCATTCCCAGTATGAAAGGATAATAGGAAAAAA
This sequence comes from Piscicola geometra, assembly GCA_943735955.1. Taxonomy (NCBI): domain Eukaryota; kingdom Metazoa; phylum Annelida; class Clitellata; order Hirudinida; family Piscicolidae; genus Piscicola; species Piscicola geometra. The sequence goes on along the minus strand of OX030959.1, from coordinate 10,379,653 downwards.
GTTTGGGATAGAAAAGAAATAAATACCAAGATTTTCATTAGAGAAAATTTAATTCTATTTTGTACAGCCAGACCAAGCTGCAGTGCCGTTGAGAAAAAAAACAAATGATGGTTATTTAGACCTATTATGTTTGTTTTTATAACTTAAAAATAATAATAAAATTATTATACATCAAATTATACGAATGATTTTATATTTTCAGTTGTGGAGAATAAGAATGTTATCAAAAAACATATTTCTAACATTATTGAAGAATTAATAATAATGAACGAAAAAAAAATTCAGAAGAGGATGAATTGTACAAATATTCACAATTACTTCTCAAAAAAACTGAAGATTATAAAGATTTTTTATTTTATTGGAGTAAAATGAGCAATTTTAAAATACTACAAAAAGTAGCCAAAAATTTTTTTAGTATATCTACAAGTTATATTCCCTGTGAACGGAATTTTTCAATATGTGGTCGCTTAACTTCAGACCCAAAATCATCTCATTTGAAAACTGAAACTCTTAACGGTTTAACCCGTGTTAAAAGCTATAAAAACTTGATTTAATTACTCAAAAACAATGACTAACTTCGATACTTTCATTTCAATAAATATTTGAAATTTAAATCGTGTTTTTTTAATTTTATTAAAAGAAATATTCTCTGACTTTCAAATATCAATCAATCAATCAATCAAATAGATTTCTATAACGCTCTTTCCTCAAATTCGAGAGCGCTCATAAAATAAAGAAATTTTAAGAAATTTTAGAACTAGCAAGTTTGGGACCAGTGAAAACGACAGCGAAAATGAATAAAAAACAAAAAAGTTTCGGGAACGGGTCGGGACCGGGAATTGAGTTGCGGGAACGGGACGGGACGGGAATCAAAATTATGATGTCCCATCGGGAACGGGACGGGACGGAAAAACAAATTTCGGAAACGGAACGGGACCGGGAATGAAAAATCGTCCATGTCCGACCTCTAATATCCAATAACGTAAATTAAAATTTATCCCTCCATTATATTGACTCTATGTCTAACTATATCAAGTTAAAAATGAGCATTAAAGAAATAAGTAGTATGAGTTGGTTAATCTCAAACATGAACTCTCAATAATTCCATTTTGAGAAACTGGGTTTCCAAGATAGAATATTAGTTGTCTAAGATGAAATCTAATTGTATTTCATAAAAATTGTAACTTAAACCTTTTACTTATTATCCGATTATTTTATTTATCTAAAGAATTACTTTTTTGGATTTTGTAAAACAGATCATTCTATTAAATCTTTATTTATTCTGGAACATGTAGTCGTTCAGTTCCTTCTCGAAAGCGTATTCAAATGTCTTTTTATAACGCTTTAAAATGTTGTAAAATTTTTAGAATTCTATTTTTAAAGTAAACTTCTTGGAATAAAACAAATTAAACTAGCTTTATCCAAAAAAACTTTTTTATTACGCAATTCACCTTTAGCTTCAACCATTTCCCGTGCAACTCTCTAGTTTACAGTCAATTGAGACTAATGAGACGAAAGTTTACATCTATTCAAATTTGAAATAGAATATACTTGTGTCAAAGCTAATGAATACTAACAGCTTTTTTCTTTAATAAAAAAGTAAATTATTTGTTTGTATTAATTTTCAGTAGTCTATTTAGAATATAAATTTAATATAGTCGATTATATTGTATATAGTCTATATAGATTTATCATCTTCCAAAATGGACAAATAGCAGAGACAGATTCATTAATGTCTATGAACTCTTTCTACTTTTAATCTTATGCAACTATTCATGTTTCATCTTAGGCAACTATGATTTTCCGCAGATCGCCGCCCCTGCTACACATCTATGGTTACAACAGGCTAATCACTAAATTATTATTATACTACTTGTACATAATGAAACTGTAGTGCATCATCTAATTAATAATAATAAAATCAAAAATATAGTCCTTCGGATGTGAAGATGAAACAACAAAACGTTATTTCCCAACTTTTCAACTATTCTTCTAAACAGTTTTTCAATTATTATAAATTGAATGAGGCAACTTTCAGAAACGAAAGCGACATAAAAATAGAAGACGGATGCATGAATAGAAAAGTTTGAAAACAATATTTTATATATCGCTTAGATGTAAGTTCCATCTCAGAAACCGGTTCATCTTGAGCAACCTCCTCCTATATGTATTTGTGTATAGAAATGTTTTTTTAATAATTATTATTAAAAAGGTCAAAAGACCTGCATGGTTTTTAACTCCCTAAACTAAACTAAAAAGGGCTCATTAATGAACATAAAAATATAATGCATAAACAGTAAAATTAGAAAACATCGAATGATTAAGTGAAAATTTAAATGCGAATTAAATATAAATAATATATTTATTAGCAGCATTTTATATAAGCTAATGATGATTATTTTGGGAGAACGAGTGGAGAGATGGGCAGAAAGTAAATGTATAATTAATGAAACACAGGGAGGGTTTAGAAGAGGGAGGCGTGGGGATGATAACCTCTATATGTTAGGGCGGGTTGTTGAAATTGCAAAGGCAAGAGGTGAAAGACTATTGGTAGCGGGCTTAGACTTAGAAAAGGCATATGATAGGGTCAACAGAGGTAAATTGTTTGAAGTGTTAGAGAAAATGGGAATGGGTGGAAGAATTTTAAGGGTGTTGAGGGAGGTGTATGAAAATAACAAAGTGAGATTTGTGTTGGGGGACTTGGAGACAGAATGGGTTACGTGCACAAGTGGAGTTAGACAGGGTTGTCCTTTATCTCCAATCCTCTTCAATCTATACAGTAGGGATGTGGCAGTGGTTCTGGATAACCATCGAGCCGGGGTAGTGATGAAAGTACACAATCAAATGGGTAGGGAAGATAGTAGGAAAGAGTGGAGGTTTGGAGGAATGCTTTATGCTGACGACATCCTAGTGACGGCGGAAAATGAAGATAATATGAAAATAGTGTTAGAGGATGTACTGAAGGTGTTAGAAGAATATGGAATGAAACTGAATGAAGAGAAATCTAAAGTTGTTGAACTGGTTGGTAATACAGGTATGGAAAGATATCAAGAATGGGTAATTAGAGGTAGGACCATAAGAAAATGTGATGAGGTAAGGTATTTGGGATTAAAGCTTAAAGGGGGAAAAAAGGGGGGATTTATCAATTTGGTGAAATGATGAGAAACGTTGGAAGCCTAACCAGCATGGTAAAATATGGAGCAAAAAGATCGGGAAGTCGTTTTATCATGGGCAGGGAGGCATGGAAAAGCTTGGTTGTAGGAAAGATAATGTATGGGGTTGCAGCAGTTGGTTGGTCAGCTAAGGAGAGAAAGAAGTTAGAGGTTTTGCAGACTAAGTTTGGGAGATGGATATGGGGGGTAGAGACTAGCGTAAGAAATGTCGTAGTACATGGTGAAACAGCCTGGAGTACATTCTGGGAAAGAGAGGCTAAGGTCATGACAGACTTTATGATTAGGACATTAGAGGGGAAAGATATAGTAGGAAGAGTAGGTAGAGCATGTGTAGAGGAGATAGGTAAGAAATCTAAATGGTGGAGAGGTGTAGCCAACTTAGGAAAAAATTGGATGTGGAGGTTATGAGCAGAATGGTACGTGGAGGAAAAGGCGCACGAGCAAGAGTGTTTATGATGGGCGTTTCAGAAAGAGAGGTCGGAGGGATGGGGGAAAGGGAGCTGGTGAAGAGGATCCAACAAAAGGGAAGGGAGGAATGGGGGAATAAGATAGAGGAAAGTGAAAGATTGATAAGATACCGTGAGGAGAATTCAGAAAGCAGGAAGTTGGAAAAATATGTAGATGGTTCAGATGGGGCGAAAGTTAGGATGATGTGTAGGGGGGATAGCTTGACGGTAAGGAATAATGAAATTGTGCGCTGGAAGTATGAGAAGGAGGATAGGAAGTGTGTTTGTGGGAAGGAAGAGAATGAGAGGCACGTTTTGCTGGAGTGTGGGTTGTATGAAGAGTGGAGAGAAGAATGGCTGACGGTTTGGAGAAGGGAGCGTGGAAAACAGGACCCGATGGAAGGGGTCTTTGGTTACCAGGAAGAGGATCGGAGGATGGAAGAAGTGGTGCTGAGAAGTATGGGAGCAATCTGGAGACAGAGGGAGAGGAGAGAAAGGGGGAGATGAAGAAAAAGATTTGAAGTGTCGAGACAAAGGCACTATAAATACTACTACTACTACTACTACTACTACTACTACTACTACTACTACTACTACTACTACTACTACTACTAATCCTAAAGCGAAAAGACGACGCTTCATGTATTAACTTATTTGAAAACTTTATCTTTAAAACCATCTCAACTTATCTTAAGACTTTATCAAATACCAAAAGAATTTTTATTAAAAAACAAAACAACTTTACCAAATATCAAAACAACTTTATCAAATAACAAAACAACTTTATCAAATAACAAAAAAACTTTATCAAATAACAAAACAACTTTATCAAATAACAAAACAACCTTGTAACATGGCCTGCGTCTGTCAGGCTGTGAACGATATAGACTAAACACGAAAAAATCCTAAATTTATAGTTGCTTTTTCTGCGAAGGCTGTATAGTTTTGGAAGTTTTTTTTCTTTTACTAGTTTCTCCAACTTATTCCACGTTGGTTCTCTTTCATCCTTTTGAAGACATTTCAAGTTTTTTGAATCAGGTGTCTAATGATGTGGCAATACTGAACTGCATAATTCGTGTGTAAGGCGACAAATTGCAGATAAAACATTTTACGTATTTTTCATTCCCTAAAAGTTTCAAATGCATTGAAATTTTTGAATGCGTTAAGTTTTTAAGGGCATTAAAATTTGTTAACGGCATTAAAATTTGTTAACGGCATTAAAATTTGTTAACGGCATTAAAATTTGTTAACGGCGTTAAAAACTTTCAATGGTGTTAATCCATTAACACGTTAATCGGAAGTTAACTTGGAATTAAAGCACAGCTCTAATAAATATTTATAAAATAAAAGAAAAATAGAACAATCGTACTAACCAAACTAACAGCATAATATCAAAGAACAAGTATTGGCGTTTAGTGGCTACAAACTAAATGAAAATTAGCAAACAATTATATTAAATAAAATACATTAATATTATCGACAAAATTCAATAGTGCATTTATATATTTTTTTTTAAATTTCTAGCTATGCTAATTTAAGAAAATAGTTTGAATCATGCACTACTGGGGAGCGGAGAGGGCTTAGATGGTAGACGTCGAACCTGCAACTTGAAGTTTGTAAAAAAAGGGTTTAGTTAATCTGAAGTTTTAATATATAAAATTAATTATTAATTTACATAAATATTATTGTTTTGTTCATGTTTATTAATGTTCTCCAATATACTTACAACTTAACAAAATATATTATCTTATTTTTCTATTTTTCACTTGCAAATGCAATCATCTTCGTTATTTCAATCAGGACGCGAAGATGAAAAGAGAAGAGGAACGACAGAAGCAGCTGAGATGGAGAGAAGAGAATCGGTCAGCCCTGCTGCAGATGGCGAGAAGTGCCACTGACCCATCGAACCTTGATGAAGGTTTTTAAATTTGTGTTTTAATTTTAAAATGTTTATTTGACTTTAATTGTTAAAGACTTTTCATTATTTTATTAAATACAATACTCTACAATTAATCGGATTACTCATTTCAATTAAGATTTTCTATCTTCTTATACATCAACCGGGTTCTCAAATGCTGCTATTTTTTCGTAGAGATCTGATAATAGAACAACGTCGTCTACAAAAACACAACTCTGACGAGCCCCAGATTGAATTTGAAAGAAATCGCTGAAGGATTTATCACTTTTTACGCTGCTTTGGGTGTTGAAGTGGAGGGCCTGTTTAATATTCATAAATGGCTTTGCAGAGGGCGTCTCAGAGGACAGAATTGAAAGCTGCTTAAAAATCTAAGTAAGTGACAAACCGAAGTTGTCCGACGGGCAAGACGCGGTCTTCCGTGGACCTTTCTGCTTCTAGACTGGAGAGTAAAAAGACGCATTCTGTTGAGAAGGACGTGCTGCCAGTGATGAAATGAAAACTCTATGTGATTAAGACGGACCCGTTTGGTTCTCAAGAAGGGGATTTGGTCTAGTTTTATAGCCCAAAACAAAAAAAAGGATCATCGAAATTCCAACAAAGCTGAAATCTTTTTTGCTTAATGTATTTTTATTTATTTCACATAATCATCAGAAGTTAACAACTCTTCGAAAATCCATTCGAAGGAGAGAAATTGCGAAGACGCAAAAGTAAGCTGGGCAAGCTGCACCAATCGTTGGACTACCCGTTGTACACAGACGACAAGAAGGAAGATGTGCAAAGTGATGAGGCTTCGACTGACGATGCTGACAAGAAAGATGCTTCGTCTCCATACCTGTTAGTGTTCACTCTTGGTGGTTGTGGCATTATGACTTTCATGTGCGTATCCAGGGGAGCTTTTATAACTGGAAAAAGGTTTACTGAATAGAAAAATGTTAACAACTTCTGCTGTTTGAGTACATACTCACAAAAAACCTAATAACAATGAGTTATTTATCAATGGTTAGAAATATATTGATTCAATGATTAGAAATATACTCTCCGTGGCTGGCGTACTCAACAAAATTGAGATGGCTTTTTATAAATATTGCATATTATTTCAGCCATAGATATCCTACAAACAACAAGCAGTATAGATACGCCCTCTGTATTAATCACCAATGCAAGAGACCGTCATTCTTCAAATCCCCAGCATAGAAAGAAAAGTATCACGTGACTTTGTTTATTTCTGTATCAAAAAGGGCGATATAAGATATTCTAATTGTATAATATTAAATATATTTATTATACTTACCAGTCGTTAAAAAAACACTTATGGTTTATATTTTAATAGTTGGATTGAGTTTTATTTCTTGAATTGGTAACCGAACATTTCAGTCTCAGTCTCTCAGTCAACCGATTCCAGCTTTGAACAACAACAATACACTGCCAAACTTCAAAAGACTGTGACCAGAGATTTTTTAAAGATATTCTAAGATATTCAATCTTAGTTAGTGAAGCCCTCCAAGAGCCTCTCGTTGGGAAATAGGGAGAACTTAGTTTCATTAGTTACTTTTTTCATTTTCATCATTATGTTTTAAATAAAATTTATACAGACTCTATCTTTTATTTTTTTATTTTATTCAATAAAATGTTTTCATATGGAAACAACTATGTATTTTTATTACAAAGCTGGACTTTGATAAAATATCAATCAAATATATATAAAGAAGAAAATAATTCAAATTTATACATGGGATATGGTTCATAATTTTCTGAGAGGAAATGCCTACTGCAGAATCTTTCAAATTCAAATTCACATCTTTTAAAATCTTTTCTTTATTTCTTAATATGACCAACTTTCATTCGTCCTTCATCGAGTTTTTTGGAAATCTTCAAATTTAAATTGTAAAAAAGCTAAATTATATTAATAATTAGTAACTAATTATCATTTTTTAATTTAGAAATATGTGAAGGAAAAACTTATGTAATAGATTAATTGATTGATTGGGTGAAATTGTGGCATAACTTGATATTCAATAAGTCAAAAAAGAAAATAAAAAACTACTTAGACAATGATACAAGCATTGTCGTATTTTATTGCTAATGAAATACTTGTAAAAACTGTTTTTTGTCATTACTACAGCCTGGAACCGCACATTGATATGACGTTATGAGTTATTATTATTAATATATTATTATATTTTTTTAAACAATTAATTGTACAAAATAGCTAACAATTAGTTAATAAATCGCAAAAGAAAAATAATTGGCAGAAGACAATTGCATAGATGAAAAAGCACTAAAATGTTTAAAAAATTATATATTTTATAAATAGTTTTTATGCATTTTAAATATGAAAAAATATTTTAAATAATTTTTAAACAGCATTTTAATTTTTTTTAATTAGGAAGAATTTTAATACTTAACGTATGTTGGAGAACTTCGACTAATAATCTATGATTTCAGCCATCAAATAGCTTGTAAAAAGGTGGTTAGGAAACTTCAATCATCAGATTTTTTCTAAATTGTGTGAATATTCATGAATGCTGTAGAGAGCATATTTGAACACAGGGACACCAGACTGCCATGAAATCTGCAGGACGCAGTTGCGGTAGATATTTCGAGCGGGTTGGCTTAGATGGTAAGTCATTGGACCTGCAACTTAAAGGTCGCTAGTTCGAATCACTGTTTAACCAACCGTGAGCTATCATATACCTAGTGAATATGATGCGGTGTTTCACGACTTATGTCATGTGAGTGGCGGCTTAGTTGCGTGCCTTGGCGCATTATGAATACACAATATTTTATTATATTATAGTATTATTATTATATTTAACTTAACCACTCTTGAGAAGAAAAAAACCCAGATATTATCATCAATTGAAAAAAAGTTAGGTTTTGTAGAATTCAACAAATTTAGTGCTATTGATCATGGGCGCGATCCTGAGGGGGGTCTTGGGGTCTGGAGCCCCCCAGTTTTTGGTAGTGAGGGGATCCGCCTTAATGTGGATCTCCCACTTTTTTCAATAAAAAAAATTTGTAACTTCTTGTTTTGATACAAGCAGAATCGTCAACTATGGCAGAAAACAGAATGTTTATGTAGTAATACAATGTGAGTATATGTAGTTATTGTGATAGCTGTCTAAATACAAAACTATTTTTTGCTTAATCAAATATTCGTATCAAAACAGAATTTGAACAATGTTTTTTAAGTTGGGCGAAAATGGATCCGGACCCCAGGATCCCCCCAGGATCGTCCATCTTGGGTAGGATCTCCCCAAGATTTGCAGCAGATCGCCGCTCCTTCTATTGATATCGCTGACACAGTTTATAAATTTGTCATAAATTTAAACCTTGACCCTGAGAAATACGTTGGTTTGTACATTATTAATTTTCTTCTTTCACCTGCACTGTAGAAAGTTCATTCAGCTCCTTTTGACGAATTCAAACATAGTTCAAAATAAATATAAACAAATTAGTTTTGTCTTTGTGTTAAGTCATGAAAACATTTTTGTTTAATTTTAAGAAAAAAATAGATGTCCCTTCTTTCATTCGGGGCTGGATACGCCCATGATTACTTTAATTTTCATAAAAACTCTTTTTAAACGAATTGGTTTAAATAGTTTATGTTATAATTCATGGGCATTTCTCACTATCTGAAACCTAGTATATTCTTAGATTATAGTAGTTACGACAAAACATGTCGGCCTATTGAATTTCGCCGAAAAAGGGTATATAATTATTGGAAATTTTATTTACAAATTTTTAATCTTTTCAGTTCTAACAATATATTACTTCGCAGTTATCGGATTTTCGTATTCGGAATCATTGTAAAAACGTATTTTGCAATTGCTATTTTACAGCTTTGCTATATTGTGTTGATTTTAGAATCAGTTTGTAAAAAATTTTAATTCAATAAAATTAATGCAGTATTTTTAAAATTCAGATCTGAAGCGGTTCAAGAAGAGTGGTTTGAGAACAACTCTACCAATGGTAATCTAGATGAAGAAGAAGGAAAAGATGAATGGGAAGAAGAAAAGGAAAAACAACAAAGAATTATCTCTAAAAAAACTATTCCCTCAAGACAGACTTCCTCGGTAATAATTGCAGAAGAGTACGAGGAAGACTTGTTGGGAGAACAAGTGTTGCCTTTTAGTTTGGAGCGGTTGAGTGCCACTCCTGTGAGTGAGGGCGACAGGATGTCGATGGTGGAAGAAAGAGACATATTGTCTCCCATGGAAACAGCTTCCAGTGCTCGCAGGTTTAGTGCCACGCCGTCCAGCATAGGCGAGAAAAAGAGGATTGGAGGAGAAAGAAGAGGGAGTAGGAGAGAGAGTGTGGTGAATGAAGATGTTTTAACCGATCCCTTTGAGGTGAGGCAAGAAGCTGACTGAGGGATCTCAAAGTTTCAATATCTTTATCGAGTAAATCTTTGCTTTATTCTTGAATTGTAATGTTTGTTCGCTTTTCAACTATGCAAGCTCTACAGTAAAAGTTATGTAGTCTTAATTATTTTTAGCTCTAACCGTCTTTGCATAGAGCATAAATAACCGCTTTAAACTATAAGGAAAAATCACAATTTCATTTTCATTGCATGCGAATATTTCTAAAACTTACATTTCCGAGTTCTGCATCCTGCATTTTGAATACTTTTCAGTACAAATTTAATTTGAAGTTTATTGGGACTATCATAAAGGTACAGGGAGGGTGGTTGAGAGTTGATTGGATTCAGAGAATAAGTTAATTGTAGGCACAAAATACTGTTGAAGGTTGATTGGATGCATTTAGTTATCATTTATTTAAATAAAAATTGAAACATTTCAAAGTTGGGTGAAAGGATTGACGTATTAATAATTTGAGCTCAAACTATTTGCAGTAGGGGAGACCGACGCTATATGCTACAATTTCAGCAATGTTTTTTATAAATCCGTTATTTATGAACATGTTATCATCAAATTCAGTATAAAAAAACCTAAACTACAACACGGGGTTGAGAAGTCGAGATTGAACAGACTTGTAGCCTCAAAAATTCATATTGAAAAAGAACTGTTTCGTATAAAAAATGTTAAACCAATCAGCGTCTGCCTGTTGAGCAATATTCTATTTTTCAGAAAACTGGATATTATTTTTAACAGCAAGCTTTCTTATTTGTTTTGGTGCAGGACCATGGTACAGTATCGCTGATGTTTCGACTTTATCTGCTCTTATAATGGCAGAGTTTTTTTGTTTGTTAAACATTTATCCAAAATTCGATCATAAAGTTCAAGTTGTTTTGGGAAAAAATACTTTCTCTTTAAGAGTCTCACTACAAGACTTAAAACATATCGTTTCACGCGAATTCGATCACTTTCAAAATATAAATTCCTATATTAACTAAGACTATTCAAATAATTAAGATTGAGTTGTATAAACTATTCAATATGCTTGGGTGGAGCTTCGATAATAAATTCGCTATAGACTATAGTATTCTATATAGCTATAGTTACTATTTATGGAGCTCAAACTAGTTAAATTTGGTTAATTGTTGTTAAAATAAATGCAATAAACTAGAGTATTTTTTCCATATTTATTTTAGTATTATTAATAGAGAATGAATGAGGGTTAAAAAACAACTTAAGTTTAGGTTAGAGTTAGGATTAGGGTTAGGGCTATAGACCAGTGTTATTTTCGTTTCAGAAAATAATTTTAGTTTTTATTTCAGTTTCGTTTTGGAATTAATTATAGTTTTTATTTTCGTTTTCGTTTTGGAAATAATTAAAGTTTTTATTTTCGTTTTCGTTTTGAAAATAATTAAAGTTTTTATTTTCGTTTCAGTTTTGAAAATAATTAAAGTTTTTATTTTCATTTTAGTTTCGAAAATATATTAATGTACAACTTTGAACACTATTTTTTTATATCTAAAAAAAATTAATTGAACATAAAATGAAACAGTAAAATAGAACTGTATATTAACAACAGATGAGTTTTAAAAATTATCAGTCAATTGAAATATTATAAGAATTGAGTACGTAAATTATTAAGTAATAACACATTTTAAATTTAATAACAAATTTATGATTAAAATAAGTGATAATTTAATTGACGAAGCAGTAACGAATCTTCTACACATGACTGTGTGTATGAAGAAGTGCCAGGGCCTCAAATCGAGCACCAGTGCACAGCTTGCAAGCACCCACTGGCTACCTACTTTACAAGGCAGATGGGCTCTGCAGATGAAGGACAGAACGAATCTTCTAGACATGACTGTGTTTATGTCTATTATCTATTGAAAACTGGTCTAGTTAAATTTTTTAAAATTGAATCTACTAAAATTTGAACCTATATTTTTTGATAAAAATGCTTAACTAATTAATGATCCATGTAGATTTTCCTCTCATACTATTGTTCCATCTAATCATAGTCGTAGCTTAGGATTTATTTCTGACTCAAAACTAATAGCCGTACTCCTATTTATCATCACATTATGGGTTATAAGTGAACTGCACACGAAAGAAAGCACACTGCATGTGTTAAATGCACATTTGATTTAGCAAATGTTTTCTTAAACTGCGATTTTTCTGAAAACCCTAACCCTAACTCTAACTCTAACCCTAAACCTAATCCTAACCCCAACCTTAACCCTAAATTAACGTTTTTTCTGTAAAAAAGAAGATATGTGCAAAATCAAATGTGCATTTAACACATGCAGTGTGCTTTCTTTTGTGTGCAGTTAACCTACAACCCACATTATGCAGGTCCATATATTTGGAACTCATTACCTCCTTATTTAACTACTTCTAAATCATTATTTACTTTTCGTAAGGATCTGAAGACATATCTCTTTAAAAAATTTATTTACGAGCGCTCTTGAATTTGAGGAAAGAGCGCTATAGAAATTGATTTGATTGATTGATTGATTGAATAAAATAACGTTTTATAAATGGCGCTACTTTCATAAAGCCCAAAGATAATGTTTATAACATAGACATATATTTTTTTATATAAACTATACATTTACATATTATGGCATACTTTGAAATTTATCTAATTTTCGTTGTGTAAATAATTATAGTTTTTATTTCAGTTTCGTTTTGGAAATAATTATAGTTTTTATTTTCGTTTTCGTTTTGAAAATAAATTTAGTTTTTATTTTCGTTTTCGTGGAACGATTATTCAGAATTGTCGTTTTAGTTTTCGTTTTCGTTACGAAAATAACACTGCTATAGACTATAGCGAACATAACTTTTGTATGGTGTCAAGCTGATTGAATTGACTCAACTATTTTACTAATTGGATGTCGTGCAAAAGTTGTTAACAAAAACTTAAATTTTTTAAAACAAATAACTTCAATATAATATGACTAAATTAAAAAAAGTTATTTAAAAACACGTCTAGACATGAAAATTTATTTAACAAATATTTCAAAATAAATATATTTATTTAACAACGCCTGTAACATTCAGCCCTGGTCTCCCCTGCCAGAAAACTTACAAGAGATTATATAAATATATAATCTCTTGTAAGTTTAAATTTATATAAATACATAATCTCTTAAAAAAACGCTATTTTACGCTATTGCTTATTGACGTTCTGTCTTGCCTTCCACTGAGGAATAACTTATAACATTTGTTGTTCTTAAAACCAATAATACATTTCTTCAAACGCTTTTTGTGTCATTCTTTCCTAGTTTTGTGTTTTATGAAAATTTTTAGAGCTGTTCCATGATTTAAAATGTTACTCGAAAGTGAATCGGGTTCTAACGCAATGTGGTATCATCAACTATGACATTAGTATAAAATAGTATTTTTACTTTTTTCCACAAACATAATAGTAGTTTTAAAAGAATTTATTTTTCAAAGTAATCCACATTTGAGAGAATGCATAAATTATTACAAATGTAAAGTTCACACATTTAATTTGAGCCAGTTACTCAACGTCTATAATTGTTGATTCTGAAGAGGCTCTTTCGTTACTAACTAGGCGTCCTGGCAAGCTGAATAGACGTTCTCATGGAACTCCGTTGCACTAGGTTCCTCCCATAACGTGCAATGCTTCTCCGGAGCACCGATTCACTGAGGCGATGGTAGGAATAGAAGCCAAGCTATTGTTTTTCATTCAAATTATTTTCAACATTATTTTTATTAGGCTAAAAGTATAGTGATAAAACTTTCAATAAATAATAATAATAAATATTAAAAATTTGAAGAATTTGATAGCGGTTTTTATGAACGGTGACCGGAAAAAAATCTTAGAAAAAAAGTATTGAAAAAAATAATCTTAACTAATTCATAAAAACAAGTTATGTAGGAGAGACCGGGCAAGAAGACTAGCCGGGAAAAAAAGAAAAATGTTCTATATTTTCAGTTTTTCACTAGTTATGAACACTACTGGCTCTCTTACCTCCTTTTGTCAAATAATAGTATGCAAACGCTGAAATCACTATTATTAATTTAGTTGTGAAGCTTTGATTGTTTTCCGCGGTCACGTTATAACTTTTATGCACGTTTAAATAAGCTCTGCTGCAGAAATAGGTAACATATTTCAAAAAAAAGTATTTATCAGTAATTTATTTATTTACCTCTTAACATAAATATTTTTCAATTAGCATTGGCGGCGATCCTTTTATTAGTAGGGGGGTCCACCTAAACAAAAAAATATTATTTGCTTAATTAAATCTTCATCTACTTTTCTTTTTATCTCTATAGCATAGGCGGGAATCCTGAAGGGGTCCTGGGGTCCGCCTTTACAAGAACCCCCTCACTCTTTTAAAAATACACATTTCTCAACTCTAATTATGATACGAGCCTAATGGGATGAAAAAATGCTAATACAGTAATACATTGTGAGTATGTATGGGCAGCGATGCTAGGGGGGTCCTGGGGCCCATCTTAACATGTACCCCACTCAGTTTTTCAAGTACAATAATTTCTCAACTCCTATCTTAATACAAGCATAATCGTCAACCATAGCATGAAACAGAATTTGTATTTTGGGTAGGCGTAGTTATAGTGATAGCTGCCTGAAGCAAAATTATTCTTTGCTTACTCAAATACTCTTCCACCTACTCTTCTTTTTATATTTATGGATTTAAATTAATGAATTATATTTATAAAAATTAAATTTCTAGTTTTTCAATTTTCACAAGCAGACATTCAGGATGCTTTTCAAAAAACATCGGTTCACTTTTTGCAAAAAGACAGATTTACATTTTTATAAAAAAAATCATTCATATTGTGCTACTTAATACAAAGAGGAAAGATATTTAAGTCTATTTATTTTTTTAATGAAGGACTGAAGTTGCTTGATTTGCTGCAGATTAGCAAAACCAGACCAAGAGGGAGCTGCATATTTAAGGTGAGAGATGATGAGGGACTCAGTGATGTCAAAGAGGTTGGCACCAAAGAGTCCATGGGAACGAATGGTTTTGATGGCATAATAAGTTTTACATTTTTTTGTTGATAATATGACCTATGTTTGGTGAAATGTTGAGAGTGTCGGTGAATGTGATACCTCAGATAGTGAGTTTGATAGTGCGTTGAATGGATGGATGTATAACTAGTGGTTTGATGTGTTTATTACTATTGTGGACTACGAGTTCGAATGATTTTTCGAAGTTAAAGGAAAGATTACTGAGCTTTGCCTACTTAGAAAGGAACTAGCATTTATATCTACCTTACAAGAAATATACTTTTTTTGACAAATAGGAAATACTAAAAAAAAAGAAATTCATTAAGAAATTTTGATATACAAATCTACCATTCGGGAAATTTACTTCAAGAAAAAATCTACTTTTTTAATGAATTGGAATTACTACACAATAAAGTTATTCATTAAAAAATTATGAATTTATTGTTACTAATGTTTTGACTAACGTCAATTTATAATTTTAAGGTTGAAAAATGAATTTTATTTTCAATGAATATAATAATATAAAAACTAAAGAACAATTTTAAAATCGATAACTAGTTTTACACTATCTTATCCACAGTTTGGGCCACAGCATATTTTAAAGTTTTTCAAGATGCTCTTTCAAAAAAGAGAGTATAAAAATATGAATATAATTTACGTGTTTATATAATTTTTCGCTTTTTTAACCACTTAAACATGAAAAAAATGTAATGAATTTAAAAAATTAATAAATAATAAATTCATGATTAGGAAACACTACAAATAAAAATAGTTTACTATTTTACTATTTTTTTACTATTTTATTATTTTTTTTACTATATTTCAAAACATTTTTGAACCTTCAATATTTAAATCTACCCTTTAGTGAAAATTCGTTAAATTTTAATAAGGATTTTTTTTCACTTCCCACAATTATCATATAATATATATAAATCAAATTCACCACCAAACGTAGTGAACATAAAATTTTAAAAGTTTTATTTGATTATTTTAATATTTACCGCTCTAAATATCTTTTTATCCTTTTTTTCCCTAAAATAGACTTTAAAAAAATGATAAAGTACTTGAACTTGTTCAGAAAGCTACGTTTTAACTAGAACAAAGGGGAGAAAATAGAAGAGTTGATTAGAAGAGTAGCAAGAAGTTTCGAAGTGAAAAAACCAAGAAACTTCACATAGATTGGTGTGACGTAAATCCGTAAAGAAAAAAAAAGAATGGAGTAGGGAGCATAGGCGAAGAGAATGGAATACATGGGAAGAGGGAATGAAAGAAAGAGAAATATGTTCAGAGCTAAATAAGTTTATGGGGAAAAGGAAAAAATTAATGGAGGTAGAGGCTTTGGTGGATGAAAAAGTGTATACTCCATACATGGGCAAAGTTCCTAAACACGGAGGGAGGAGCCACGATGAACATCGAAAAAAAAGTAAACAAATGGAAGATGAAGGAAGCATCAGTGAAAATGAATTTGAACAGGCACTGAAAAAACTTGACCTAAGAAAAGCAGCTGATGAAAAGGGGGTAAGTGGGGAGTCATTGAAATGTAGAAGAAAAGAAGAGGTGAAGAATTGGTTTAATGAAATATTAGAAAGAGGTGAGGTACCGAAAAGTTGGAGGTATAGTCGGGTCGTCCTAATTCATAAAAGTGAGGAAAGACGGAAAATTAAAAATTATCGACCGGTAGCAATTAGCAGCTTTTTATGTAAGCTAATGATGATTATTTTGGGAGAACGAGTGGAGAGATGGGCAGAAAGTAATTGTCTAGTTAATGAAACACAAGAAGGGTTTAGAAGAGGGAATTGTGGGGATGATAACCTTTTTATGTTCGGAAGGAATAGCAGCTAGACATGAGCTCGCTTTTCATCAGTACGCCCAGATTTACGTTCATTGTTTTCCCAAGCTTCTTTCGTCTTTGCTGCCCCTCTACCAAGTTGCTTTTTTCTTCGCCTATGCTCCCTACTCCATTCTTTTTTTTTTCTTTACGGATTCTCCCACTTCCACGTCACACCAAGAAAAGGTGTCATCATGCATTGATGAAATTGCTGCTTGGATGGGTGCCAATCAACTGAAACTTAAATCCAGCAAAACTGAAGTTATCTGGCTCTCATCCCGTCGAAACTCTACTCACACTCCCAAAGATCCAGTTCGCATTTGTCAGAATGAGATAATTCCTTCCGATAGTGTCAGAAACCTAGGAGTTTATCTCGACAAAGACCTCACCATGACGACACACATCAACAAGATGACTCAAACCTGCTTTGCTTCATTACGCCAAATACGATTCATAAGATGGTTATTGACCAAGGACTCACTGAGAACATTGGCTTCTGCTTTGGTTCTCAGTCGAATTGACTATGGCAATATCATTCTTACTGGGTCGCCAATGACGCAGCTGCAGAAAATTCAGTCTATAATCAACACCACAGCTAGGCTCATAACAGGTGCTAGAAAGTATGATCACATCAGCCCTGTTCTCACGGAGCTTCACTGGCTTCGTGTTGAAAACAGAATTGAATACAAAAACATCTTGTTAATGCACAAGTGTCTGTCTAATGAGTGCCCAGATTATTTGTCGAGTAGCATTGTCATGAGAGCAAGTCTTCCCCAGAGGGAAAGACTCAGGTCTGCTAGGTCAAGAGATGTAGTTCCACAGAGCTACAAACTCAAGTATGCAAGTGCAAGAAGCTTTTTTGTTGCAGCGCCGACTCTTTGGAATAGACTTCCCAATAGAATCAAATCCCCGAGCTCGACCGCGACATTCAGCCGTTCCCTGAAAACGTACTTGTTCGACCGATAACAATAACTTACAAATTTACTGCTAATTTTTCATTAATCAATTTCTTGCTTCCCAATTTCATTCTTTTTTTATATTCATACAAATGGTCAATAATAATTGTAAAATAAATAATAATAATAAATAAAAATAATCATAATAATATAATATAGATATTTACTTTTTTTCTTAAATTTATTGTTATTATCATTTCAGTTTCAATCTTTAGAAAAAATATTATTTTGTCTATTTAAAAAAAAAATATATATATATATATATGTTTGTGTGTGTGTATATATATATGTATATGTATGTATATATATATATATAGAAATGATTATATTGTTCAATTTCAATAACTTACTTTTCCTATACTTTCCATTTATTCATCTATCATTAATATTATTATCAAATTTTCCATAACCAAGTGGGCTTGAAGCCCGTCCGGGTTTACGCAACGTTAATAATACTCGTCGTTGTATTTTATTGTTTGGTCGGGTTGTTGAAATTGCAAAGGCAAGAAGGAAAATACTATTGGTAGCGGGCTTAGACTTAGAAAAGTTATATGATAGGGTGAACAGAGGTAAATTTTTGAGGAAGGTGTATGAAAAGAACAGTGTGAGGTTTGTGTTGGGGACTTGGAGACAGAATGGGTTACGTGCAAAAATGGAGTTAGACAGGGTTGTCCTTCATCTCCAACCCTCTTCAATTAATTACTCTAGGGATGTTGCAGCAGTTTTGGATAACCATCGAGCTGGGGTAGTGATGAAAGTACATAATCAAATGTGTAGGGAGGATAGTAGGAAAGAGTGGAGGTTTGGAGGAATGCTTTATGCTGACGACATCCTAGTGACGGCGGGAAATGAAGATACAATGAAAATAGTGTTAGAGGATGTACTGAAGGTGTTAGAGGAATATGGAATGAAACTGAATGGAGAGAAATCTAAAGTTGTGGAACTGGATGGTAACACAAGAATGGAAAGGTGTCAAGAATGAGTAATTAGATGTAGGACCATACGAAAATGTGTATTTAGGATTAAAGCTTAAAGGGGGGAAAAGAGGGGGATTTCTCAATTTGGTGAAATAGTAAGCGGCATGGTAAAATATGGAGCAAAAAGATCGGGGAGTCGTTTCATTGTGGGCAGGGAGGAATGGAAAAGATTGATTGTAGGAAAGTTGATGTGAGGTGAGAAGAGGAAAGAAGAGGTTAGAGGTTTTACAGACTAAGTTTGGGAGATGGATACGGGGGTTAAAGACTAGTGTTAGGAAAGTTGTAGTACATGGTGAAACAGCCTGGAGTACATTCTTGGAATAAGAGACTGTGGTTATGACAAACATTGTCATTAGGACATTAATAATAATAATAATAATTGTCATTTTTGTATAGCGCCCGGGCACGCAACTGAAGCGCTTTCACTGCGTCGTAATGCAATAAAGAAATAAAAGTAATTATAATAGTAATGTTATAAAAGGAAAGCAAAGAGTAGCATGGAGTAATTATAATGAGTGATAAGCTAAATTAAAGTAATGAGTTTTCAGTTTGGCTTTGAAAGTCGAAAATTGGTTGATGCTTCGAAGTGCAGGTGGAAGGGCATTCCAAGTTGTTGGAGCTGCATGACGGAAAGCTCTTTTTGAGATGTTGTTTGTAGTGGATTCTTGGTTGAGGAGAAGAGATGAAGATGAACGCAGTTGTTTGTTTGATGTTTTTTTAGTTATGAGTTTGCTGAGATATGACGGTATTGAAGTTTGAAGAATTTTGAATGTGGTGATGGCTATTTTAAAGGATATTCGAAAATCTATAGGAAGCTAGTGGAGTTTTATAAGATTATCATTTGATGATTGAACAAGGTGATGGCCCGGGTAATCACAGTTGAGTGTGATTCTAGCCGCCTTGTTTAAAACTGACTGTAGATGATATCTTTCTTGATTGGTGATATTGTATAATAGCGAGTTACAGTAGTCAAGTCTGCTTAGTATTAGACATCGGGAAAGTGAGGCGGAGAGATCAGTAGTAATGAATGGGCGTATGTGTTTGATTGCTTTGAGATGATAGTGTGATGATTGAAGGATAGATGTGATGTGGTTTTTGAAAGTGAGTTTGCTACTTCCAGCGCACAATATGATACAGGAAGAGGAGAAGTCAGAAAGCGGTAAGGTGGAAAAATATGTGGATGGTTCAATGAAGCAAAAGTTAGGACGGTGTGTAGGGGAGATCGTTTGAAGGTAAGGAATAATGAAATTGTGCGCTGGAAGTATGAGAAAGAGGATGAAAGTGTATTTTGGAGAGAAGGAGAATCAGAGGCACGTTTTGCTGGAGTGTGGGTTGTATGAAGAGTGGAGAGAAGAATGGCTGACGGTTTGAAGAAGGGAGCGTGAAGAACAGGACCCAATGGAAAGGGTCCTTGGTTACCAGGAGGAGGATCGGAGGAGGAAAGAAGTAGTGCTGAGAAGTGTGGGAGCGATCTGGAGACAGAGAGAAGAGAGAAAAAGGGAGATGAAGATAAATAGAGTGTCGAAACAAAGGCACTATAAAGACTAATACTAATACAAACTTTTTAAAAATATTGAAGTTATTTATCTTAAATTTTTTTTTCTATTAAAAAAAACCCATTATATAAATGTGATTTATAGGGTACTCATGACGGTTTTTTCTAAAACTTAGAGCAAGATTGTTTTTGATCTTGTTTAGACTTCACACCACTGATCGCCTGTATGAAAGCCACTTTAACAACCTCTTTTGAAATAGAGCAGGTAGGAAGACAAGACGACAAGGATATTCTTTGAGGTTTTTTTTTAAAATAAACAATCAGAATTTCACTACAAGAGTGAATTGGTTGCAGTCTCAGTAAATCTTTTATTATCGTTATCATTCACTTTCTAAATTATTACTTAAAAACCTTTCACCTCTTTCATCTTTCTTTTCTCAAGAATATCATAATTACATAACAAGTAAAGTAGAAACAATAAAATTTAATTTTAACAATAATACCTTTATTCTCAAATAACGCAAATTTTCTTAAATGTTATCTAATACAAGCTTATGCAATCTATTCTTTAAAGGGCCTTCAAACCATAAACCTATCATTCTTTTCATGACACCAAGACACACAAGGTGCATGTAATCGAGCGGAAATTGCGTTACAAGACCTATACCCAGGCCTTCTAAAGGTGATTGTTTTCCATATGAATGATGATCCTCATCAGACCTATCTTTAAGCCCACTATCTGTTCTAAGATTACAATTAATTTTTGGCAGTGTAACTTTTCATTTTAAAAAAACCAATCTGGACACATCTCTCACAACTATTGTATCCTGAGTGTCCTTTGATATACTTACAATACAATAAAATACAACGACGAGTATTATTAACGTGGCGTAAACCCGGACGGGCTTCAAGACCACTTGGTTATGGAAAATAATATTAATGATAGATGAATAAATGGAAAGTATAGGTAGCAACCACCACGACGCTATGCTAATTAGCTTTAACCGGGGAATTTTTATGAATGATAGTCATCGTATAAAACTGAATAACTTAAATTATTAATGTTTTGACTAACGTCAATTGATAATTTTAAGGTTGAAAAATGAATTTTCTTTTCAATGAATATAATTTTAATAATATAAAAACTAATTAACAATTTTAAAAGCGATAACTAGTTTTACACTATGTTATCCACAGTTTGGGCACCAGCATATTTTAAAGTTTTTCAAGTTCCTCTCTCAAAAAAGAGAGTATAAAAATAAATTAAAGATTTTTAAAAACTTCTTCAAAAGTTCTATAAAATATGTCAAAAGCTATTAAATTTGATGAGCAGGGAATGAATTATAATGTTTTTAGAGAGAGGTGAAAGGTTTTTATTAAAACTCTCTAAAATCAGCAACATATTTTAAAAGATTGAAATATATTTTGAAAATAAATTTCATTTTCTTTAAAATTATACTAAAATCATTGAGTTAAACCTATTTTTGAGCCCTCAAGACCACATCATACATACTCAGTATCGCCTGACATTTAGGAGTTTTAGGTTCTTTCTAGATAACTAAAAGTGCATGTGTAAAAGCTCGCTACACGGGTTGTAGGTTAACTGCACCCGTGCTGCATGTGTTAAATGCACCTTGTCTTAGCGCGTTTCTTCTTAAAATGCGATTTTTCTGAAAACCCTAACCCTAACCCTAACTCTAACCCTAACCCTAATCCTAACCCTAACCTTAACCCTAAATTAAAGTTTTTTCTGTAAAACAGAAGAAACGCTCAAAGACAAGGTGCATTTAACACATGCAGCGCGGGTGCAGTTAACCTACAACCGTTTCATGGACCTGACTTTGAGAGTCTAACTTTATCACTATACTTTTTCAATCTCTCGTATATTGATGAAACTTTTTTTATGAATGAAAATTAAAATTAAAAACTTAAATTAAAAGCTTATTTTGACAACTGAAATAAAAAAGTTACTTTATACTATAAAGTTTATAGTGCTTTTGGGTCTCATTCATGATGCCAGCATGATCAATTTGAATGATTCGAATGTTTTTTATTTTATTTAAGATATTAAAAACATTTTATGAAAAAAAGACAACAACAAAAATCGTATGAAATCCTAATCCGAAACCCTTTTCGAGTCTAAAGTTTAGACTCTAGAGGCATTTAGAGAGTCAAAAGCGTCAGAAAATCATTTCAAAGTTAACTTTCCAATTTTGATTTACAATTTTAATTAACATATTTTGTAATTCATGTTTTTATATGCTTTATTTGAATGTGAATTAAATTAGGAGACAAAATGGCGTGTAGCGGGTTGTAGGTTAACTGCACCGGCGCTGCATGTGTTAAATGCACCTTGTCTTTGAGCGTTTCTTCTTTTTTACAGAAAAAACTTAAATTTAGGGTTAAGGTTAGGGTTAGGATTAGGATTAGGGTTAGAGTTAGGGTTAGGGTTAGGGTTTTCAGAAAAATCGCATTTTAAGAAGAAACGCGCTAAGACAAGGTGCATTTAACACATGCAGCGCGGGTGCAGTTAACCTACAACCCCATGAAACGCATATTTATTCAAGCCAAACAGCGTTGTACGTAATTCCCCTAAAAGTTCTATTTATTCGAGTTTAAAAGCTGAATAACTTTTGAAGCGATTGGAATATTTAAAAAATAAAAACAGATTTACAATTTGCAAATAAAAATCTATTAAATGTCTATTAATTTTTTTGAAAATGATAATTTTGAAAAATCCGTGGTGGTTGCTAAGTATAGGACAAGTAAGTTTTTGAAATTTAACAATATAATTATTTATATACATATATATATATATATATATATATACATACATATACACATATATAAACACACATATATATACATATATATTTTTAAAAAAAATTTTTTAATAGACAATAT
Source organism: Piscicola geometra (assembly GCA_943735955.1). NCBI lineage: Eukaryota > Metazoa > Annelida > Clitellata > Hirudinida > Piscicolidae > Piscicola > Piscicola geometra. The sequence goes on along the minus strand of OX030959.1, from coordinate 10,356,590 downwards.
ATATTTTTTATATATATTTTTTCAAAGATTGAAACTGAAATGATAATAACAATACATTTAAGAAAAAATGTAAACATCTATATTATATTATTATTATTATTTATTTGTTATTATTAGTTATTTTACAATTATTATTGACCATTAGTATAAATATAAAAAAGAATGAAATTGGGAAGCAAGAAATTGATTAATGAAAAATGAGCAGTAAATTTGTAAGTTATTGTTATCGGTCGAACAAGTACGTTTTCAGGGAACGGCTGAATGTCGCGGTCGAGCTCGGGGATTTGAGTCTATTGGGAAGACTATTCCAAAGAGTCGGCGCTGCAACAAAAAAACTTCTTGCACCTGCATACTTGAGTTTGTAGCTCTGTGGAACTACATCTCTTGACCTAGCAGACCTGAGTCTTTCCCTCTGAGGAAGACTTGCTCTCATGACAATGCTACTCGACAAATAATCTGGGCACTCATTAGACAGACACTTGTGCATTAACAAGATGTTTTTGTATTCAATTCTATTTTCAACACGAAGCCAGTGAAGCTCCTTGAGAACAGGGCTAATGTGATCATACTTTCTAGCACCTGTTATGAGCCAAGCTGTGGTGTTGATTATAGACTGAATTTTCGGCAGCTGCGTCATTGGCGCCCCAGTAAGAATGATATTGCCATAGTCAATTCGACTGAGAATCAAAGCAGAAGCCAATGTTCTCAGTGAGTCCTTGGTCAATAACCATCTTATGGATCGTATTTGGCGTGAAGAAGCAAAGCAGGTTTGAGTCATCTTGTTGATGTGTGTCGTCATGTTGAGGTCTTTGTCGAGATAAACTCTTAGGTTTCTGACACTTTCAGAAGGAATTATCTCGTTCTGACAAATGCGAACTGGATCTTTGGGAGTGTGAGTAGAGTTTCGACGGGATGAGAGCCAGATAACTTCAGTTTTGCTGGAGTTAAGTTTCAGTTGATTGGCACCCATCCAAGCAGCAATTTCATCAATGCATGATGACACCCTTTCTTGCAGGTCAGCCTGATGACCTTTAATGCAGTGACCGTAAATCTGGGTGTCATCAGCGTACTGATGAAAAGCGAGCTCATGTCTAGCTGCTATTCTTTCCAAATCTCCAGTGTACAAAGAGAACAGTAAAGGACCAAGGACTGAACCTTGGGGGACTCCTACAGTGGAAACCGACATTGTCGATTTTGTCCCACTACAGCGGATGGCAAAACATCTGTCATTTAAGTAGTCCCTAAACCATTCTAATGCAGAGTCAGAGAAACCATAGGAGATGTGCAGTCTTCGGAGCAGTGTAGCATGATCTACCAGATCGAAAGCTGCCGATAGATCAAGCAAAACTAACAATGTAAGCTTACCGTCATCTGCTGCCCTAACGATGTCTGAAAAGACTTTGGTTATGGCAGTTTCTGTCGAATGATGACGACGGTAGGCTGACTGCAAGGGAGGGTAAAGAGGAAATTCTGCGAGGTAGTTGACTACTCTGTGGAGAACTAATCTTTCCATGAGTTTGGACAACACCCTCAAGTTTGAAATAGGCCTGTACGACGAATTTTCAGTGAGTTTAAGACTTGGCTTAAGCAGTGGCGTGATGTAGGCCGACTTGAAAGACTTCGGAACCCTGCCTGCCGAAAAAGACCTGTTGAATAAGCTCACTATGAAAGGAGCAATTATTCCAGATATCTCCTTCAACAGCCATGTAGGAACCGGGTCATTCGAGCACTGCTTATTCGGAAGCCCTTGAATAGCCCTAACTACTTCTTCTTCGTCGACTATGCTGAACCCATTCAAACTGAGCCCGTGCTCGCAGAATGAAAATGTTGGCTCATCTTGGGCATTGATTCACCTTCTCGCCGACGCAACTTTCTCTGTGAGGTGTGCGTGATAGTCATCAGCACTGATGTCTGAGACTGACGACGTCTTACTTCTGCCCGCGATGCTATTGATGAGTTTCCAGGTGTCAGCTGATTTCCCTTTGGACTGAGAAAGCTTCAAGTTCCAGAACTGCTCTCGCTTGCGTCTGCACAGACTCTTGTAAACTTTCAACTGCTTGATCCAGGCAGTACGTGCTTGCTCATTTTTTGACTTACTGTAGCTTCTCTCAAGACTTCTCTTAAGGCGTTTAGAGGCGCGACACTCATGGTCAAACCAAGGGTCCGAAGGCCTCTGGTGCACTCTAACAGTATTAAGAGGAATCAACTTATCGAGAATGCTAGTCAAAGTGGAGCTGTAGAGGTCAGCAGCTGAATCTACATCAAGGTCAGTGCTAGACGAGAGTTGAGACAGTCGAACCTGTTGAGCAAACTCTGTTCTATCCAAGAGTTTCCAGCGTCTACTAGAAGTTTTTTTGTACACAGGAGGAGGCTTGGCCAGTTGACACTTCCAGACCAACAGTTTGTGGTCAGAGAAGCCTACCTCAATGCAGTCAACTTCAAGACTCTTTCTCGAGGCAACAACATCAAGCCACCCTCCCTGACTATGGGTTGGTTAGTTGACTGATGACTGGAAACCATGAGAGCTCAGGATATTCTGAAACGTCTGAGTATCGTTATCACTTGGATTTTCAAGGTGGAAGTTGAAATCTCCCAGGATTAATACTTCATTACTGTATGTGGCCAAGGTGCTCATGATTTCATTGAAATCCTTGAAGAACACGCTAGAAGCATAACCTGTTCAATAAACAACTGAACCAATGACCGCCCTTGAACCAGAAGTGATTCTGACACAAAGATGCTCGAGATTTGAAGACTGAACTTCTGTGTCCAATGGTGCAACCTGGAATCCAGAGTCAGCCACAACCCCCGTGGTTTGTATGCAGCGTGTTTGGTTTATTTGAGGGTCTAGGCCTTGATCTTTCGACCACTACCATGCCCTCCTGCCGCAGTCGGCTGATACAGACTGACTCAGGATCATGCCACGTTTCAACCAGAAACAGTCCGTCTATATACTTAACAAAAGATCTTCCTGGAGCATCACAAATTATTGCATCTATAACTATTTGAATATTTTTCCCATTAAACTTATAGCCTTTCACAACCAAGAGTTTCACTTCACAAACAAAATAATTAAAAAATTCTTCCAATGAGAGCGGTTTAGTTTTTCCACAATATAATGCAACCACAAAAACACATATTATCTTATTTTCTACTATCCGTCCCAAAATCGGCCAAAGTTGAGTCAAGGAGCTATTAAAAAGTGGAATTCCATCAATATTAAAATGTAATGTCAAAGTTTGCAAGATGAGGATATAATTGCAATTCTGAATTTAATGCTTTTGAAATACTCAAATTTTTGTAATCACATCCATAAATTTTAGAAATGACAGCTTGTTTAGGTGTTGATAAAAGTGTTCTAGAATCTCGTGGCACTTTAAGACCATGTTTAGCGAGAATATGCAGCAATTCAGATTGCGTTTTATGACCAATATTATACATCAAAACCCAGGTAACCAACTACTGTTTGAGATCTGAATCACTCGTATCAGAATCACTTGATGATTTGGCAGTAGAATTGTCACTTTCTATGTCAAAATCGCTATATATAATTTCATCATCATCTGAAGTCATCTCACAATTACTACTTTCATTCAGAATTTCACTTATAATTACTTCATCCAAGCCTTTCACACGTGGACTACACGCTCTTTCATCCACATCTTTTGCACTTGAACTAAACTCTTTTTCATTTAACCAAAACCATGGCCAAATGTTACACTAATTCAAAGCCCATTTATCCCATATAGGACCCATAAAGAACCCACATAGCCTTTCCATAAAAATACTACAATTTTTTTATTATTCAAAGCCCATTTAGCCCATAAAGGACCCATAAAGGACCCACATATCATCATCATCATCATCATTTCCTGGTTTTTGTTAAACAGGCCAACTTTTCCTCCCCCGAGGGTGGGGCCTGTCTGAAAAGTCTCAATCTCTCTCTCCACTCCTTTCTATCATGGGCATCAGTGCTGCGTGCTCCCAGGTATTTGAGGTCTTTCTGCACTACCTCTTCCCACGTCTTCTTTGGCCTGCCTGGTCGTTTCGTTCCAGAAACCTCCATTCTTCTAACCTTGTTGATCCATCCACCATCACGTTCCACATGCCCAAACCACCTCATTCTTCTCGCTTGCAGTACAGCACCAATATCCTGGATTCCCATCATTTTTTGGAGCTCATCTGAACTGATGAGATCTTTTGATTTGATGTTGCACATTCAACGGGTCGTGGCCCGGTCGTTGCGTTGAAAGCGGTTGATTGTTTCTGTGGTGACAGCCCAAGTCTCAGAGGCGTGTAACATTGTACTCCTCACGCATGAGGTGTACACACGACTTCTGCTTGGAAGTGGAAGGTGTCTGTTTATCAGTAGAGGAAGAAGTTTACGAAATTTTTCCCACGCACACTTGCATTGGGTTATGGCAGCCTCCTCACAGCCTCCACCTGCAGACAGCATGTCACTTAAGTAGCAGAATTCAGGAACGACTTCAAGTTTGTCTTCATCACAAGATCTTCCACAATTGGTCTTCCGTCTAACGGTCGAGCTGTGCCTTGACAGCGGGCACACTTGTAATTTTGATCTGAGCGGAGGGAGCTTTCAATGCCTGAGCATCTCTTGTGCACCCAGGATGAGCAACCGCTGCATAGAATGGAGTTTTTGCCCGTTCCTTTAAGGCAGACTGCACATGGGTACTTTCCCGATTTCTTGGTCATCTCTGCAACAATGCTGGACAGACCAGCTGCCTTGCCATTACTTATCTTTGCAATGGCTTTCATGATCATATCTGTGGTGATCGGCACATTTGGTCCTTTAACTGGGTCTTCCACCGGCAGATCTTCAGTGCACCATGGGAACTCTAGGTTCAGCAGACGCTCATAGTGCTCCTTCCAGGCCTCTTTCCTTTGAGTTCTCACTCAATGACATTTCGCCAGCATCATTTCTTACTGGCAGCTCTCCGATTATGTCTTGATTTTCTCGTCGCATCTGTTGAGCGAGACAAAAGACTTCTCCTGTTTTCGGATTGATGGAACTGAGAACTTTTTTCTCCGCAGCACACCTAGCGATCTGGACAGCTTGTTTGCAGGCACGTTTTGCAGCGTTTTAATTTGAACGGCTGCCACCATCTTTCCATGCCTTGAAACATCTGCGTTTTTAAGTCACGGCACTTCCGACTGACTCATTCCACCACCACGTCTGCTTCTTCCACCGGTGCTTTGAGGTAACGCCACACACCTGCTTCGCTGTATCTAGCAGTTTGTCTTTCAGTGAAAGCCAGAGTTCATCCACTGAATTGGAGCATGTCTTGACTTGTTTGTTGGCCGCAAAAACTTCCCCGAAGTCTGCCTGGGTTGCTGCGTTACAGAGTTTCCACACTTTGATGCTAGGCGCAAACTTTCGCTTAGTTGTCGGTGGCTTATGGTGCTTGAAGTCTGCAACAACCAGTTTATGCTGGGCAGCACATTCCTCATTCTGAAAGACTTTCACATTTGAAACATGCTTTCTGAAAGCTCGTCGGAACAGAATGAAGTCAATCTGGCTTTGGACTGGTTCTGATCAGTAGGTCACCAGGTGGCGAGGCTTTTTCTTGAACCAAGAGTTTCCGACTAGAAGCTCGTTTGCCACCGCGAACTCCAAGACTCTTTCACCTTCAGTGTTTCGCTCACCTATTGCGTGCCCGCCATGGACCTCTCTGTAACCACTGGAATCAGAGCCAATATGTCCGTTCCAGCCCACGAAGCCCATATAGGACCCATATAGGACCCACATAGGCTTTCTATGAAAACACTTCAACATTTTTTTTTATTCGAAGCCCATTTAGCCCATATAGGACCCACATAGGCTTTTCCTTATAAAAACGTTGAATTTTATTCTTTTTAAAGCCCATTTAGCCCATATAACTTACAAATTTACTGCTCATTGTTCATTAATCAATTTCTTGCTTCCCAATTTCATTCTTTTTTTATTTATACTAATGGTCAATAATAATTGTAAAATAAATAATAATAAATGAAAATAATCATAATAATATAATATAGATATTTACTTTTTTCTTAAATTTATTGTTATTATTTCATTTCAGTTTCAATCTTTGAAAAAAAATATATATAAAAGTATTTTGTCTATTTAAAATAAAAATAAATATATATATGTGTGTATATATATATATATATATATATGTATATGTATGTATATATATGTATATGTATGTATCTATATGAATATTTATGTATATATATGTATATGTATGTATATATATGTATATGTATGTATATATATATATATGTATATATATTTATATGTATGTATATATATATGTATATATATATAGAAACGCCACGTTAATAATACTCGTCGTTGTATTGTATTGTATTTTAAAAAATGCTAATACAGTAATACATAGTGAGTTTGTGTGGGCAGCGACGCTAAATGGGTCTTGGGGCCATCTTAACAAGGAACCTCCTCAATTTTTCAAATACAATTATTTCTCAACTATTATCTCAACAACCATAGCATGAAAAAGAATTTCATTTACTAATATATTTTGGGTAGGCGTAGTTATAGTGATACCTGCCTGAAGCAAGATTAACATTTTAGTATAAGAAATCATTCATATTGTGCTTCTTATTTTGCATGGGCGATATTCATAGGGGGGTTCTGATGTCTACCTTAATATCAAACTTTTAGATCAATCAAAGTTAATGACTTTCAAAAGGCTTTGAACATTAACTGAAATTGTGGTTAAATCAAACTACAAGTTTCATTTCACATGACTGCCAAAATGAAATGCTGATGCTTATAGCTCATTCTATCGTTAGAAGCATAATGTGCACTGTTAATGCCGAATCATGCCAGTTTGGTGTTGTGGTTGTTTATTCAACCCACCAGATACGACCTAATAAACATGAGCTGCTGTAGTAAAAGATGTTCTGATCAGACTTATGACGGCGCTGCTAACATGAGCGGCCGATATAACGGTTTTCGGCTATTATCAGCAGTGAGCGTCCGCTTGCATTGTTTTTCCACTGTTCTGCACACTGTGCAAATCACACAGCACATAACAGCTGCAAATCCTTTGTGAGCAATTCACTCCGCTTTTTTCGAGAGTTAGGTGCCTTGTACAATCGTTCAGGGAAGGTCAAGAAGCCGTTTAGTGCTTCTTCAGTTTTTTTTTTTTTTTTAATTTTTTTTTAAATAGTCTTTATTAATCACGGTTTGACAGACGCAGGCCATGTTACATGTTGAATAAGATACTAGATAATAGTAGATAATTATAGGATACTGATGCTAATGATAATGGTTAGAGAAAAAATATACTACAAGACAAAGGATATGGTGAATAGGTAATAATTAAGTAGATAAATAAGTAATAAGAATCAGAGATGCCAATATAAATATAAATGTAAATTATAGAATGTGATATTTAAGAAGACGAGGGAGGAATGTTTTACTTTCAAGCGTAGTATATATAGGGGTATCAAAATTGTGTTTACGGGGTCTTAAGTTATGAGTAGATTTTTTAAGGGGGGGTAAGAAATTGTGAAAAACGTGGTCAGAGTTATTAGATATTTTAAAGAATAGTTTGGTGTCTAAAGTGGTAAACATAGAAGTGATAGATGGGTAGAGAGAGGGAAGGTAGTTAAGTCTTATGAGTTTATTAATTAGGGACTGGAGTTGCTTAATGTGTGGCTGATTAGCAAAACCAGACCAAGAAGGAGCTGCATACTTAAGGTGAGAGATGATGAGGGACTCAGTGATGTCAAAGAGTTTGGCACCAAAGAGTCCATGGGAACGGATTGTTTTGATGGCATGAAAAGTTTGAAAGCATTTATTGATAATGTAATCTATGTGTGGTGAAATGTTAAGGGTGTCAGTGAATGTGATACCTAAGATAGTGAGTTTGTTAGTGTGTTGAATAGAAGGGTGTAAAGCTGGTGGTGTGATGCGTTTATAACTATTATGGACTATGAGTTCAAATGATTTTTTGAGGTTGAGTGAGAGATTACTGAGCTTGGCCCACTTAGAAAAGGATTCAAGCTCTGATTGGATGGTGTGGGTGTTAGATGATGGAATAATGAGATAGGTGTCGTCAGCGAATTTTAATATATAATTAGAAGGGTGATAGGGTTGAAGTGAAGAGGCGTTGATTATAAAGGTAGATGGACCAAGAACTGAGCCTTGGACCACGCTAGAGTTGATGGGAAGGATACTAGAAAGTTGATTTAAATAAATGGTGGAATGTGATCGGTTGGAAAGGAATGAAATGAGAAGGTTATATATGTTGTCATCAAGAGGAAGAAGTGCAAGATTGGAGGCGAGAGTATGGTGATCAAGAGTGTCAAAGGCTTTAGTAAAGTCAAGAGCAATAAGGTGAACATGACAATTAGTTTTGAGAAGTGAAGTGATCGTGGACGTGATAGCAATTATGGCAGAAGTGGGAGAACCTGATGGGCGAAAGGCGAATTGATCTTTAAGAATAGGTATTACTGAAGGGTGATTGAAGCAAGGGTATATATATTGAGAAACTATGATTTTTTCGAGAAGGCGTGATAATATTGGAGTGACTGAAATGGGGCGAAAGTCTTGAGGCGATATTGGATGTTTAGTTTTGGGGATGGGATGAATAATGCTGGATTTCCACTGAAGAGGAAAATAAGAAGTGTTAATGCAATTATTGAAGATGATGGAAAGTGGAGTACTGATTATGGGTGCAATTAGTTGGAGATACCATTGTGGCAGGCCATCGGAGCCGGTACCAGTTGGGCATTTTATGGTGAGAAGATTAAATATGGTGATAGGGTTAACATGGTCTTGAGTATACAGTGCTGTTGATTTAAATGGAGGATGGACATAGGATGGGATTGTAGACGTGGAAGCAAAGTAATTGTTGAGGGAATCCGAATTCAAGGAAGAAGATCGATTTGACGATAGAGATGGAGCTCCCTTGCCTCTGAGTAGGTTTACTGTTTTCCACATGGCTTTGCTACCACGCCTACAATTCCTCAATGTGGAGTGATTGGTGTTGATGATTATGTTTTTGATACGAATGGTGATGGATGCGGCTAGTTGATGATGACCCTTGCGCATGTGGTGATTTTTCATGCGAAGAAGAGATTTGATGAAAGGGCTGATGAATGGTGGGTCAGATGACCTAGTGGTGATGGACTTAGTAGGGTAGTTATTATCAAGAATATTAGTAAGGGTGTTATAAAAGAAATCGATGGAGTCAGGTAAGTTGTCTAAGTTGATTGTTAAGTCTGTGGCTGAAAAGGAGTCGAGGCAAGTTTTATGTTGGGATGGATGACGTCGACGAAATGTATGAGTTTGACGGGTGATGGGTTTATTAGATGTATTTTTGTTTATTAAGGGATGAATGGACACACCAAGGTGTTTGGTGTTGGTGTGGGAGATGTATGTTTGTGAGATGTATAGGTTGTTGTTAATGTTGGATCCATACACACGGTCAAGGTTGTGTCCTAGGTGAGTGGGGCCGTAGAAGATAGTTTGGAGGCCAGTGTGTAGAATTATTTGGTGTGACAGTTGGTTGAAGTCACCACCAAAGATAAACCTAGAGTCATTGTCCAACATGGAGTTGGACAACTCATCAATGTAGTCCATCAAGGTGGACTCTAGGTAAGTAGGTTTTTGAGGATGATAAATGCCGCATATGTGGTGGGGGATGTTGTTGAATATGCACTTGAGGCATAGTACCTCAAGTGCATTGTCATTATTCGGAGGTGATGGGGTTAAAATATGAGTGGGGATGTTTTGTTTGATGTAGATCATGACCCCTTCCCCTCGCCTGGCGATGCGGTCGTGCCTAAAGCACACATAGCCATTGATTGCCACCAGTGCATCGCTGTGGTGAGGTTTGAGGCATGTCTCGGTGATGATGATGATGTCTGGATGAAGATGAAAAACATCACAGCGAAGGTGTTCAATGGCATGAGGTTTGACGATGCTGGTGATGTTGAGGATGTAGATGGAAGGAGGATGATACACATTTTTGGTCCTAGGTGGGTTTTTAAATGTAGTTAAGGGAACATTGATGAGGTTGCTGGAATTGGATCTGTTAAGGTTACAGCTGAAGGGTTCAGCTTGTTGACGACTAGAGATTATTGTTGAAATAGGTCGAGGATGATCAGGATTCAAATGTGATTCTTAAAGAGAATTTTCCTAGTGGATCTAACGATGTGAGTTGATGAAGGAGAGAATTGCAAATTGTAAAGCTGATTAGAGGAATATTTAAGCATAAAAGTATATTTAGGTAATAATTAAATAGTTATTAGAACTTTAGAACGTTATAAAAGTTGACTTTTATTATATTGAGTTAGGTCAAAACTGGGGAACGGACAAAAAGCCTCTCGGAGAAAAAGCCTTCGGATAAAATACCTTCTACAAAAAGCCTCCCCGAGAAAAAACCTCTTGGAGAAAAAGTCTCTCGGAGAAAAAGTCTCCTTGTTAATATTTTAGTATAAATAAAACGGACTTTTTATATAAAAAACGGATTTTTTAGATTCGTTTCACAATTTTAAATAAATAAATAAAACGGATTTTTTATATAAAAAAACGGATTTTTTCATAGATTCGTTTCACAATTTTAAATAAATACAACGGACTTTTTATATAAAAAACGGATTTTTTATAGATTCTTATCACAATTTTAAATAAATAAAACGGGCTATATTTTTTTAATTACATCTTAAAAACGAACTTTAAATTTTCAAATTTAATAAATTATTAAATGCAATACGAATTATTTAACACAATATAAATTTTATTGATTGATTGTGAATGTCATCAACCTTACATACCTATTCGTATTCGTTGTCTTGGTGACTAAAAATTAGTATGTAAATTCAACTCATTTTTTATTTGAATACTTGATTAGAATATATTTTTCTAAGGTTTTTTAAACAATATAAATATCAAGATAATGCTTTCTATTTTTTATTGATTTAGAAAGATAGTAACAAATAACAAACGTTTCAAACGTTTTAAAAACAATTAAAACATAAATGGGTCGCTGATAGGGTGGCGAGTGCATGACCACGTGATGAAGATGATGAAGATAATGATGCACACTGTCATTTCTATGTAAATCATCATTTATAGCGATGATGAAGATGATGTTGTTTTGTCATAGGTTGATCATAGGTTTCTGTTGATAATGTAAGTTTGTAGTATAAATAGTAGTAGTAGTAGTAGTAGTAGTAGTAGTAGTAGTAGTAGTAGTAGTAGTAGTAGTAGTAGTAGTAGTAGTAGTAGTAGTAGTAGTAGTAGTAGTAGTAGTAGTAGTAGTAGTAGTAGTAGTAGTAGTAGTAGTAGTAGTAGTAGTAGTAGTAGTAGTAGTAGTAGTAGTAGTAGTAGTAGTAGTAGTAGTAGTAGTAGTAGTAGTAGTAGTAGTAGTAGTAGTAGTAGTAGTAGTAGTAGTAGTAGTAGTAGTAGTAGTAGTAGTAGTAGTAGTAGTAGTAGTAGTAGTAGTAGTAGTAGTAGTAGTTGTTGTTGTAGTAGTAGTAGTAGTAGTAGTAGTAGTAGTAGTAGTAGTAGTAGTAGTAGTAGTAGTAGTAGTAGTAGTAGTAGTAAAAGTAATAGTAGTACTTATACAAAAGTTAATTGGAATTTTAATAATATGAAAATTAAAATAACTGACAACAAATTTAATGAAGTACATACCTTTTACTGTGTTCTTGCAATAATAACACAATGCCCCACAGCCCTCAATGCTTCAATCACGGTTTTTTCACAAATACTTTTCAGTCTTGACTGCGACTGAACAGTATTTAATTTTATTCTTCTTGCCGGTGGATCCCCTCTTTCTATTTGTTCCAATTTTGCCTTGTTAATAGCTCCATCATTTTGAAAGGCTTTTATTAACGTCCACAGTGAGGGATTCTGATGGCCTATCAAATTATAAAAACTGTTATTCCATCCCTCACATGCATTGTTTGTTCTGGCAGTATCGTTTATTGTTTGATGATGAACATTCCACAATGCAGGTGGGTAAAGTGGTGGACGACGTCTTAAAATAATCGTATGGTTTGCTCCGGCATCACTTACAAATGGCCCTCTACCATAGTAAGTGTCAAACGAAAGGAATAGATCATCTAATCTAGGAATATTTTCCGGTATGTTATTTTGAAGGTATTCCAGTCCTTCTGATATGTCTCTTAGTCTCAGAAATGCGAGACCATCTAACATGCCTGCAAAATGTCTAACTGCCTCAACATTTTTGTATGCCCTTGTTAAACTCAGTTCCTGAATCTAAAAATAGCATGTAGCAAAATTGTTTTTAAAATGCTATATTGAACTTTAAATTATTTCAGAAAATAAAAATTCTTACTTTTCTCCAAGTGCTTTGTGTTAAGTGGTAAAAACATCCGTGGATTGAAACATGTTCGCCAAAGACATCACTTATGGCCCGTCTTGGGGCTATTTCAAAGTCAGCTATAACATATCTTACATTTATAGGATAATTATTTTCCAAAATTTTTTCTTTCAATGCATTAAAGATTATTTCGTATTCTGATTGTCTTCTTTGTGACATCAGAATGTAGGCACAAGTTATAAAAACGTTTTCTGTAAGCGCCCTTATCACATAAACTAGCTGGAAAAGTCTGGGAACGGATTTAAATGTTCCATCCATAAACCATCTGTTATAAATATATTGTAACGTTATTATATATTTAATTTTTTTAATGTTTAAAAATATATATATTGGCTGGGTAAATCTTTATTTACGTTATTGGTTATACAATTGAACTATGAGGCTACATGTAAAAATCGTTCCCCCTTGTGCAACCTCCCTCTATCAATAGTTACGAACCTTTCACTTTCAGCCAAAACTCGAAGCTGATGATTGTTAGAAAATATAATTATTCGATTTGTTGCTAGGTTTCCATTGTCAATTATTGAAAAGTTTTGAATTTCTTGTTCGCCAGTAGTTTTAAAAAAATCAGGAATTACACATTCTTCCATTGATTGTGGGTTTTTAGGCATTTTCTTGTTTTTTGTATATCTTAGACATCTAGTAATTGATTCTTTTTTACCCAAAAAAGCCTTGGCATTGTCGTCAAGTGTCCTTAGTCCTTCTGCGTATACTTGGGTAGGCCGCGATGTTGAGGCACTAGATGCGATATCTTTCATTTTATTTAAGCATTTGGTTCTTATGATGATTTCTTCGCTGGGTTCATGATTGTGATCAGTGCTGCTTAATACAGCTGTTTTCTTTTATTTGAAATATTTTATAATGAGTTAAAAACTATTAGAACAGATAAAAATAAAATAAATACATAAAAATTTAATTAACATCATATAAATAAAAATTTAATAATAACTCACTTCAGAATTTGTGTAAAGCGTAGCTTTACATAAAAGCGCGCATCGCCTGCTACATTGCCACTGTACTCTTTGAGGCTTTATAGATTTCACCGTATAGGTGTAACCCAAATAACACAATTTTTCACCACCTTTATTACTAGTAATAATTTCCATCTTGAATCAAAGTTTTTAAAACAAATAACTAAGCATGTTTGAAAGATTTAAATTTTTCTAACCATATATATATATATATGTTCCATCCAATCATAAAGGACATCAAATCTTAAAATTCGGATGCGACATATGGGTCAGCTCGAAAACCTCCTCAATATTAGTGAGTGGGCGGAGCCTAAGTAGTTTGATTGACATGGATGATATCATAGTTAGCTGATTATCGATATGGAGGGTGATGTGTGAAAACGGATTATATTTTCAGATTTAACATACATAGTAGCAGAGAAACAGTACTGTAATTAAAGTAACGAAATTTCATTTGAAAATGAAGTAATTTTTAACTTTTAAATTTAACTTCTTAGGTAATTTGGTAATTTATACTTACAGATTACTTACAAATGTATATAAAAGAACACAAATCATCTGCTAAAGACCCTGCTTAATCTGTAGTCATTTGGCTCAGATCTTCTGAACTACTACTACTACTACTACTACTACTACTACTACTACTACAACTACTACTACTACTACTACTACTACTACTACTACTACTACTACTACTACTACTACTACTACTACTACTACTACTACTACTACTACTATTACTTCTACTACTACTACTACTACTACTACTACTACTACTACTACTACTACTACTACTTCTACTACTACTACTACTACTACTACTACTACTACTACTACTACTACTACTACTACTACTACTACTACTACTACTACTACTACTACTACTACTACTACTACTACTACTACTACTACTAATACTACTACTACTACTACTACTACTACTACTACTACTACTACTACTACTACTACTACTACTACTAGTACTACTGCTACTACTACTACTTTCTTCTAGTCATAAGTCAATGGGAATATCTGTTAGTTTTCTTGGCTGGCATCAGCAGGCATCCCTCCAAGATTCGGTCTAACTGATCACTTCACACTGGTATTGGCAAGAATAAGGAAGACACCACATACAAGTGCTAATCAATCACATGGCTCCAATCCGTTAATTGAAAACACATTGACTTTGAATAACTATAAAAATAAACACACTTTATTGTAAACACTTTTTCAATTTCAATGAACAAACAATACATTTAATATTTAAAACTTTTATTATGAATTTTTGATATAAATTAATAATAATTTTTATTGTATTTAATAATCTATATTGTATTTTATAATTTATATTGTATTTAATAATTTATATTGTATTTAATAATTTATATTGTGTTTAATAATTTATATTGTGTTTAATAATTTATATTGTATTTACTAATTTATATTGTATTTGATAATTTATATTGTATTTAATAATTTATATTGTATTTAATAATTTATATTGTATTTAATAATTTATATTGTATTTAATAATTTATATTGTATTTAATAATTTGTATTGTATTTAATAATTTGTATTTTATTTGATAAATTTAAGTTCGTTTTAATTATGTAATTTAAAAAATTTATTCCGTTTTATTTATTTAAAATTGTGAAACAAATCTATGAAAAAATCCGTTTTTTATATAAAAAGTCCGTTTTATTTATTTAAAATTGTCGAACGAATCTATAAAAAAATCCGTTTTTTATATAAAAAGTCCGTTTTATTTATTTAAAATTGTGAAACGAATTTATAAAAATCCGTTTTTCATATAAAAAGTCCGTTTTATTTATACTAAAATATTAACAAAGAGACTTTTTCTCCAAGAGGTTTTTTTTCCGGGAGGCTTTTTGTAGAAGGTATTTTATCCGAAGGCTTTTTCTCCGAGAGGCTTTTTATCCTACATTCGTCAAAACTATGTGCTAATCACGATAGCGATATGATTATTAGAATATAAAACGGAGAAAGTTGAAAATTATTAAAAAAATGCGTAAACTAAAATTATAAAACTTTCTATTGAAATAAAATTTATAAAGAACACGTATATACGCTAAAATTAAGAAAATAAACTAAACATTCAAAATGGCGTACACGTTATAATTGACTTTCTTGATGAGCCACTGAATAAAAAGTATAATATAAAACTTCTTTGTCCTACAAGATGGCTGACCAGAGTATCTACAGTGTCTTCTGTGCTTGAACAGTATGAAGTGGTACTTGTTAGCTTGGAATCATTTGCTTTCATTGGTACTGCTAATGAAACAGCTGTAAAGGCTCGAGGCCTTTTTTAAACAGGGCACTACTGCAATGGCCTTCAAGTTAGTTGTTTTGGTGTTTTCACCTCTGGAACAGTTGAACAAGTTGTTGCAG